>HG995185.1:10005000-10479323 GCA_905333005.2 Lycaena phlaeas
GCCTTGTACTGGAAAAGTATGAGTATTTATACAAAATTTAAGTGATGAGTCTGTGAGAAATGCGGAGTGTTTCTTAATATTTAAAACAACAGAGTCATCATATATTGAGGGCTGTCAGCACAATCGAGGGCTGTAACAAAACGTATCGACCGTGATTTCCTCACTATTCCTTCACTAGTGAGCAAGAGATGTTCTTACATTTATACCAATTAGGGACCTTCAAGAAATGTGTATACTTTGGTGTTGGTGTCTTTTTATGTCGCTGTCGCTGCTGCGCTGTAGGTGGTACTCACCATTGAATCACTCCGAGCGAGTCCATCTTGAGTACAAGGCCGTAACCAGATAATATTTTTAGTGCAGCGAATTCAAATCAAATCGATATGTGTGTTACGTAATTTACTTCGTTTTAAGTCTCCTTTTGATGATTATTAAGAATTTTACATTCAATACTATTTATAAAACTTGTAATGCAAAGTTCTATACTTATCCATTTGTTAAGTCATCGCCAATTAATTAGTTTACTAGTTCACTTGGGACTAACCTCTTTTTTGTTGACACAGAGAAGTGCTTTATGTAGTCCGGTACTGGGGTGGAT
Organism: Lycaena phlaeas; assembly: GCA_905333005.2. NCBI lineage: Eukaryota > Metazoa > Arthropoda > Insecta > Lepidoptera > Lycaenidae > Lycaena > Lycaena phlaeas. Next base: position 10,005,596 of record HG995185.1, read on the forward strand.
CCTGAGCTGGGGAGTGGAGTATTTAATTGTAATTAATTTAAAATGAAAATTAATTTAAATCGATCTAGCTAGGATACATTTTTAGAAAACTTTTTTTATCCCTGTTTTGAGGCATTGATAAAATATGATTAGAATACGAACGTAGGTTATGATAGCTTAGTGGAGTAATTAGGCAGTTATGGATCAAAAGGAGCCTGGTTCGTATCTCCAGTCCAGTTCAGTCCATTAATTTTTTTTATTACTAAGGTTATATTATAAAACAAAACAAAAAAGAACCGAGCAAATGCTCGGTCAACCAGGTACTTATAAAATAAATCTTAGATGGTATCTTATTTTTACCGTTCTAAGTTAATAAAAAAACTAACAAAAAATGCTAAAACGGTATTTGAATCCATAACCATAAGCTTTAAAACTCTAAAGAATTATTTATGACGAAAAATTTCCAAAAATTGATTTATAATTTTATCATCATTTGTGCCCCGATTCCTTGACTCTACGTTAAAAGTATCCTATGGTGATGGCTTCACGCACGGTCAAGGTCATTAGAGAAGCAGATTACGAAAATCAAGCGTCATTTTTCATAGGCAACACGGACCTCCGGAAGGAGGAACATGTTGCTCAAGGCTTAAGCCGACAAAATAAATTTTCAATCACCTGAGGATTAGATATTATTTTTATGCTATTAGGGCGTCTAACTTTCATAATAAAGTATCCAAAACGTCGGGTATGTAAAAGTAGCTTAAATCTCAAAAAGTGGATAGGTCGAGCAACGGGTCCGTGGACCGGTTGAACACCCAATCGATCATATATATTGACAGACTAACTTCGACAACTTCACTGGAAACATGAATTTTGATAAAAGTAAATAACAAAATAAATTGGTGTATCTGAAATATGAAAGAAGATTATTGTTCAAAGAAAAGAAGATCCCAAGTCGATTGGGCTTATTCAAAGGTTTCTGTAATGACTTTATTATTATAATATAATCGATAATCATTACCCGACAGAGCTCAAGCAACAGCTTAGGCGTTCTAGTGTCTAACGAGAGAACCCGACAAATGTTATACGCTCCGAAGATTGTCATCACCATCATCATAATCATCAGTTATCGTAAGAGGTAGTGCCATGCTGCTTTGCAGCCAATTGGGCCGGCACGACCGGGGAGGAACCTCTCGCTCACATAAAATCGGCGTAAAGTGACAGCTAAGCTCTTGCGTTTCATGCGGTTTGGGAGTTTGCGGTGGCCCATTGTGGGGTTAGGAAAAAATATCATCATCATCAACACCACCACCACCACCACCATCATCATCATCATCATCATCATCATTCCTCAATGAACGCCAAGACTAGCGAACAATATAGCTTTAGAACGATGTTAGTAAGAATGACGAATAGATCCCACAAGTCACTAATTAAAAGTCCCTTAACCTCCAATATTTGGAGCAGTTTGGCAGTTAACCTCTCCGTTAACTGTGTGATTAAGTTCAGTTAGAGGTCATAAATCTTTGGGCAAAGGTGCCCTAATGATAGGGTCTAAATAACCCTCCTAAGTGTTCCCTGAGTTATGGCGCGAAATGTTTTGTTGGGATCGTTTTTGGAGTTTTCCTTATGGTTCAAGTTATCTTGTGATACAACTGTAGTTAAGACAATAGTTAGTTTTAATGTACTACTGGTAGGATTTCCTGTTCCTGAGTGTTAAAGTTTTATAATTCTACTAGCAATGTCCTGTGATTTGATTCGCGTAAATAACGACCTTGGGGCCTAGCCAAAATGCACTGGTAGTGGAAAGTCTACGAAGTTGCACATCTACATTATTTTATAATTGCATTTTTTTCCATACGACAGGTAAACGCGAGGAAACCTGCATGCCTGATGAGGTTAAGTCTTCGAAGGTGTGTAGTTAGCTCACATTGGATCAGCGATCACGTGAACCATCTCCTCCTCCTACTATCTGAATATCGTTGGTCCTCATCACGTAGAATAAAAAAATACATCGTTTTTGTATCCGGTCCAAGGATAACTCGGTTATTTCCGCCGATGTCAATTCAGTTAAGCCATTACGCCGGCGCTGAACCCAGGGCAAAGTCAACCCCATTACCCGTCCATTAAAGTATGTATTCAAATGGCGTGTAGCCTGCAATTAGACGTACGCATATTATTATGAAGCACTTTTATATATTTTAACTATATCATCATCATCATCATCATCACCATCATCATTACCATCCTCATCAGTCCATCACTGTCCACTGCTAAGCCTAGGACTTCTGTCCCTTGCATGTCTCTTGAGCGATAGGGTCCAGGCTAGATCCTAAATATGGTGCCTTGGGATGGGTTTTCCTTAATTCCTAAGTGCACCCAAAATACGAGACCATCGCTCGCCCATCGGTGAAGGAAAAAATGAGAGAGAGAGAGAGAGAGTTCAACAACCTGCATTAGACCAGCGTTTTGTTGAGCTATGGCCCGATACCCTCCTCTCCTGATTTCGAGGAGAAGACCCGTGCCTAGAAGTGGGACATAAATGGGTTGCTACTTTACTTTTTTACTCTATCACTTTATACAAAAAAAAATGAATTTAACTCTATTGTAAAAAGAGTACATGATATTCAAGATATAAGTAAGCTTATTTATAGATTTCCGATTGGCTCGTTACAGATCTGTCATCGAGTTTCGTGGACGAATCAGTCATGAATATTCATTTGATGGTGACGTAAAATCAATAATAACAGGTTCATGACAGTCACACTTAAAAAAATGGTGTGCGTGCGATTCATACACGATAGAAGTGAAACACACGTTAAATTCTCAAATACAAGCAAGTATTAAACAGTCTGCAATATACATACACACCGACATTTGCTCTCTCGCTCTTTTGTATTTGTGTCTCTTACCTGTCATTTTTTCCGTTGCATTAGATTTGAAATCACAACGATTCTAAAGAAGTTTCACTTCAAAAATGTATTGTTAAATCTGACTAGAGAAGAGATCTGAATTGAGAGATCCCTGCATCAGCAGTGCCATTCTGTAAGGAACGCAGCGCTGTCGCAACGTTGCGACGAGCTCGTCGCGCCCATAGCGATTACGGCGCTAGAGTGTTTGATATGGTTTGACAAGCTTAGTGAATACAAGTTGAATACACAGCGCTCTCACAGCGTTGCGACAGCGCTGCAATTCTTACAGAATAGCACTGCAGAGCGTTCCAGTAAACAAACTGTTACCCATGATATAGTATAAAAATAAAAATATATAATTTAAATAAATTAATGAATAATTAAACCTCATATCAAAATACAAAGAATCTGAAACTAAATAGCTAAAAAATCCCTACCAATATTATATTAATATTATAAATGCGAAAGTAACTTTGTCTGTCTGTCTGTCTGTTACGCTTTCACGCCTAAACCACTGCACCGATTTTTATGATATTTAGTACCTACACATATAGACCAGAGCTTGGGAAAGGACACAGGTTATTTTTTATCGCGAAAAAAGGGGGTTTGTATGAACGCGCTAATCTCAGCAACTATTGATCGGATTTGAATGATTATTTCAGTGTTTGATAGCCTATTTATCGAGAAAGGCTATAAGGCTTATACCATCCCGCTAAGTCACCGCTATAAATCATAGTTAACGCAGGCAAAGCTGCGGTCAACAGCTAGTTTAATATAATATCTAAAAAGGACTCCCTTTAGGCAAGATACTGGCAGCGTTCTCCCTTTGAATAGCTAAACAATTGCTTGTCCAAAATCCGAAAGACTAATTTTTTATTTTCTTAAAAAGCCTTAAATCACTAGGACCCCACGGACCAAGGGTATGGATATCAAAACGAACAAAAAATAGCAAATTAATAGAATGTTTCTCTACTCATAGAAGTTTTGCTGTAGTATTCCTTCCGTGTTTTTCATTTGTTTTAACTCCTATCTGCTTAGTGAGCAACTATTTAACAAGTCTCGAATTCCTTTTTAATTTTCCATTACAAAAACTGTGAAAACTATGGAGTTTGCGAAAATATATTTCATATTTAAACAAAAGGCCGGGTCTAAAGGATTTTTGTTTATTTTTTTTATTATTGAAATAATTATTATCTACGTTATCTTAATAATACAAGAAGAGTAAATTTTTACATTATTTGTAATAATACTCTATGGTTAATAAACAGACGTACAAAATATATGTATATAGATACAGGATGATGGTAGAGGTATCTCTATTTTTTATAATACACCAATTCTGCCTTTGGTGAGGTGCCCCGGATCTACAAGCAACAGGTACAACACCTCGACGGCTAGTCAGTCCTTCAGGGGACCGACGCCACCTCCACAGAGGGGTTGCCCCGCACCACAGAAGAACCCCTCCCAACGTTGGGACAGTACAATGAGGCGAGGTTCCCGTCCTCGCCCCTTGCCCTCTGCTCTTTTGCCCCCTCTTCATATAAGAGCGGTACAAAGAGCCCCCTCGGATCAATTCGCTTCGTCCAAGGTGTTGGGGTCATCCTGGGCTACTGAGCCCCACCGCCACGACAAGGCCTGAACCCTGGTGGGCTGGTATCTCGACAAGAACAATAATTATACTATGAAGTAATTATTACCATTTTTTTTTCGGTTGAAGCTATGCTAATGGTCCTAATGCTTCATCGGTAGTAAGGTGAGCCGATTGGCTTCCTGTGAAGTGTGAATTATCTTTTGTACTGTTTTATAATTAAACAACTTTTATGACCTTTATAAGACGGGCAGAGAAGCGACCAAATTAAGTGGCCAGCGTCACCATCACCATTAACAGTATCATCAGGGACTAGGCCAGAGAATCCATTCGCGTTGCCTATTGCAGGATGGTAGTCTTCGAAGATCGAGAATCGTGAAATGTTCAACTCTTTATAATGAAACTAGCTGTTGCCCGCAGCTTCGCTGTGTTAACTAAGATTTATAACGGGATCTTAGTACGCAAAATAAGTAACTTTTCTGGTCGATTTTTTACACCATGTGCCCGAAAAACCCAAATATCTTACGGAACCCTATTTTTTTTTCAGAATAAAATTTAGCCTTTGTTACTCGTGGATAATGTAGCTTTCAAACGGTGAAAGAATTTTTGAAATCGGTCCAGTACTTTGAGCCTATTCATTACAACCAAACAAACAAACAAAGTTTTCCTCTTTATAATATTAGTGTAGATGTAGACAACGCTTAGGAATTTTATCACGGATTATAAAGTTGTATATATCGGATTTGGACCAATATTATTATTTTTTAAAATATCAGAATCGCTGACTCCTTGAGAGTCATCGATTCTGACATTGTCCATAATTACAAACGATTTTATTTTATTTAAATAAAACAGCTAAAAGCAATTATAATTAAGATTTATTTAAACAAAGACACTTTCTTCTTTAAATTATATTAGCAAAACACAAGCAATAATAATAATAATAATGATAATTGAAACTTACTCTTTACAATAATTTCAATGAACCTTTCAGCTCGAGCGCTCGACACGAAGTGTCGTAATTCGATCTTCGCTCGTCTTTTATCCGAACGTGGGCACATCCCTACTCCCCGCTACACTAGAAATGGCGGGCTTTACGATACTACGTCATTTCCAACGGAAATTGCCTTCGTTCGGATTTTAACAATTATTTATTTAATCTAGTTACTTATTACTATTACAATCACAGCTTAAGTAATTAATAAGAATTATTAAATCAATTTACAATACCATAAATATTAACTGTAAATAAAAAGAAGGTATTTGTAAATTTTCTTAGTCAAAATGTCATCCATTTACAATCACAAAAATTTATTAAAAATTGTTTCATTTTAGAAACCTTATGTTAAATTAAAGTAATTGATTTTGAGACGTTACTTAGCAAAAACTACTTTTATTTAATTCTTATAATGCAACTCATATTTTGACAATCGATAAGAATCGAATCAAATCAAATAATTACTAAGAAGAATTAAAAATAATCGATTTGTAGATGTCATTTCCCGATATTAATTTTAGGTACGCCGACACGGCCATTCTGATAAACGATGCGTGCTCTGCAGCGTAAAAATAATAATAATAATGGTTTTTGCTAGGTACATCCACAGTAAGTCTAGACAAAGTAAATAAAAGTTTGCTATAATGAAACAGTCATCACTCAGCGGGACAATTTTTGGTAAACGTCAATTTTAATTAATTTCAAACATTACTGTTGCATCTTTGCTTATTACAGGTATTCCAATTTCCAATAATAAGAAAAGTTTTAGATTTTGGTTACGAGTCGCCGAAACGAAACATAACATCTTTTTGATTTGACTGATGGGGCTTCACTCGAACACACATAGCATATTTTAGTTTGTCATAGGACGTATCCACCCGCCTATAACATTTATTATTATTTTTTTTTTTTTATTTATTATTTTTTTTTTTATATTTTTTTTTTTATTATTATTTTTTTATTATTATTATTATTATTATTATTATTTGCATAGGACGTCTCCACACGCCTATAACTTTTTTTTTTTTTTTTTTTTTTTTTATGTGTTCGGATTTGCACGCCACCAGTATCTTTTTACATAATGTGAAAGTAATTTGAGTTAAATAAACTTACTTATCATCATTAGGTTGTAGTTCAACGTCGGAACGCTCTGCTTGCTGCTCATCTGACGCCGACACGGTCATCGCTCGACTGTAGCTAGCTTCGGGTTGTGGTGCTCGTCGCAAATGATCATGTGCCACCTTCCGAGGGCGCCCATGATGACCAATAACTTTTTTAACAAGATAACGGTCATTCTCTAGTACCCTGTAAATCTCATAAGGTACACTATACTTGGTGTCTAATGAAGTTTGATTTCTCGGGTTGTTTTTGATTAGAACGAAATCTCCCCGTTGGAAATGTTGAATCTTAGCTCTGCCCTTGTCAAACCTTAATTTGTCTTTGTCGGCCGCTTCGATCATCCTGCGTTGTACGTGTCGTTCGATTGCCTCAATATCAATGGACTGGTTATCAAAATCCACTAGGTTTAACAATTCGGGTGGTACACAATTTTGACGACGGGTAAGTAGTGTAAGGGGAGCTGTACCGATAGTTTTATGCATGGTACAGTTAAGGGCCAGCTGTAATCTTTCTAAAGCTGTATGCCATTCTGGGATTTCATAATTTTTTATCATAATAAGTCCATTTTTTAATGTTGCCATTACCCTCTCAACCTGGCCGTTAGCTCGACTAGCGCCTGGTGCGATAGTATGTATTTGAATACCAAATCTGTCACAGTAATTTTTATATTCACCGAGAAATTCACGCCCCCCATCCACCACAACTAGTTTAGGCGTTCCAAACAGGTGTATTAATTGTTTCAAAGCACCAAGGGCGCTGTATTGACTTTTATCGTTAGTATAACGAAGTAATACGTACTTGCTGTAGGCGTCTATGGTGACTATCACGTATTCCTGATCTTGTGATGTTCCTAGCTTACCAGTGATGTCCATATGAATAACCTCAAAAGGAGCAGTTGGTTTAGGTATCGGGTGTAACTGTACTTGTGTTGCCCCAGAAGACTGTTTGGACGTTCTACATACCACGCAGTTGTCTACGAACTCTCGGATGACGGTATTCATTTTATCAAAATAATAGGTATCCCTTATTTTGCTTAAGGTCTTCTCCCAACCTGGATGTTTAAGAGACGTATGGAAAGTGTTTATTAAGCTCCATTGAAAAGATTTAGGAACTACTACGAGTTTTTGAATACCCACTACAGGATCAGATCTCTCATATCTCAAAACATTGTCCTCAAGTACGTACCCAGGAACAGCCTCACCGTTGTGCAAAGCATTAATGATCGGCCTCAGCTGAGGATCCCTGTGTTGTTCCACGTTCAACCACTCCAAATTTTTCGTCATTATATTGACAGTAAGAGAGTTAGGATTTCTGCTAAAGAAATCAGCATGTTGCATTCGCTCTCCCTTTCTATACTCGATATCGAATTCGAAGTTTTGTAAATAGGCCCACCATCTATGAATTCGAGGAAGTAGGTCCCGTTTATGTTCAGAAGCCTTCAGCGCATTGCAATCTGTAATAACTTTAAAATTACGTCCATACAAATAATGTCGGAAATGTTTGATTGCTCTTACGACAGCTAATGTTTCCAATTCGTAAGAGTGATATCTGCTTTCGACTTCCGTAGTTCGCATACTGAAGTAGGCTATAACATGTTGCCGGCCGTTAATAATCTGCACAAGAATAGCTCCAAAACCAAGGCTGCTGGCGTCCGTGTGAAGTTCTATAGGATAACCTTCTCTAAATATAGTTAATACAGGACTAGAGGTAAGATAATGAATGACTTTTTGACGTACCTCCTCATGAACGTTTGTCCATGACCATTTTACTCCTTGTTTAGTTAAATTATATAACGGGACCATAGTTCGAGCAAAATCTGGAATAAATCGTCTGAAATAGCTCGCAAGACCATTAAACTGACGTACATGTTTTACAGTTTTTGGTATGGGTGCTTTTATAAGAGCTTCGATCTTTTTGGGACTGGGATGGACTTGACCATCCTTGATCACATTGCCTAGGTACTCAATTGATCTTTTGAAAAAAGAACACTTCTCGACATTTATGGAAAAACCTGCGTCACGCAAAGCAATTAAAATTCTTTCAAGATATGAAAGACCAGACGAAAAGTCACGACTTTTACTAATGACGTCATCGATATATACCTGCGCGACACTGTCGGTTTGACCATTATTCGCGCTACCAGGGCTTAAGAGAGGTCCTAGAGCGCGGTTAATACATCTTTGATACACAGATGGCGCGTTACAGAGACCAAAAGGCATAGTTAAGTATTCATACAACCCATCTTGGGTGATGAATGCAGTTTTCTCAATGGAATTTGGGGAAATGGGTATCTGATGGAAACCGGATGCCATATCGAGAGTACTGAAGTAATTTCCACCTGTTAGTTGATCTATCTGATCCCCAATAAGGGGTAACGGGTAATGGTCGCGTATAGTGTTAGAATTTAATTCCCTATAGTCTACGCACATTCGATCGTCACCGTTCTTTTTTTTAACCAATATAATGGGACTAGAATAGGGAGATTTACTTTCTCTAACTATGTTATTTTCAATCAATTCAGAAACTATGTCCCTTACTTTCTGTCGTTCCATGGGAGTTAGTCGATAAGGTCTTCGTTCTACGTACTTATCCGGATTCTTTAGACGAATTTCAAGTTCACCGGTATTGACGCGTGTCTTAGCGAAACCACAAGTAAATAAGTAAGAATATCGATTCAATAGTGTGATTAATTGATTGACCTCAGACTGATCGGTCAAGTCATGATTTAGGGTGTCGAAAACAGAACTGTTCGATCGAATGTGCATGACTCTAGGCTGCGATACTAAAATCGCACTATTTTGCGTTACAACAACACTTAGTCCAGTTTTTTGTAATAAGTTGACACCTATTAGTACATCTGTAGTCATTTCACAATCCGGTAAGATATGGAAGAGTATTTCTACATGAATACCATTAATAACACATACACTTGTCAAAGTACTCACCGAAATAACAGGAACAGGTCCCAATCCTTGCAAATAATTAACCTCCTGTTGCCTACGTCCTGGAATTTTATTTGCAACGCTTTCTCGTATCACAGAGCATTCAGCTCCACTGTCAAACACTGCATCTATTTCCGTTTTACCTACCTGTATGCGCATAGTATTTAAGATTATATTCTTACCTTTTGTTATAGTGTTGATATTGGAAGTGATTTGCTTTTCACGACGAAAACACGTATCAAACGTGTGACCTGGTTTCGAGCAGAAGGAGCAAAACTTTCCTGTATTATTATTATTATTAGTAGAAGTAGTTGAGTTACCGGTTAAGGTCTGTGCAGTATTCTGTCTAACCTGAGAGCTGTTATCATTCTTAGTACGACAATTCTGTGAAAGATGACCAGACTTATTACAAAAATTACAATATGGATTATTCCTATTATCGAGGGAAAATCTAGGTCGTTTTTGATTCAAAAAATATTGATTTGTATTAGGGTTGGGGCGCTTAGCTCTGATAGATGATGCCACCGAGATTAATTCTGGGACGGAAGTAGCTCTTACATTCATTAATTCAATCCTAATACGTTCGTCACTTACCATTCCAATAACGGCTTCTACTGCATCCTTGTTATCTAGTTTATCTTTCGTGACACGCCTCCAAAGTAACCAACCTTGCGATAAAAATTCCGAGATATCTTTATTAGAATTATAAACATGCTCCCTGAATTTTAGAATATCACGTGAGTAACGGTTTTCTGGCTCGAATGTGGTGATTATAGTTTCACGTAACTGTGCCCAAGTAGTTGTAGTTACCAACCAATGATCCGCCCACATGCGGGCTCTACCTTTGAGCAAACTACTTACCTTCATTCGGACATCGTAATCGGTAAGTTGATAATTACTAACTGCTGTGGAAATGTGGTCACACCATTCGCGAACACCGACATTACCATCAGGATCAAAAGAGGGCAGAAATATGTCAGTTATTCTTACTCTCTCAGTGGATTTTTGTTGGAGTTTATCACTCATGTTCTGCATCATTGTCATCATATGGAGAAAGAACTCTGGAGGAACGTTACCAGCTATCTGTGTGGGTGCCATCGAACTCGCCGTTGGTACGCTACTGCCTTGCAAAGGTGGTACCATTGTTGTAACATCTGCTGGAGAGGTACCTGAGAGCACGTTGGCACGATCGAAGTCAGGATCTGAAACATAGTGACCGGCAGAAAGGGATCGCTGGAGCGATCCCACTTCTGATATCGGATTTGGACCAATATTATTATTTTTTAAAATATCAGAATCGCTGACTCCTTGAGAGTCATCGATTCTGACATTGTCCATAATTACAAACGATTTTATTTTATTTAAATAAAACAGCTAAAAGCAATTATAATTAAGATTTATTTAAACAAAGACACTTTCTTCTTTAAATTATATTAGCAAAACACAAGCAATAATAATAATAATAATGATAATTGAAACTTACTCTTTACAATAATTTCAATGAACCTTTCAGCTCGAGCGCTCGACACGAAGTGTCGTAATTCGATCTTCGCTCGTCTTTTATCCGAACGTGGGCACATCCCTACTCCCCGCTACACTAGAAATGGCGGGCTTTACGATACTACGTCATTTCCAACGGAAATTGCCTTCGTTCGGATTTTAACAATTATTTATTTAATCTAGTTACTTATTACTATTACAATCACAGCTTAGGTAATTAATAAGAATTATTAAATCAATTTACAATACCATAAATATTAACTGTAAATAAAAAGAAGGTATTTGTAAATTTTCTTAGTCAAAATGTCATCCATTTACAATCACAAAAATTTATTAAAAATTGTTTCATTTTAGAAACCTTATGTTAAATTAAAGTAACTGATTTTGAGACGTTACTTAGCAAAAACTACTTTTATTTAATTCTTATAATGCAACTCATATTTTGACAATCGATAAGAATCGAATCAAATCAAATAATTACTAAGAAGAATTAAAAATAATCGATTTGTAGATGTCATTTCCCGATATTAATTTTAGGTACGCCGACATATACATGCCTAACGACAGCTATAAAAACTTAATAAGTCACGATAAAATCCGTAAAAGTTGTTTCATTATAGATTAAAACTAATAAATTTGTAAAAATTTAAAAATTTGTGATGTCACATTTATAGAGGAGTGAGTGTCAAAAATGCGACTAAGTGTGACGGTAAGTGACCAAAATGTCTTGAGGTTCGTATGTCATAATTCATGGACGACCCCTTAGGGGGCGTCCATAAATTACGTGAGGTGTTTTTTTAATTTTCTGTACCTCCCTCCCCCGCTGGTGAGATGTTGTGAGATTTTATTCAACTCCTCCCCCATCCCCCAATCTCACATGAGATTTTTCAGTCTGTAGTCTGATTTTTCACTGGTTTGACAGTCAGTAGATGTATAACGTCGAAGTATGAATGAAATTATTTTCTTTCGAACGAATTAGTGAATGATCTTAATCGTATTACGATAACGCTTAAGGTTTAATCTTAAGCTTGTACAATCCGGATTAAATGGACCAAAATACTATATTTTCTCCAACGTAAGATTAGATGAGATTTGACTCGACCCCCTCCCTCCCTTAAACATCTCACGTATTTTATGAACGCCCCCTTATGAAGGTCCTGTGACATAAGAGTAAAATAGAGGTCCCATCTTCTCCCTCGACTTGGTAGTTGAAAAGTATCAGAAACAACGATAAATTATAGTTGTTTCATTAGAACAACAACATTATAAAGTAAATCTATCTTTTATCTTTCCACGGATGTCCCGACTTTGGTTTAATTTGGAACACAGATAAAGATCTAGGGGAAAATAGCCGAACAACTGTACTACTGTAACGAGTAGAGGCAAAGGCTATTATAATATAAAATACAATAAAACCCAATGGCTGAACCCTCATTATTATGAATATAATATGACTACATATTTTGTAAAAGGATATAGAGACAAAATAATATTAACTACAAAACCCTGCGGTTTCACCCTTATTTAACATTCCCGTGGGAGTACGGGGTTACATTATAGCGTATCTCACTCACAAATAACGTAGCCTTCTATTGATATAAGAATTTTCAAAATCGGTTCTATAGATTCAGAGATGACTTACAACCTCACAAACTCACTTTTACCTGTGAGTGTGTGAGCTATATTAAAATCCAAACGTAATAACAAAATTATCAACTAATAATACATATTATTAGAACCGCTGGCAGAAAACATTCTGACAAGAAAAAACACATCTAAATTAGTTTACGAGCAATGGTGCCACGGACAAACAGACAAAACCCATAACACCCCTTTTTAAGTTATGCGGTGAGTTTGTAAGAGCTTGTGTTACAGGTACTAGTAACGATGATAAAGTATATAAATCAACACCAGACAACATCAGCACTTCGTGGAGAAAGCAATATTCCAGCAGTAGACAGAAGTGATGATGATGACGATGATGATGACGATGGTGACGATGATGATGATGATGGTGATGATGATAGTGATGATGATGACGGTGATGATATTAATACATGTATCCGTGATTCTGTATTTATCACCAGTATTTTGGCGTTATTTTGTCATTTGTGTCGTCAAAGCGTACACAATCTTAGTATTGTCAAATGAATAGGAGATGATGACTTTTGAATTCTTGTGGTTAAACTCTTTGAGGGATCCAAGGTAATAAAGTACCCTTCGGGCTCCCTAAAGCGGTGCTATCGTTTGGGTATTACTGTAAATCCTAGCTTACTGCTGAGTAGCAGCGTCAAAATCGACTGCTAGTACTGTTTCATTATATATAATGGTAGAACTAGTCCAAATAAAATCGGTTGTCTGTAAAGTCGATTTACTGACGATAGTTGAACGTGACAACGTCATAAGAAAATACTGATGGGCCGATTGTGCCTCTTTGTCGCTCGTTCCGCGCTCTCGCTTGCACTTCAAACCTTAAATGGGACGCCTCAGAGCGAGGTAACGCCGCATGAGTCATGTTTTTTCGTGCGTGCAGCCGGCTCCATCGAATTATAAGACAAAAAAATCAGAGTTTATACAACTTGTTATTGGCATTTGTGGCGTTCAAACGAACGTTATTTTGGCGCGTGTGGCGTGACGCGGGATTTAGTGACGCTAATTGGTGGGTCCACTTTCCGTGCGTGACCCGAAATTAGATTCTTCATAGATGGGGAGATAAAGTGAATTATCTTTTTATGTGTGTTATCACGTTGGCTTGCCAGGTAAGATTTATTTCACTATAGCATTTACTCTTGTTTATAAAAAATATCATAGAGGGAAAGATTAATGGAAAAAGACGAAGAGGTAGACCGACGAGGAGTTATATGCAACAAATAAAGGAGAAGGTACAGGTTATGTCGTATCAGGAGGTGAAGGTGTTGGCGGAGAGGAGGAATCGAACTTCGAATACTCCACCGACAAGAGCAAAGCTCTTAAATAGAGAGAGAGAGAGAGAGAGAGAACATTTACTCTGAGTAAAATATTTTGTTCAGAAGTAGTGCCAAGCTTCGCAGCCGAATTGGGCCGCCATGACCGGAGTGGAACCTCTCCTTTACATAATACCGGCGTAAAGTGACAGCTATGCTGTCGCGTTTCGTGAGGTTTGTGATTTCCGATGGCTCATTGGAAGGGATAAGGAAAGGATGACGACGCATCTACAAAACCTTTGGTTGTACATTGGCTGACTGGACAACATAAATTGTTTGACATTTACATGTGAGAAGCCCGAAGCTAGTATGGAATAAAAATCTGAACACCTTTTTGCGTCAGTGGTAAAACATATATGTACAATCAAGATGTCTGTTCGTAACAAAAGTCGTAATTTGAAGGCAACTTCTGGCGATATACCGCACGTGACTACGTGGCTTACGTTATCAGGGAACATATTACACGGATGGAATTTATTCAACGCCGAGGATCAAGGTTCGAATCCAACATTAAATTTTTATATCCACCCTAATTTTAAAACGAATGTAACTTGTAATGTATACATTTTCGACTTCATCATCATCATCATCATCATCATGTCAGCCAATCGACGCCCACTGCTGGGTATAGGCCTCCTCCAAGGATCTCCACATCGATCGGTCCTGCGCTTCCCACGATCTTTACTAAATCGTCTGTCCACTTGTAGAGGCCCTGCCCACGGAGCGTCGTCTGGTACCTTTCCGCCCCAGCGGCCATCGGTTCTCCGCGCTATGTTCTACTTAACTAATTGTAATTGTAAGTAAGATGTAAGATGGATTTCGATAAAATTTTACAACGGGTATGATCGTTAAAGTGGTGGTAGAAACTCATGAGAAAGGATGGTCGATGAGCCAATAAGGAAGAGTGGAGGCCGCGTTTGGGTAGACAAAGTTGTAGCTAAGGTAGAAGAAGGTTTCGCTGAGGTGATCCTGCTGTCCGCGGATCCGGGCCCCTCACCAAGCGGCTGAAGGCGCTCGCAGCGGTTTTAGTGGGGTAGTGCACCCAATGCGAGTCCCCACACACGCCAGTGTGCCTACCCTGGTAGGTCCGAAAAGGATTTCCACTGCGACATCAAAAAATAAGGTAGAAAAAGGTCGATCATTACCAAGTAGGAAGACGATCTCCGCGCTCCGTCCGTGGGATGGTGGCAAGGGAACAGTCGTCTTGCCCTTCATTGAGGGCTATTACGGATAAGGGCTAATGATGATGATGCTGATAGTTGTCAGTACTCAGTAGTATTGTAGCTTCCGTAAACGTGGCCGCGTTGAGACATCTCACATATTGATGGCATCCGTGCTTTATAGAGACAATATTATCAATCATAGCCCTAGGACATTGACACCTTCTTATGACGCATGAAAATTTAAGCCCCACCCAAACTAAAACCGCCTGGGAGGGGTACAGCCGGTTTTTGAGAGTCCCGAATGTGCAGGCAACGGCTGGACGGGTGGGTGGGTTTGTCCCCATCTGAAACCTCGTAAGGGGTAGCTTTCCCCCAATAAAAAGTCCCCGAGTATATTTATTATCTGAACTAATCGTTTCAATCCACTAATAAGGAGTCAATTCTTGGTGTATATGGTCTTACGCTCTATGGTCTTGGTTTATGGTGGTGGCAATAAGCTGATAGTGGTACAAATTGATTATAAAGACTTCTAATAATAATATTTTTCTTTCCGTCCATTTGCCTTTCATCATCAGATTTTATTTGTGCCTTTCTTATCTTTAGGCCTTAGTTCACTTACAAGCGCTGGCCTAATGTGGAGTGAACACACGTTTGAAAATTCTTACTCTCTTTGGACACGCAGGTTTCCTCACGATTTCCTTCATCGGTGAACAAGCGGATGGTCTAAAAATGTTAGGACGGAGACAATAAAAAATCGTTTTACTGACAATAGTTGAACGTGACAACGTCACAAGAAAATACTGATGGGCTGATTGTGCCTCTTTGTCGTTCATTCCTCGCTCTCGTTTGCACTTCAAGCCTTAAATGGAACGCCTCAGAGCGAGGTAACGTCGCATGAGTCATGTTTTTTCGTGCGTGCAGCCGGCTCCATCGAATTATAAGACGTTGTCCCGTCAAAAACGTTTTAATGTAACGATCAGGATCGAATCCCGACCTCTCCCTCACTAGAGAGGCTGAGCTCGCTAAGCCTTCAGCTCTAATATTGAACTAATGAATTTGATATTGTAATAGCACTTAAAACCTACAGGATCGGATATCTAAACCCAGCAAAACTGTCAAAAACAATAGATCACTTGAGTGTCAAAACAATGTCACCTTTCAGCTCTGTCCCCTGGATCAATGAAGTTGAAAAGGTCATGGGGTATTCCCCATGACGGGGTCAAAGCTTGACCTTTAGAGGTCACACAGCTTGTCATGGAACATTCTCGAAGGCCATTATCAGGCCATGAGTGTAAACTGGCTTTATATTTTTTTCATGTTACTTGGATAGGTATACTGGTGGAAGCGTCGCCTGATGAAAACTGGTTAACGTCACCCATGATCATACGCTGGTTAAGCTGGAACTAGCTAAGACTAATGCCTAACTCATGGTGGTAAATATCAGAGGCAGTAATTACCCTGCCTGTCTCTTCTCTCCGACAGCAAAGCTGTTTGATGGGAGCAATAAGCAAGACACATGAAACCGGGAGTACAGCATAGAGCATCCATCCAAGCAACCTTTTTTTTTCTTTAACACCGGGGAATGCGCTTAGGCATCCCGCGGAGGAGTGGGTCTCCCCAGGCGGGTATGTGGGACTCGCTGCGCCTGAAAGATGGTAAGTGGACGCAGCTCTACCCACTAAAACCCGGCGAGTGCCACCACTGCCGCCTTTGGTGAGGTGTCCCGGATCTACAAGCAACAGGGCATCTCTACGGCTATTCGGTCCCTTAAGGGACCGACGCCACCTCCACAGAGGGGTTGCCCCGCACCACAAATAACCACTCTCAACGTCGGGACAGTACAATGAGGCGAGGTTCCCGTCTTCACCCCTTGCCCCATGCTCCATTGCCCCTCTTCTTATAAGAGCGGTACAAAGAGCCCCCTCAGCTTAATTCGCTTTGCCCAAGGTGGTGGAGATCCATTCAAGCAACCTGTAGTATCGATGACGAGAACTCAAGGGATTTGCTTGTCATTGCCATGCTGAGTAACAATATACAATGCGCCGATGGCGAATATAAATTATACGCCGTGAGAAATATAATGAAATTAACGTCGCTATATCAATTTGATTTATTTGGGAGAATTATATTCTTTAATTGTTTTACAAAAGTTCTATAATACATAACTAATTAATTAATTTAATTAGTGATAAAGTTATTGTTTCTATATAACATTTGGTTATGAAAAATATAAACTACAAACTTGTACGCAATTTTGTGAAACGTTATGGTCAAATAAAACTTTGGTGCAAGTCCGATCAAATTATATATTACTTTAAATAGCCATTGATAATTTTTACTTAATATTATAAATGTAAAAAGATGGATGTTTGTTACGCTTTCACGCGAAAACTACTCAACTGATCATCATGAAACTTTGTACACATATTCTCGGAGGTACTAGAAGTAACATAGGATACATTTAAAAAAAATGTATTTTTGACATGACAACGCCTGATAGCTCGATATTACGGGTAGCATGCATGAAAAAGATGATGTCATGTAGCGTTCCTATTATCAGGAACACAAGTATTTACAAACTTAAACTTAAGTTAAATGAAAAAAAAAAAGATTTCAGAATTGTCTATACTATAATTTAAGTCTCGAAATCTCAAATGATGTAACAAATGAAGTATATTTGTTAGTTTTTGGTTCATAAATTTTGCTTAAAGTAATTCGACCAATCGAGTGTCAGGTTCATCTTCCAAGGATTCCCGGGGAAGCCGGTTTTAATTGATATCCGAGAAGTATTTGTAGCGTTATCATGCAGCCGACTTAATAATAATAATTAATACATTATACCTGCTGAAGTAATAAAATTGGAAATGTAAGTTTTTAACAATTACTTTTTAATTAAATGTAAGAGGTAAGCTTCGAAACGAATTCATCTGAATCATAATTTTTAGAATAAATTAGCAACACATATTATATAAAATCTAAAAGGCAAAAGCTGGTGTAATATTATATCTTTCACCCCGAGTTCTTAACAGTTTCGTAAATTAAACATGAATAAACTCAAAATATGTAGAGTGCAATATTCCGGTTACGTTTTGAACAATAGCATATATAATTGTAATTAAGTTTAAAAAAATCATATATTTAATACTTAAAAGGCTTTTTCTAATGTACCCATTTAAAATCGCATTCTTGATAAAAAAGGCGCCAAAGCGTATACTCGTAAATAAAATATTATATTCAATTTATCTTTACACTATCAATTAAAAACTTAATTCGCATAAATAATTATTTAACTGCATGTTCAACTTAAAATATTAATTTTAATTTAATTAACAATAAACTTACCTCAAACTAAAGACCGTTAATACAAATCACAGCACTTAACACTTGCACTTACACTATTTTTCACTAAAAGTAATTTACACAGTTAACTAGTTACGAGTTAAACTTCACGTTAACCGGCCGGTTAAACGTTAGCTCCCTTCGGTAAGCGTCTATGTACTGAACGTTTCAGACATGCGTACTGAAAAACTGCTTGGAAGCTATTTTTGGCTCAGTTTGATTAAAAATATATTATTTTTATATACTAACGTTATTTTTATTAAATACTTTAGTAATAATATTACTAGGAGTCCTAACAGATTTCGTTCAGCCAAAAGTAACTGACATCGCCGTTAAAAACAGAGGTTGATTGTAGGAGGGTAAATTTTTTGAGTGGTATTTATTTTTGAATGCTGTATCATAAAAAAATGTATAAAAAATAAAAATTTAAGGGATGGAACACCCTTCCCTTATGTATAAAAAAAAAATAACAACAGCCACTAACATAAACTATGTAAAAGTATTTTTGTCATTAGCAAAATACGTATAGTAAAATCTGTAATAAATGTATTATTATTAACTATTATCTAAATTTAGTTTAGGCTTACTATAATTAGTTTTACTCGGCCTCTCAAACGAGAGGTCCCGGGTTCGATCCTGACCCTCCGTGTGTGCCTTGAAATAGGTTTTTCGAATTTCTAAGTGCACCCCAAACTCAAAACCATCGTCCGCTCACCGGTGAAGGAAAACATCGCGAGGAAACCTGCATGCCTGATGAGATTAATAATCTTTGAAGGTATGTAAAGTTCACCAGCATTGTGCCAGCGCATCGGTGAACTATGGCCCATTACCCTCCTCGCCTGATTGCGAGGAAGAGACCCGTGCCCAGTAGTGGTACATATAAAAGGCCGATTTATAGGTCAATGACCTCAATATAAAAGATCTGCAGAGAAGATGTTTTGGGGATGAAAATGCCTCATGATGAAAGATCGGTTAGTATTTAGGAGACGATGAGCTTTTGATTACCGTCGCTAAGACTGTTTTAGGGGTTGATACACCTCATGAGCTGCTATAATGATTTAGGGGTCGATGAGGTCATGATGAGAGGTCTGCGGCGGGGATGATTTAGGGGTCGCGTGGCGGGTGGCTATAAGCTCGCGCCTCGTAAATCTCAAGTTTCGCCTTTTGTTGCCAAAAGATAATAATATTTTGGCGTTTAAGGGGAATTAAAAACGTGCAACATCTGTGAAAACCAAAACGGAGTTTTTTACTGAATTACCATTTAAATTGTCAAAACACTCAATACACAAGGTATAGTGTAGTCGATTTTAGATATTATATTTAAATGCACTAATATACACATAGGTAGAGATATTTATATTAATGTTAGAAGAAAGATATAAGGTTTTACGATTTTTTTTCTAAAAAGAAAATTGCATTTTACAGCTTCTATTTCTTGAAGATATAAATTTATCCCAAAATCCGAAATATTATATTGTATTATCAAAGGTCATACTAATTTCAAAAACGACTAAACAGACTGATGATATTTTGCAATAAATTTTCTTATACTAATATCAGAGTCACACATAGGCTATAAGTATAATCTCTTCTCCTACGGTAATGGAGAGTACGCAGGTGAAACCGCGGTGCGCTACTATATTTTAGAAAACCAAGTGATTGTGTAATCACCATTTCAACTCAAAACAATTTCAAACACGACTCATAGTTACAGAGATTAGATTTTTCTAACAAATGTACTCCTTTTTATGTAACAGGAGTCAGGACAGATATGAAAAAAAATATACTTGCCACTCAATAACCTTATCTAAATTACAACATATTTATCTTAATCCCATTCTATAAATATTTTTATCTAAATTATATAATAATAATAATATCTATTTTAACGCTTTTACACCACGTCAATCTGGTCCCGTGCTAAGTTCTCGAAGAGACTTGTGTTACGGGTACCAAACAACGGAACGGACATATATTTAATACTTTTTATATTAATTCTTATATTCAAGATTTTTTCTTATATTATACACATATTTAATACCAAGAAACCCAGGAACACAGAAACTTTTTGTTGTTGGCGGGATTCGAACCCGCTACTTTCGATTTGAGCGCCAACGCGTTAACCATTGAGCCTCAGAGGTCGTCTAACATCTTAATTACCATATTATAATATTATATATTTTATACTAACAACGCCCCCAGTTTCACCCGCGTACCGGCAATTCCCGTGGGAGTAAGGAGATAAATTGTAGCCTATCTGTATTCTGAAGTATTAGCTAAAAAATAGCCAAGTTTCATCAAAATCCATTCAGTCGTTTTTTCGTGACAGAGTAACAAACATACACGAACCCTTGCAATCTTTTACCATTAAAAAATAAGTAGGATAATAGGATTTTCTATCGTCACTCATGTAGTGCCCTGACTTATATGTATTAGTATTAAGACAATGTATTCATAATAAAAGAGTATTATACCGGCACCCGAACCGTACACACGCCACCCACCTCTCACATCCTCACATGGCGACCCTGCCAGAGCTGCCTCGCGGCAGCGTTGAGCCGTTAAATATATGTTAATCAATAATAAATTTATAATATTATACTAAATAATTAAAACATATTATAATGAAGAAATAAATAAATATATAAGAAAATAGCATAGCAATGACAAATGATGAACAATCAAGATTAATTATTAAATTAACTGAAGAAATTACAAGAAGAAACAATACAGAATAAAAAAAAATAGAATCCAGAGGAAAGGCGCCGGGAGATATTGGTGTCCAAGGAATCCAAAGGAAAGCTGCCGGGAGATGTTACTGTCTAAGGGATCCAAAGGAATGGTGCCGGGAGAGGTCCGAGAAAAGTAGGCTGTTTATCGTGAGAAATCCGTCTATCCATTATCATCTTAAGTCCATCAAATACTATAGAGGTATATTTTTTTTATATAAATAGCATAATGGTTCACAAAATAAGTTTGATACAAATTAATAAATAAATAAATTTAAAGAAGGCTTTACCTAAAATTTTAGATATTATTATACGTTATTAGAGTATTTAAAAAAAATGTAATTAATATCAACATTTTGTCAGTATATATTCATATTGTAATGATATAAATCTCATGTATATTTTTTTTTGACAATAATATTAATGCAACGTAGTACATTCTTGTGTTGGATACTTGCTAGACATTGATATAAAGTAATATAGATGTTTTTTTCTCTCATGTCGTTAATTAAATAGAAAATTATGGAATTGATCGAATAAATAAGAATAAATTAATCATGGCTTAGATAAATAATTAAGATTCAACTTAGAATTTATAACATTCTTAGTTTTCTTGAGTAAAAAAAAATTGCGTAGATTAATTACGTATTTAACCGGAGTGACATGGAAATAGAAAGTAGTTACGATTAAAAGAGTTGGCTAGATTTATGAATAATGTGGCTGCAAACGCATTATTACGATAAATAAACAGGGTTAGGAATAAAAGTAGGAAACAATAAATTGACAAAAATATACTTCGTTAGATAACACTTCCTTCGATGAACGGACTGATCACCCGTCCGTCGATAGGAAATGCTAAGAATTGTATTAAAGTAAAAAAAGACGAGTTTTTAGAAGATTTTTTTTATGACGTATAGTCCACATACTTGATCATGTCAAACGCGAGACGTTTTCGTGAGAGTTTTGAGGATTATTTTGAGAATAAGTAGAAAGGTATAGAGACAAATAAAAGAGGAGACATTGATATAAATGTTAATATAGTAGATAGGAGACATAAAATTGTCTAAAATTGTGTGTTAAATCCTTCCATTCGATCATGGTGAGAACGAGCTTTCCTCCGTGAGATATGTTGGAGTCTAAAGAGACTTAAATGATAACCACAAGTTATGTAAAAGGGGAGTATATTATGTAAAAAGAGAGTATATTATGTTAAAAGATATTATGAGAATGTATAAGGGAATATACGAAGAATAAACAAATAAAATGTAAAGTGAATACAAGAGTAAGAAAATGAAAGAATAAATGAGTTAGTGTAGCCTGTATAGGTTGAGAAATAAAATAAAGGAATAAAAAGTAAAGATATAAAGTTAGGGTTATAATATGTGATACCCAACGAAAAGATATGATAGGAAAATATGTGTTTACGGAGAATAAACAGAGTATTAAGGAGAAATATTATGACGATACTGATGATGAAATAAAGTAGGAGTCTAGTAAGAAGAGAAGGAAATAAATAAGAATATGTGTACGTAGATAATAAATATATAAATGACTATGTAAAAATAACGTGAAAGTTATAGAAAAATGACTATGTAAAAGTGATTGATACAAATGATGATGATGAATGTTATAAGTAAGTTGTAATATCAGTTAGTAACGAGAATCTTAAATAGCTAAGTTATTTGAAACATTGTTATTACTTATCGTTGGCCCGATATATTTGATATCGTTACCTTATTTGTAACATGGAATAGGGATGTTGACACATGTTACAAATTCATGTAAAGTTATGTTTTACATATTAAATACAGTATTTGAAAACCTAAAATAACATTTAAAAAGTCTACTTATTTGTCTTAAAATTTAGAAAATTAATTTAAAATGCGTTATTTATCATGCATGATCACGTGACTGTAAACGCCAATAAGGCGATGACGTCACTGAACATTGAGCTAAGTACAAACTCACCTAACATAGCGCGAGTTCTGAATGCGGTGTGTGACGTAATGACGCTTGGAGCGTTTCAAGGGCGATTTTAAAAACCATTTTTCTTTATTTAATTTTTTGTTAAAATTGGACATATTTCTTTACAAAAGTATTTTTTTCGTGTTCATATATAGTATATCTATCAAATAAAATCAATTACAAAAATTAGTCAACATCCCTATTCATAAAAATACTTACATGTTATGTACCTACAAACTCACCCATCACCGATCTAAGCTTTATCCTGTTCACTTGCCATAGCTGCCGCTGATAGTGATGATGATGACTGGGCTCCGAACACCATGGCCCTCAGTACGCCACGTATGGGCGTTTTTATTGCAGCCATAACATAAATTTCGGCAAGTGTCAGTGACCTGCCCCATGAGCAGTTTTTCCACTGAATCAGTTATTTCTTTGGAGCAGTGGAGTCAGGAGCGAACATGTGAGTAATGTAATTTAGTAGTTTGTACGAAATCGTCCATCGAAATCACCCTTTAAATGTGTTTTTTTTTAATATCCACTGAAAGTACCTTTTAAATGTTTATTTCACCTATTAATAGCTGATTTCTTGAGGTTCTAGGCTGGGTACGCATAGTTTTGAATGGTTATACTATCTTCTTTACTGAATTAAAAAAAAATTGGTTGTCTGTAAAGTCGGTTTACGGACGATAGTTTGACGTGACAACGTCAAACATTACATGCAGCACGAACCGAACAGACCCAATCGCTCGAGCCGATCATGCCTCTCTCTTGTTCGTGCCGCGCTCTCGTTTTAGGAACGCTACATGACGTCATTTTTTTCGTGCATGCTGCCCGTAATATCCAGTTACAACACAACGTCACGTCAAAAAATTTGAACTATGACCTAAACTATACAAAATCCTCCCTAATATTATAAATGTATTAGCAGGGATGCTTGTTATGCTTTTACACGAAAACTACTCAAGCGATCATCATGAAACTATCTACACATATTCTCGGAGGTAATAGAAGCAATAAAAGCATTACAAAAGAGTTTCTTTGCTAACGCTATTATATATTATTAAACATTTTTATGTTAGTTGAGTAGACAAAATGGCAGACGTGCCCATTCCTTAGAAACAGCATAGCTGTTTGACGGGAGTAACAAGCAAGCTAGTAGTACCCATACAGCCGGGAACGCTGCACAACGCACTCTCTCCACAGGTATATCAATATAAATAAAAAAACACGTTCAAAAGCAGGATATCCCTGCAGAAATCTGGGTTTATTCTGCTGCTCGGTCCAGGGGCCCTTAATGACCTGGGTACTAAAGTGATGCCTTAACGTTATCACGTATAAGGGTATTGTGTTGAATATTACAGGAGGTCAAAAAGGTTGCCCGCCTTATTTATGTATGGACTCTCATTGAAAACTTATTTCCTCTCCAAAATAACTGATGCTTTTTTGGGAATGCTGGATATTTTAGAAGGTCTGTAACATACGAGAGATGATACTTTACATTTTTTTTTATTTTACAACAAACTTCATATTAGTTAAGCTAACGACTAGTCTGTCTGTATGTATGTAAGTGCGCAACTCTTAGAAGTTCCCGATATGTACATAAAACTAAACTAAGTAGTAAAAGTGGAGAGCTACTTAGTACTTCGTGTGGGAAATATTAACTACCTTCGTAGACCGTTCGGAACGATGTATTGCTTCATCAGCAGCGACCAGTCACCAGTTCGAATCTCGTGTGACGATTTTAGCAGGGTCTTATATGTAGATTTATTGCCTAATCACATTTTTTTATAGATTTTCTTCGGTTTTTGTGATGTATATCCTACTAATATTATAAACGTGTAAGTTTGTAAGTATGGATGTTTGTTATTATTTCACGTAAAAACTACTGAATGGATTTCAATGGAACTTTACAGTAATATAGCTTATACATCAGAATAACACACAGGCTATAATTTATCTCCGTAACCACGGTAACTGGAAATACGCGAGTGAAACCGCGGGGCGCTACTAGTTTTTACATATTTCTAAAATGTCAACCATAGACGTTGGCACTATTTCCAGATGCAGCCAACTTATACCTTTAAAATATTAATCTAAGCACACATACAGGTTTCTTGCCATATTTCCTCTTATAGGTTTAAGAGAAAATCTGTAAGATTAACTTCGGACACCAAGACTTCATCGCATCAGAATATCCGAGGACGTATTGTTTGCCCGGGCTTTGAATGCTTGATGACAATAGATAAATAACTCGTGGTGGCTCGACTGAACGTTTGCTATCCCTACATATTATGAAATACCTCATAAGAAAGTACTGCTAATTACCAGAAAGAAAGCAGACGAAACCGGAGAATATAAGCGAGTAAACAGCTATTATTTTAGAGCATTAAAAGTAAGGCTCTAATAGCATTACACCGCATTACACCGCATTACACCTTTCAGCTCCAAGGGAACTTCACCGGCTTACAAGTTCACTTTGTGATAAATTGTGCTTAACTCCGGGCTATTGTCGAGTGAATCAATCGAATACTAGTTTAAAAAGGATGTTATTTAATTGGTTAGCATAGTATTCGTACTTTGGTGAGCAGAAAAATAAAATCTGTGAGCAGAAATAGCTTATTGATCAGCAACATATTTCAAAATCAGTAATTTGTTATTCTGGGTGGCTTTAATTATTTTTCACGCTTCTACTCCCGCTTCCATTCACGATTCCGGCTTAATTTTAGGCTTCAACAGAATAATATTGATATTATAATATATTTTAGAGGATTTTTGACGGGACAACGTCTTATAATTCGATGGAACCGGCTGCACGCACGATAAAACATGACTCGAGCGACGTTACCTCGCTCTGAGGCGTTCCATTTAAGGCTTGAAGTGCAAGCAAAAGAGACAAAGAGGCACAATCGGCCCATAAGTATTTTCTTATGACGTTGTCACGTTCAATTATTGTCAGTAAACCGATTTTACAGACAACCGATTTTTTTCTTCAATTTCGAAACAAAACCGCGCGCATTTTCGAAAAAAATACCTTGTTGTATATATATCGAAAATTGTTCCATATTTTTGTTTGTTTGTCCATTTAAAATATTGAAAAACGTACGTGCTCTTTATTTTATTTAACTCGTTTATTTATTTATTTCGTTTGCACTTGATAAATCAACACCAACTGTGTATTTTAAATGTGTATTAAATATATTTTAATGCGTATATTTTAATCATAACACGCTTCAAACCATTCAGATTCGGTCGTCTTGTCGTTCATTGAAGCAGACCTATGCAGAAGTGAACGGCAACAGTATGATAATAATGGTGACGTTGATTCTATTCTCCATTGAGCACTGTTTCCTCGAAATTATGCGAGGAGGAGAATTCCTTAGCTTATGCGCTAGCACAAGTTAGACCACCACCAACAGGTGAGATAAATATTTCCTGACAAGAAGGAGATCCTTCTTCTTGCCAGGAAAGACTTATCTTAGTTAGCATATTAGGATTTAAATTATTATTAAGAGAATCTTCATCATAAAACGACCTCGGAGAGATAATATTGGATTTAAGGCCTGTTTCTCAATCTCCAGTTAAGTTCCCAATAGGCTATCGACAACATATTTGACAGATAGAGTATGGAGTATCTGTCAAATATCTGTCAAATATGTTGCCGATAGCCTATTGGGCACTTAACTGGAGATTGTGAAACAGGCCCTTATTATACTAGTATATGAATCTAATAATATGTAACTATGTTTATAAAAATTGTAAACTATATTTTGGAAAGAGCAACCCAGAGTTTGTTGCTAGATTCTTCTCATGTACGCTAGTATAGTATTCAACTTTTTTTGTAATAGAATATTTGAAATGATTAGT
Source organism: Lycaena phlaeas (assembly GCA_905333005.2). Classification (NCBI taxonomy): domain Eukaryota; kingdom Metazoa; phylum Arthropoda; class Insecta; order Lepidoptera; family Lycaenidae; genus Lycaena; species Lycaena phlaeas. Next base: position 10,032,659 of record HG995185.1, read on the forward strand.
TCCACTGAGTTTGTTTCGCCGGTTCTTCTCAGTTGGCTTGCTTTGGAACCGGTGATAGAATCAATTGACGTTCAAAAAGATACTTTGATGGTACTATCTAATATATAAAATTTCCCTGTCACAATGTTAGTTACCGTACTCCTCCGAAACGGCTTGACCGATCTTTATGAAATTTTATATGCATATTCAGTAGGTCTGAGAATCGGCCAACATCTATTTTTCATACCCCTAAGTGATAGGGATTGTTCCCCCTTAAAAATTTTTTGTTAATTTTTGGACGAAATTTTTTGTTTTTATTTTTTTATAATGTGGCATTGAAAAATACATACAACCCTAAATTTTCACCCCTCTACGATCAACCCCTATTTTTTAGTAGCGATTTTAGCAGAACGAAGTCTGTCGGGACAGCTAGTATTAAATAAAAATTTTGACTTTGACTTTGACTTTGAATTTTAAAAAAACATAATATAGTTCATTTAAATTTAGAAAATGTTCTTATTGCACCTTTGCACCTTTCATTAAGTTTAGAAAATGTTCTTTTCTTTAATTTTTTAAAACATTAATTTACTAATTTTTCTTTGTTTTTGTTGTTAATTTAACCTTAGTGTTGCATTGTATAGTTTCACACTGGCAAGCGGTGATATTCTGTTATTATAGATACTTTTACTTTTATTATTACTGATGTTTATAACATAGAATAAGGTTATCTATGTGGAATGTCCATAAATAAATAAATAAATAAATAAAACACTGTGGATACACTAGGTCTTCTGCGAATATCAGCATCAGCATTGACAGAAGTCGCCATTATATTGGAATTCAAAAACCACAGGTCCTTGCGCAAGAACACTGATTCCAACCAATCATTGGATTCGCGAACTATTGAAATTTAAAAAAAGAACATCCACATTTCAATAGAGAAGATGTCTGGCCATTACCTTGCTTGGGATCCCATAAAAAAACCCAAGCATAATATGTCATAGACTAAAGACTGTTAGCACTCTGCGTAGATAGGACATAATAAAATATTGTTGTATCATAGGGTAGTTTCGAATAACTTTGTAACAGTAGGACGTCTGACACCTCAGTCCTCCCGTGACCAGGCTGGCGAAACTCCTATACAAAATAAACGATGTATGAAACGGACGTCCTTTTTAATGGCTGCTATAATCCGATAAAATTAAGAAGAACATTATTAACTTTGGACCTACATTTACCGATGGCTCTCCTACATAATATAGATGGATTATATCGACCGCCATTTTGATTTTTGACAGACAAATTGAAAAAGTCAAAAAGTGATATGAGATGGACGGTTATTGCAGATAAAAGATATTGTGTTTTCTAAAGTTACATTTTCACGTGTTTATTACATAAAAGTGTAATATTAATTAGTTATAGTCATTTTGTGAGTGATTCTCAGAGATTCAAATAGTGTTTCTGTAAAACAATATGAGAAAAGTAGCTTGTGAGATTTGTGGTATAAAAACATGCCGGGTTGGTAACAAACGTATTTTTATGGTAAAATATCCATTAGATAAAGATCGGCAAGCTAAATTACTTATTTAATCCATAAAGGAAGTAAATTCAAGTAGAAATTATAGAGGTTTAATATATTTTAACAACTTAAATATATAAAATAAACTTGTTATAAAAACTTATTGTAGTGCTTCCCGTCAATCAGGATTTATCGACATCGATGTATAAACTCAGACTAATTATTCTATTATAATATATTATAACGTAAGCATTACATGCTGTTTGAGTCATTTAGTTAAATTTTAAGATTTAACTTATCATTCACTTTTAAGGTGTAAACAATGGGTCAAAGCGATATCTTATTTCAGATTCCCAAAAGATGTTAATTTAAAGAATACCTGGACCCTGATTGACAAAAATGCATATTTACTTGTGAAAATTGTTATAAACTTATACGTTAATTTAAGAAACAAACATATTGCTAAAGAAAAGCGAAGTAATGTTTCTAAGAAATTTTTTTATATTAAAATTATAGTGTTTGAAAATAAATGATTTTGTGAAAATTTGAAGTTTCTTTTCCGTTAATTCGTTAATTATAGATTTATTAAAACAATCTGTGTATCATTTACCTTTCATTAGTTTATTTTTTTTAAATAAAATCGCACTATAAAGAATCTTTTAAAAGTCGATATCGATAAATTTTCACTAGTCCTAGCCCAGTACTAACTAGTTATGACATTATGTTGGCAGTATGTACCGCCAGGCGCCATGGTTCTGTCTGTTAGGTTAGTATTGGTTTAGAGTGCACGTTCATACATCGCTTTTTTTGTATGGCAGTCCCGTCTCTTAACGTTAGTTTTACATACTCTTTGCTGGACTCTTTGACCATGGCTGCTGTAAAATATAAACTGTAAAACTTATTGAACTACGATAAAATCCTTAAAAATTGTTTCTCCATATTATGAGTTAATAAAAAATAATAGTGTAGAAGGTCGGATGAGGGTAAAATAAACGTTGCTGACGAGTGTACTATTTACTTGGTGACCAAACATTAATACATAAAAAACAAAAACATCATAGCAAAAAACATAAACAAAACGGTTGCTATGACTACACTTTAAAATAACATATTAAGACTTCTTCGTAACAATTTTAAATAACACTGGCATAATATACAGTGTACATTGCGTCGCTTACACTGCCCCACCCCAGTGCTGCTACCGCAGCACTTATACAGCCAGAGGTACTTTAGCGACGCGAGCAACCGATCTCTTAAAAATACCTAATTGAGTTCGAACTTGTACCACTCGCACACAACCGTCTTTACCGGTAAAAACTTCCTCGATTATACCTCGCGGCCAAACATTACGTGGGGTATTGGGGTCAACGACCAACACTAGATCCTCCACTTTAAGAGGATTATGGAGATCGGCAGTCCACTTTTGGCGTGGTATTAGTTCGGGAAGAACCTCGATCACCCATCTTCTCCAGAACATATCTGCCAATCTTTGTGCTATTCGCCATTGCCGTCTCAGAAAGATATCGGAATTATCAAAGTCACCCATCTGTGGCGAGTGTGATGACGAGCCTAGCAAAAAGTGGTTGGGTGTCAGGGACTCCTTACTGCCAACTTCTACAGAGACATGACTAAGCGGACGTCCATTCACCATAGCTTCCACTTCGGCCATCAGAGTATTAAGAACCTCCTCTCTGGGTGCTCGTTCCTTGAGGACCACCTTCAGTGCAATCTTGACACTTCGAATTAAGCGCTCCCACGCCCCACCCCAGTGAGGGCTGGCCGGTGGTATGAAGGTCCATTGTGTGCCATTGATGCTCGCTGTAGTTTGCAGAGTCTGCTCGTAGAGTTCTGCTACGGCCTTCTTAAGCTCAGCATCTGCCCCTCTCAAATTTGTCCCATTGTCGGAGTACAGATGTGCAGGCCAACCACGTCTCGCAGCCATCCTACGAAGAGCCATTATGAGGGAATCGGTGCTTAGGGAGGACACTGTCTCTAAATGAATCGCCCTTACAGTAAGACAGGTAAAAATAACACCATACCGATTTTCTCTTCGTCTGCCTATTGTAACCTCCATAGGTCCGAAAAGGTCAATCCCGCAGTGTGTGAAAGGTCGTCGATGATGAGCTACTCTCGCAGAAGGTAAGTCACCCATCATTGGCATCTCAGGTTTCGCTCTTCTTAATCTACACAGCATGCACTTCTTTGATATTTCTTTTACTGTAGGTCTCATTCGTATTAACCAATATTTTTGTTTCAGGTTATTTACTACCATCTCCTGGTTTCCATGGCCTGCGTTCACATGATAATGTCGCACTATTAACTTGGCCACTTGGTACCGTCCGTCTAATATTACAGGATGCTTCAAGCTATAGGTAACGTCAGCAGCGACGTCTATGTGGCCTCCCACACGGAGCACACCGTCTTCATCCAGAACATACTTCTTCCTTCCTTCAGAAAATCCAAACATACTTCTCAAGAGACGTATCCAAGAAGAAAACCGCATCGGATCAGGTATAGCCGCGGGTTCAGGTAAGTGTTCTACTTGTAAAATATTTGCTACACATTCCAAATCAAACTCATCGACGCTAGGAATAAGGAAACTAGTCGGCCAAGAAGTCTCCGCCTCGTGCAGAAAGGTAGGTCCATTAAACCACTCACCATCCAGTTGTAGACTGTCGTAGTTCTCCCGTGTGCCTTTATCATTGCTAGTAGAAGCGGCTGCAAGATCCTTCAGTGCGCTGGCCAGGAGATGAACTGTTCCATCAGTGCCGATATCCTGTGTGATCGGCGGGCACGGCTCGTCCGTTGTTTGACCCTTGTCGTGGACGGGCTGTGCATCCAGTTCTCGATGGCTGCGCTCCAACCACTCTTCTACACTAGTGTGGTCTGATTGCACACTAGACTCATCATCAATCTCCGCTAGGTCCGCCGCCAAACGTTTGTTAATTAAATCTAATTCAATTTTCGCTCTCGCTTCTGCTGCCTCGAGTTCTAGCTTCTTCATACGTGCTAGCGCAGAAGACGACGATGACCTCCTAGACTTTGTACCGAACCCTTGTTTCGATGTGGAAGGCATGTTTTGACTGGCAGACTCCTGTTGCGCCTCATCATTCTTTCCCATACTCCGGGTGTTCACCATCCCTTTTGGTGTGTGGAACATTTATGAGATCCGGCTCGAAGGAAAACTGTAGAAGGTCGGATGAGGGTAAAATAAACGTTGTTGACGAGTGTACTATTTACTTGGTGACAAAACATTAATACATAAAAAACAAAAACATCATAGCAAAAAACATAAACAAAACGGTTGCTATGACTACACTTAAAAATAACATATTAAGACTTCTTCGTAATAATTTTAAATAACACTGGCATAATATACAGTGTACATTGCGTCGCTTACAAATAGTTTAAAAAACAAAAAAAAAACACGCTTTACAAGTCTCTCCGAGTCCGCGCACTAGATTTATCTCTCTTACTCGCATGCAAAGGATGCGGAAAGGAATTAATTAATCCTGGCGAATCTAATTGGGATGATCGGATTTTGTAATCGAATTATTGCATTGTCATCGGTCTTTGACAGGTGTGCGAAGTTTGAAATAAATCAGCCCGCCTAGCATGCGCTCTCTTCACGAGAGAGAGACATAATGTCTACATCGAAGACATAATGTACTAATGTCTACGGACGCAACATGACATCGTAATTCTTTCGAATTTTGTCGTTTAAGTAAAAGAAATTTCTCGATGTCAATACATATGGACGAGAAGGGACGAGAAAAATTATAAACCCAAATATCTTACGAAACCCCTTTTTTTTCAGAATATAATTTAGCCTATGTTATTCGTGGATAATGTAGCTTTCGAATGTCGAAAGAAATTTTGAAATCGGCACCGTACTTTTTGAGCCTATTCATTACAACCAAACAAAAAACAAAGTTTTCCTCTTTATAATATTAGTGTAGATTAAGAATTCTATTATTACGCTACCCATTCAAATCACGGCAACACGATTTATTTTCTTGCGTATTATTTTGATTTTGCTATATCTCCTAAAGTATTCATTTAATTTGCATGATGTAAAGGGGAAGAATAATCTTTATGAAGTGCTGAAACTAATTAACTTATTTAAAATGATAAGGATTCATACAGTATTTGTGTAAATAACTTTCAAATTATCGCGTTATAATTGCTAATTTTTTTAAGTATTAAATGGATATAGTATGATATCCCTAATAGATAGACATAATATGCCATCGCGGGCTATTTTATAGACCTATTTAAGATATACAATTCCACCATACATTATTTTGTTATATCTCAAAGGGTTTAGGCAGCGTTTTCGTTGAAAACTCCCAGGCGGGATTTTTTTTTTTCCGACACCTCCAACAATTATTGTTATATCTTAGCTAATGTATATAAAAACTTAATAAATTATATACATAAACCTTCCTCTTGAATTGTCCTATCTATTAAAAAAAACCAAATCAAAATCCGTTGCGTAGTTTTAAAGATTTAAGTAAAAATTTCGACGAGTTTCTCTTCGGAAGAGATATGTCTTTTTGTCGTGGCGCGCATCTTAGGCCGGCAGATCGTTCAAAGTAGGACAAAAACGAGCTCAAAGGAGTCGGTTACAAACATACAAACATACAGGTAAAGCTAATAAAAGCTTGTTAAAAAGAAGACCCAGAAGAAACCTTTATAGAGATTTAGTTACTATAGACTTTACTACGGAACTCAATAGTCGACTGGCGCTGGGCTTATGTTATTGGGCGCGGAACCCCCCACAATCAGGGGCTCCGCGTACGGAATACTGATGCGGCACTAGCGCAGCCCGCGGCGTCGCATCACTTCATTACCTATGTGGTGTTTTCATTAGCTTTGTGTTGTTTTATTAAGTTAACACCATCATCATTATCAATCTTCTCCCGTCTGATTCACGTCTCTTTTGATTTCAAATTCAAATTTAAAATAGTGCCAAAAAGTACGTTTGACGAGACAACGTCTTATAATTCGAGGAGAGCACGCACGAAAAAACGTGACTCATACGGCGTTACCTCGCTCTAAGGCGTTCCATTTAAAGCTTGAAGTGCAAGCGAGAGCGCGGAACGAGCGACAAAGAGGCACAATCGGCCCATCAGTATTTTCTTATGACGTTGTCACGTTCAACTATCATCAGTAAACCGACTTTACAGACAAGTAATTATTTTAATGTCAATTAAATCTATTATCGTCTCCAAGGAAAGTAAAAAGTTTCAAAGTCTGTGAGTTTGTAGACGTTAATCTCTGTATCTACTGAACCGTTTAGAAAATGGTTTTACCAATACGAGTTCAGGAAAGTTACTGGGGGCGCATTTAAATAGCACCTCATGTTCACCCCGTTTTGTGGGGCAGGCATCGTCGGCAGCCTCGTCTCTCACCCGCTTGTTGGCCTCCGTCTGGGACATTACTGGCCGGCAAGAGGCCATCACACATAGCGTAACTATAGGTTTAGTTCTTTTATCTCACAGCAATGGATTCAAGCCTTGAAGAAAGACCTGATGATGAATCAGCTTGGACGAGCAAGTCAATCAATCTGCCTAATGCCTGAATACACAAACGCAACTCAAATTTGAGAGCTGCTTACATTTTGTTGACATATATGATTGTGGGCGCTGATTGGTCCGCTACAGGCTTAAGGCGTGCTTAGTAGTTTGAGGAGCCCCCAAGTATTTAAGTAGCGTTTGAGAATTCGGGCGTTAGCCTTGTTTATCTCACAAAAAGGTTGTAAAAAGGTATAGATGTATGGATATAATATGTTTATTACTCTTTAAAGCGAGCGACGGTGGTCCAGTGGTGGACGGACTCGGCCTCTTACGCGAGGGGTTCCGGGTTCGATCCTGACCCGTCCGTGTGTGCCTTGAAATGGGTTTTTTTTAATTTCTAAGTGCACACGAGACCATCGTTCGCTCACCGGTGAAGGAAAACATCGTGAGGAAACCTGCATGCCTGATGAGATTGAAAGTCTTTGAAGGTATATGAAGTTCACCAATCCGCACTAGGCCAGCGCGGTGGACTATTGGCCCATTACCCTCCTCGACTGATTTCGAGGAAGGAGACCCGTGCCCAGCAGTGGGACATATAAGGGTTGATACTTTACTTTTTTTTACTCCTTAACACAAAACCTACTGAATGAATTTTGATGAAACTCTACCATAATATAACTAACACATCAGAATAAAACATAGGCCTCTGTCCTCGCATGGGAACAGGAACGGCCAGCACCGCGGGACGCCGCTAGTTTCGTATATCTCTACTAAAATTAGTTTTACAGTTCGTTAAACAATTTTCGGTAGCATTTACATTCAGATAACATCATCAAGGTCATATGGCTTTGACGGGAGCACGATAACCTGACACTGTGACCTTCGCATGAACCCGCACGGAGGTCGGATACACGCCACTGACCTCCTTGGAAGATGGGAAAGAAATATCCTTTTCTGGAACATTCTATTCGCATTATTTCAAAACTCCATGTGAGTTGGGAATATTAGTAAAGACGCGGTAATGTGATGTCAACCGATTCGTTTCTCAAGATAGTTCGTATGATGAAGATGTCTACGTAGTATCAACCCTTATATGTCCCACTGCTGTTCACGGGTCTCGTCGAAATTAGGCGAGGAGGGTAATGGGCCATAGTTCACCGATGCGCTGGCCCAACGCGGGTTGGTGAAATTCACACCTTCAAAGACTTTTAATCTCACCAGACATGCAGATGATTTCCTCACGATGTTTTCCTTTACCGGTGAGCGAGCGATTGTTTTGTGTTAAGGTGCCTTGTAATGGGTTTTTCTAAATTTGTGCACACGAGACCATCGTTCGCTCATCGGTGAAGGAAAACATCGTGAGGAAACCTGCATGCCTGATGAGATTAAAAGTCTTTGAAGGCATGTGAAGTTCACCAACCCGCACTGAGCCAGCGCATCGGTGAACTATGGCCCATTACCCTCCTCTCCTGATTTCGAGGAGGGGACCCGTGTCCAGCAGTGGGACATACAAGGGTTGATACTTTACTTTTTTACTTTACTTGACTCATAATTTCTTTGTAACTTATTTGCATATTATTCGTGCCGTCTTTAAGATTTAAGTAATCTTAAACTAATTACAGTATCACGTTACTTGAACTAAAGCACAAACACTTAATAATCTTAACCTGATCAAAATGCACGGCGTATGCACAAAGTAAGTTAATTTAAATTAACTTTAACCTTCGTACCTTCACCTTAGCAAAGGACGGATATTGAACCAACTATCTTCAGAGGTTGGATATTTTATTACTTTATACAAACAAAACCTGAGTAACGAATTAACTATTTATTCATAACAAAAAAATATTTCTCTTTTAAAATTTCAACACGCATAAAAAAAAGTAAAGTAGCAACCCTTTATGTCCCACTGCTGGGCACGGGTCTGCTCCTCGAAATCAGGCGAGGAGGGTAATGGGCCATTGTTCACCGATGCGCTGGCCCAGAGCGGGTTGCTGAACTTCACATACCTTCAAAGACTTTTAATCTCATCAGGCATGCAGGTTTCCTCACGATGTTTTCCTTCACCTGTGAGCGAGCGATGGTCTCGTGTTTTGGGTGCACTTAGAAATTTAGAAAAACCTATTTCAAGGCACCCACGGGGAGTTGAGGATTGAACCCGGAACCTCTCGCATAAGAGGCCGAGTCCATCCACCACTGGACCATCGTCGCTCTCACGCATAATTAATGCTATTATAATATTATTTAAATAGACTAACAATAATTTGCACCATATTGTTTTATATTTCAATATTATGTTCCTAAAATGACAGAGGAGCTCGTAGCTCAGTGGTAAGCCGTAAGAGCCGCGTGAATCGATTCACTAGGTTAAGCAACGCTTGCCGAGGTTGGTCCGTGGATGGGTGACCATCTTTACATATCGAGACTCCTCCGTGCCTCGGAAAGCACGTTAAGCCGTTGGTCCCGGCTGTCATTCGTGGATCTTTGACAGTCGTTACGGGTCGTCAGAAGCCCGAGAGTCTGACAACCAATCTTACCACGGGTACCGCATCACCCAGTTAATGGGTTGTGGATATCAGATAAGCAATCACTCCATTTGAAATATTGGTATTCAGCTGAATGATGATGTTCCTAAGATACACCCTAAACTTATACGTATACACATTACCACTAACTTCCACAAAACTTCTAAAGACGATATGGCTTACCCTTTGTCTAGAATCCATTCCAATCCATTTGTTACTGGAAAGACAAACGAGCTGATGATCCTTATAGTGATGATGACTGGTTAACTTCACTTGCGAACATAAGCCTTAATACGAGGCATCATTGTAAGCAATTTAACTAGGAGAATGCAATTTTAGTACTCTCTACATTAATTAAAAGAAAAGATGAAGATTTTTTTAGAACGGAGGGTCCTCAATGGATTCGGATCAGACGCGTTGACGTTCATTGAAAGGCCTAATCTTCACCTATCCTATCTGCGGGGTGCGTGAGGAATATCTTTCCTCGATAGCTCGTGAAGCCAGATAATATGTAAGGGAGATAAAATTAAATACGGAAAGTAAAAGAGAGTGGACTGTAATTTTGCGATTGTTACAAATTTATGAAATATGTACAGGAGAAAGAAATAAGACATGTGCGACTGACCTGGTATTCTTGTTCTTCTCTCAAGGAGTCCAGCAGCTCTCGTACCCGTCCCCTGTAGATATGCGGCAACAACATACACACACACACACACATACACGCGATCAAGTTCAAATAGCTTCAATAGGCATATAGCTTAATTTATAGTTTAACGGTTAGCGAAAAAGCGTCTATAATGGTTGAAGGATTCCATAAGAGAGGCGGAGTGTCCCACATGTATGTAAGGAGGGGAGTTGACAGGTGACAAGCATAATGTAAATTTTTATTTGACTACCCTCAAGTTTGGAGAATAATTAGAAACTCAACAGTAGGTTTAACTTTGATGGTTACGATGAACGCATAACCCTCTTCGGCTAACATTATCCCCGGGAAAGGCCTTGCGGGGGGATCATGAACGACTGCGGTTTATGTGATTTTTAAAGGGACTCCATAAAACTTCCGAATTACTTACCACGGGACCCTTAAGATTCCAAAACTGCTGTTCAAGTTTATGGTGGTATAAAAGGGCTGGATTACCCACATAAATATAGACGAAAACTTCGTTGGTACTTTTTTAGTGTTTTTAGGGTTCATCATAATCAGCTTGCGTCAGTGCTGGATGCAGGCCTGTCCCCTCAGCTTTTGTTTATCATCTTGACTGGTCTGTTGGTGTAGTGGTTGTGACCCTCTGAATACAGGCTTTATAATAATAGGCTTTGCCTATTTCGGGATCAGATGACCGTGTGTGAGTTGTCACAACATATTATTATACCACTTCCCTCTAATATGTGGAAGAGGTTGATGCTAGCTCACGCGTCCTAGCCTGTGTGGACGGCTGGGTTTTTTTTTATTTTATTAACATCCTCTAGTTTGTTTTTGATATTGTGGGGTCTAAATTTATTTACTTATTTATTTTAGGCTAGTGTAAATAAATGTATGTAACTATGTATGTGTTTATAAAAATTGTGAAACTATATTTTAAAAAGAGCAACCCAACAGAGTTTCTTGCTAGATTCTTCTCTAGAGAAAACTGCTATTTTGCGAATCTAGCATTAGCTTATAAAAAAATATTGACATGTTTCAAGTGCTATGTAATTTGCCTACGAAATAAATATTATTTGATTTGATTGATTATTACTTATTATTATTATAATATTTTGCACACGTTCCCTCCTCGAAAATAGGCGAGGAGACGGCTGGATCGTTCACCCACACGCTGGCCGAATGCTGAGTGAAACTTATCCATCTCAAGACTTTAATCTCGATAGGTTTCCTCGACACGTTTTGTCAAAGTCAGAAGTTTTTCAAATTACCACCACACGAAACAATCTGCAATTGTCTTAATTTCTCACTGGTGGGTTTTTTTTAACAATGGTGTATTGTGTATGTGTTTTATTACATTTAGGATTATAAAATATAATTGAATTTTAGAATATTCAATTATATATTAATATATAATTAGTGTTTTCCGTGTAAACTTCTTTGAAAAGTGGCCGGTTTTGGATTATATTTAAACTAAGCCAACATTACATGGTTAAATCAGTTAATAAAGGACACTTACCACACCCTTAAACCCTAATCTTGTGATACAAGTTCTCTTACGTTCCTTTTACTATTAGTGAGCAAACGATAATCAGGTTCGCTGGAAATGGATAACCAACTTCTTAGAAGTGGAGAAGTCTGATTTTAAGCTCCCGTTTGTACGAGCGGTTAATAAGCGTCGCGTTAAAATTCGACGTTGACGCGAGTTGCAAATTCCGCTAGCTCAATTTGATTTAATTTTCGACGTTCAATATCAAACTCCAACACTTTTCGATAAAATGAGTCGCGCTTTAAAAACGCTTTCGTTTAAATAAACAGACGTTTTTTAAAGCTCGAGCAAAAAGCGCCGGTGCTAACGGAGCCAAATTTAGACCATTTTACCACCTAGGCTTTACTGATCTGTCAACAAAACTGGAAAACATGCAACATGTAATTACAATTTAATATAGCATGCAAATTGTACGTCTGTTCGTCACAACAGCGGGTACGGTGTCAAAAGTCTAATTATATGTTTTATTATGTACAATAGCATTATTATAGCTTGAATACCCTTTGTATGTCAATATTATTTAAGCATTACAAACGACGGTGCAACATAATAACAGCATGAATTGTTTTTAAGAATAAAAGATTTTAAAAATTAGTTCGTAGAAATAGAATAGAAAGGATGAAGAAAAGAGAGGAAAAGATAAAACGAGGGATTCTTATATCGTATCGTATCAGGGTAAAGACATTGGAAAGAGAAAGAAGGAAAGAGAAAAAAAGAGAAAGCAGCCATTAGCTCATTATACATATATCCAATCGAATTTTTTAAATATTGAAAAAAGTATCTCATAGGTATAAATGTTAATCCACATTATAAACTATTTACGTGCCAGCTTACGTACGAATTAGTTTCGCCATTTCCTTTGAGTAGAGAACATTTAATAATGTCTCTCGAAAGAGATTACCGAAATACAAACTAAAGTGCAACTACAGATAGGTACCTACGGCAAACCCGTTCCTTGAATGTGATTAGATAATTCCCGAAATAACCATGTTACCAGCGCTTCCCCCGGGAACCTGTCACCTCATTCACCCACATTGTTGACAATGTTGCACGGACTTCACATGGACAATGTCATAAATTCAGAGAAGCACTAGATTTTCAGACTAAATTTAGTAATTATTATTTTAGACGTTAAACTACATTTTACCTTTACCGGTAGGCGGGATGCGCTGTGTCTTGCTCCCGGTTGCATGAGTACCACAATATTGCTTGTTTATCCCGTCAAACAGCTTTGCTGTGTTTCTGAGAGAAGGGCAGGACAGGCAATGTTATAACTGGCAGAGAGACATGCCTTATGTATCAGGATGGGCAACACATGAACGATTTGCCTTTTTTTTTCTTTATTTTTTTTAAATCCTTTTCGGACCCTACCAGGGCCTTGGGTAGGCGCGCTGGCGTGTGTTGTCGCATTGAGTGCACTACCCCACTTAAACCGCTGCGTGAGCCTTCAGCCGCTACCTGAGGGTCCTGGATCTACAGTCGACGGGAAACCTCCTCCTCCTCCCCCCACTTTCGCATTAATACTTCCTGCTCTAGCCGGCGGACCTGTAGGAGCCCGTCTAGCGAACGGATCAAGCCCAGAGACCTCTTATCCGAGATGTAAGAGTATGTCTCGGCCAGAACCTCCGCCACGAGTTCCCACGGGGGGGTCGCCGGCGAGAGCGGTTGCTGCAGCCCACGATACCGTGCGGTACCCCCGGATTACCCTCACCACGACGACCCACCGCGCCGAGCGCACCATGGCCTTAAGGCTCGCAGTGAGGTTACCCGCCCAAATCGGAGCACTGCACGTCGCCATACTCCGGCAGACACCAGTGATAAACAATTTGCCTGGGCTAGTCTCTTGTTTGTGTGGATGGGTGACGCTAACCACTCAACATCATGTGGCTCGTCTGCCCGCTTGCCTTTCCGACTAACATAAAAAAAACTAATAATGAACGTATACAGCTCGTTGACTACTTTAAATTAGCGAAAAGGTGAGTTGCACATTCATGTCTGATAAGGGGCAAAGGAACCACTCGTTGTTAAGTTGGTAATCCTGCTTGCCCGTGTTTCTGGAAGAAAAAGGAGTTTTCCCAACCAAAAAACTCCCAACGCGGCTAAAGAAATTTTCACTTAAATAATTCCAGGTAGATCATCATAGTACCGCTTTAGTGTCTAGTTTTAGTGTCTATTTGTGCCGGGTCTAATTCTGTCCACTAACTAGCAGTATTTATGGAGGAAGCAGTTAACAGACTCTAAACAGTAATGCGCTTTCCGTGCCAATCAGCGGCTGGCCGTTGACAGGTTTATTCGCGGCCGTAATTTATGACAATAACTTACGCGAGCTCTAAGATACGTACGTAATCATTAACAACATCATCATCATTATTACCAGAAGCTCCCGGCTGCATGGATTCCATCATGGACAGTGGGCATAATAGCTGGTGGGATTAAATGGGTTGGTCACACACTCAGAAGAATGGATGGTCGATGGGTTAATAAGTTTCAAGAGTGGAGGCCGCGTTTAGGTAGACGAAGTGTTGGTCGACCATTAACCAGGTGGGAAGACGATCTCCGTCCGGTGGCAGGTCCGTGTTGGATGCGAGTAGCAAGGGGTCGGTCGTCTTGGCGTTCATTTAGGGTGGCCTATGTTCAGCAGTGGACGGATAAAGGTTGATTATTATGATGATATGTAGCTCCACGGTTCTGGCGCTGATGATGATGCATGACTCGGCAACTTGTCAAATCTCGACTCGTAAATCTTAACTTCGAAGTTAAATTGATTTATAAGCGAAAAGTGAAGCTGTTGCGAGAATTATTAAAAAGTTAAAAGAATGTCATACCAGTGTTCAATCAAAGTGAAAAGTTTTCCTCGAGATACATTTTAATTTAAGGTTTCGTTTTGGTCGACCGGCCCGGCCCAGACGAGTGCGTACGGGAATATTACACAGCCTTCTCACGGGGTCCATAATAAGGATTAGGGATTTTGAAAATATTCTAGGTTCAAAACATGAAATTGAAATTTTAAATGTTGTGCGACCATAATATGTGGAAGCCCTTGTAGCGTACATTATTAGCGATATACAGACAAGTTCATACCCTTTTAATATATGTGTATTTCGCTGTATTAGAGTGTATTGTCAGCATAGTAGATTGCAACATTATAATACATATGTACGAGGACAGACGACCCTCCTGCGCGAGCAGTCGTCTGCTCACCATCACCTAATAAGGTTGCCTAAATAAACTAAGAAGCCATAATGAATATTTCATTGAAGAACCAGCCAGTGCATCTATACCCTAAATCCCAGATGTCCGACTGAGCAGATGGTATGCTCAGTCAAGCCGAAGCCTTATTAGCTAATTAACTTCTATAGCGCGATTATAATGAAACAAATTTTTTGAGTTTTTTATATGTCCGACGTTTCGGATACTTTACAGCCACCATGGTCACGGGAGGACTCTATAACTTCTATAGCGCGATTCAGGATTAGATTAGTAGCGTTGAATGATTCATCACATCGCTTTAAATCCCCTTTCATCTTTTTGACGTGACGTCTAATAAATCGAAATTACGGGCAGTATGCGCGAAACGTCATGTCGCGTTCCGAAAGCGAAAGCACGGCACGAACGAACGAGAAACATGATTGGCTCGAGTGATCGGCTCAGTTCGGTTCGTGCTACATGTACCTAATGCTTGACGCTGTGCTTAAACCGACTTTATAGACAACCAATTTATTTTAACAAACAAATATATATTTGACAATGATGATGATGATAAGTATATGCTACCATAGTTCTCAATCATATGAAACTTTGGACACGACTAGAGGGTAATACAGATTTTTTTCTGTCGAAAGTAACGCTCGGCATTCTATATTCAAAAATAGTAACGAGCATTGATCGTGACTCTTGAGTATAGGTCACATGCTCCATGCATGCTTCACTCTCTTGACTCATACTCCAACTAGTGACAAATATCATAATAAATAAAGATAATAATAATAATAATAATAATAATAATCTTTATTCAGTAATCAAGTTTACAATATACTATATCAGTGGCAGGAGACCCCTGTTAAGTAAAGAAATACCTGTAGTAGGGGACTATATTTACTATATTTTATATATTTACTATACTATATTTTAAAGATATATTTACTATGAAGTTTTCTATACTAATATTATAAAGAGGAAAGATATTTTGATTGTTTGTATGTATTGAATAGGCTCTGAAACTACTTGACCGATTTTAAAAATTCTTTCACTGTTGAGAAGCTACACTATCCCCGGTGAACATAGGCTATATTAAATTTTCAAAAAAGTTAGAGACCCGTATTAGCTAGTAGCTTAGTTGACGCAGGCGAAGATGCGTGCAACAGCTAGTACTTCATAAGAAGGCTTTCTAGCGTTGGTCCTTAGATATGTTTTATCAAAATTATTGAACCCGTTTCCAGTTCCGTCAGTCCGTTCCTGGGGAATTTTTTAAAGTTTAAAATTTATAATATTTTTAGGTCCTTAATAATTTGAATTGATTTTGTGTTATCTTTTATTTCTACTGCTTACGCGGCTTTAAACTTTATTAAAGCAAATTTTACACATTTTATTGCGATTTGCTATAGTTACAGGTACATCGAAAAAACAACAAACCGATGATTGATAGTCCAGAAATGTCCAGGAAAATCTTTTTTCTTTATCCTACTTCCTGCTAATCCTACTAATGTTATAAACGAGAAAGTTTGAAAATATGGATGTTTGTTATTTTTTCTCGAAAAAACTACTGAATGCTACTAATGCCACTAACTTCTAAGCTTATACATCAGAATAACATAATTTATCCCCGTACTCTCACGTACATGTCTTACACAAACAAACAAAAGCACCATTTTGTCTCCATTCGCTCAGATTCAATAATATAAGTGCACCCCAGCTGTCTCCCCACATCTCAATCAGACTGAAAGTCTGCGATGACCTGTGACGGGACCTAGTACATACAGATGTCTAGAATCTAGATTATTGATGTAGTACCTATGCGATAAACATGTAGGTTATATTATTACCTTACTTTGTTTAAACTCAATTACGCATATATCTTAGGATAGAAGGTTGTAACATATTAGGTAATGGGCAGTGTCGCCCATCAACATAACGACCTTGCATATGCAATCATGCATCGCCTACCCCAAAAGGACAGGCGGAGAGTCATCCGGGTATAAGGAATGGGGGGACATGATGATCAGCTATCCCATCAGTGGTTGGTGCTATCTGGTGGTGCATTTGATAGAAGCTTTGGTGTGTTTTCCTCAAAAAAATCCTGGAAACAGGAACGCCGTCGACGCCGCAGGAAACAGCTAGTATTAATGTCTAGAGTTTTAGTCAAATATTAAATACATTTTAATTCAATCCGTGAAACTGATGAATTTGAAAAATTAAACGCCGCTTACAGAAAAAATACTTTAATTACAAAATCTGACAATGTATGACTTCTCACGCTTGGCCGAAATCTCCTCAATACCTTTCATTTTCTTTAACGCCGGGAAATGCGCTTAGGCATCGCGCGCGGGAGTTGGTGTCCCCAGGCGGGTATGTGGGACTCGCTGCGCCCGAAAGATGGTAAGCGGACGCAGCTCTACCCACGAAAACCCGGCGAGTGCCTTACCGCTTGCCCCTGCTCTTTTGCCTCCTCTTATAAGAGGGGCACAAAGAGCCCCCTCGGGTCAATTCGCTTCGCCCAAGGTGTTGGCCGTTGGGCTCACCCTAGGCTACTGAGCCCCATCGCCACGACAAGGCATAAACTATGGCATGGAGTCTCTTCAATATCTAGTTTAGACAAACTTGTTATCAGGTTTTGGCGTAGTTTCGAAGTTCAATTTTAACTTGAAGTAATATTATATCTACATAATATATACATGTAACATGACAATGTTAAGCGTATGCCTTAGCTATAAAATGTTAGTATGATCATGAATGTGCCCTGTTGCTTGTAGATCCGGGGCACCTCACCAAAGGCGGCATTGATGGCACTCGCCGGGTTTTAATGGGGCAGAGCTGCGTCCACTTACCATCTTTCGGGCGCAGCGAGTCTCACATACCCGCCTGAGGGGACCCACTCCCCTGCGGGATGCGTCAGTGCATTTCCCGGCGTAAAAGACAAAAAAAAGTATGATCATGAATGATACCTTAAATCTAAAATCTTTGGTTATATTTGTAAAAAGCCTAAAGCCTTTATCTACATCTACACTTATATTATAAACAGGAAAACTTTGTTTGTTTGTTTGTTTGGTTGTAACGAATAGGCTCAAAAAGTACTGGACCGATTTCAAAAATTCTTTCAACATTCGAAAGCTACATTATCCACGAGTAACATAGGCTACATTTTATTCTGAAAAAAATAGGGTTCCGTAAGATATTTGGGTTTTCGGACACAAGGTGTAAAAAATCAACCAGAAAAGTAACTTATTTTGCGTACGCTGCCTAAACTATTAAAGATAGAACCATAGAATGTTCTAATTAATTGTAGTTCTTATAATTATCTACAAAAAAGTCCGCAACACGTTATACCTATCTATGTCGAGTGAGGCACAGTAACCATTTTTTTATTTAGATATTTTGAATTTTTTTGGACTACATTTAAACGCGTTTATTTTACTCGTGCTTTGGATCCTTATCAAAATAAATTATTTCATCACTAAGTACAGTTTATGTAGATAATATTTCGACTTTGAATGATTAAAATTGGACGATCGGTTTTGAAGTTATGGCGAAATCTATCTTTACTATATATCTACACTAATATTATAAAGAGGAAAACTTTGTTTGTTTGGTTGTAATGAATAGGCTCATAAAGAATTTTTGAAATCGGTCCAGTAGGACCGATTTCAAAAATTCTTTCACCATTCGAAACCTTTTTTTTTTTTTTTTGATGACGCAGCGGAAATCATTTACGACCATACCAGGGCCTGGGTAGGCCCGCTGGCGTGTGTGGGGACTCGCATTTGGGTGCCCTACCCCACTAAAACCGCTGCGTGAGCCTTCAGCCGCTATATTTGAGGGACCCGGATCTGTGCAGGCGACGGGATACCCTCAGCGACAGACTGGTCCCGGCAAGACCAGATTCTCCACAATAGGGGGACTGCCCGGCTACGACTTGGCAGTCCCCACGACGTCGTGTCTAAAGCTGGGCCCGGGTTCCCATCCCGAGCCTGACACGAGCACAGGGGCTTTATTGAAGGCGCATTAAATAGCGCCTTCGACGCACCCCCGTTCGTCGTCTACGGGGGGAGGCCACGTCAGCGGCCTCCTCTCTCACCCGTTCATCGGCCTCCTTCTGGGACATCACTGTCTCTTAGAAAGAGGCCATTGCCGTCCAGGACTCGTCAGAGCCAAGCATCGCGGTGATGTCGCTCGACAAAGACAAGTCCCCTCCGATGACAGACGTCAAATCATGACGCAGCGCCGCCCATCTCGGGCACAACTCGAGGGTGTGCTGGGCAGAGTCCATCGCCGCTCCACAATCGTGACATCCAGTCGTCGGCTCCCTTTGGGCCGTCCGACACAAGTAATCACCAAAGCATCCGTGCCCGGTGAGAACCTGCGTCAGACGGAAGGTGAGGGGTTTGCGCTTACGGCGCATCCACCGCTGAAGAACCGGGCGCAGAGCAGCCGTTAGGCGTTTGCCATACGGCTGACGCGCCAGGTCCTCTCCCCATCTCCGCATTAATGCCTCCATCCCTAGTCGGCGGACCCGTAGGACCCCGTCAGGCGAAAGGCTCAAGCCCAGAGACCTCCTATCCGAGACATAGGAGTGTGTCTCGGCCAGAACCTCCGCCACAAGTTCCCACGGGGGGTCGCCGGCTAGAGCGGATGCTGCAGCCCACGAAACCGTACGGTACCCCCGAATCACCCTCACCGCGATGACCCGCTGCGCCGAGCGCAACGCGGCCTTAACGCTCGCAGTGAGGTGATCCGCCCAAATCGGGGCACCATACGTCGCCATACTCCAGAGTACAGCTGCCTGCAGGCGGCACTGGGTCCTCCGAGGTTCGGGAGGAGTCTGCCCAGCGCACTTGCCGCCTTCACGACCCTCGGTCCCAACGTTTTGAAATGTGGGCCGAAGGTCCAACCTCCGTCGAGGATGAGCCCCAGGTACTTGATATGGGGGCTCATCCTGACTCTCACCCCTCCAATCTGGAGGGCAGCCCCCGGTGGGGGTCCTTTCCACCCAGTCCCACGGAAGAGAAGGGCTTCGTTCTTGGATGGTCTGACCTGAAGCCCTAAACTCTCTATGCGGCCGATCACGAGGTCTAGGGTGACCTCGGCCAGCCGCGCCGCCTCCCTGTATGTTCGTCCCCGGGCATATATGAGGGTGTCATCGGCATAGCATATGACACCCGTCCCGGGGAGGAGACGGCCTCGCAGGACCCAGTCGTACCCGATGTCCCATAGGATTGGACCTAGCACTGATCCCTGTGGGACACCGCAGCCGACTCGCCACCACTCAATGGACCCACATCGGTTCTCGCAGGCTACCCTCCTTTCGGAGAGGTACGCGTCCAACAGTCTCCTGAGATAGGGAGGCACTCCGAAGTAGGCCAGTGCCTCCCGTATCACACTGTGCGGGAGACTGTTGAAGGCGTTCGCGATGTCCAGCGACACCGCGACCACCACCTCCCCCTCACCATTCGAAACCTACATTATCCACGAGTAACAAAGGCTAAATTTTATCCTGGAAAAAAACAGGGTTCCGTAAGATATTTGGGTTTTTCGGACACGAGGTGTAAAAAATCAACCAGAAGAGTTACTTATTTTGCGTACGCTGCCTAAACTATAAAAGATAGAACCATACAATGTTCTAATTAATTGTAGATCTTATAATTATCTACAAAAAGTCCAGGACACACTATACATATCTATGTCGAGTGAGGCACGACAACCATATTTTATTCAGAAATTTTGATTTTTTTGGACTACATTTAGACGAGTTTATTTTACTCTTGCTTTTAATCCTTAAGATATGAAGCTAAAGAGTTTGTTTATTTGAACGCGCTAATCTCAGGAACTATCGGTCGGATTTTAATGAAACATTTCAGTGTTCGATAGCCCATTTATCGGTAAAGATATATCATCCCGTTGTAAATCTTAGTTAACGCAGGCGAAGCTGCGGGCAACAGCTAGTAAGCTATAAAGTAATAATAAAGCTCATCTTAATACCACTTAAACAATTTTAATATAAAAAATAATCAAAAATTTAAAAAACCCCCACGCAAAAAATACTTACAATTCAAAGAAAACCCCTCAAAAAGTGAAAAATAATTGTCTTTTATCATTCTTTAAAAAGATTATATTTGTTGAGTTTGTTGTCCCAATAAATTAAATTTGATTATCGAAATGAAAACTGAATAATATTTAACAAGACGTCGTCTCTTAACATTTATTTCCTAATGAAACTTGAGAAACTATGAACCTATATACTCTATTTAACGATATTTTTTCACCATTCCCAAATATACATATATTTTTGTAGCGGCTTAAGTTCGCGATGGGGTATAACCCCTCTTTTTGCGTTGGGAGTTAAAAATATGTATAAAAGCCAACGCTAGAAAATCCGCACTCAAATAACATAACCGCATCGTGATCCAATCGTAAAAAAAATGTGGTGTCGTGGGACACTAGGTAGGAACGAAGTTCCTTCGGCTAAAAAGAAAGGTATTATACACTACTCGCTTGTGTACGCGACTGTCGCGCCTGCGCACGTCTCATTTAACGCTTTTTATTCCACGCACTTTTTCTTACGGTTTTACTATAACATTTTTTTCCGTTCGTTCGCGCAGCAAAATCCCTATCCCCTCCAAGCCTGCCGTAAGGAACTTCGTTCCAAAAATATTTTTGCGTCAAGGGCTCTTTTTAGTTAATAATAATAAATAATATTATAATAGATAATAGTAATTGATGAACGTTGCCCAAAACATTTAAATAGTTGATTTTAAAACGCGCACAAGCATCGAGTGTTATTTCAGAAGCGGTTGCCCTTTTCAATGAAGTTAATTGAATTTCAAATGAAACCTTTATAAATGCCATAACATCTTCAAATAAAAGAAAATACCATAAAGTATGAAAGCGCGTACTTAATTTTTATATAAAGTAGCTTTTTGTGACTGAAACTCTAGACATTATTATTTATTTTCCAGCGGCGTCGACGGCGTTTCTGTTTCCAGGATTTTTTTCAGAAAAACTCAGCAAAGTTTCTATCAATTGCCCCTCTAGGGTGGGATAGCTGATCATGATGATGCCCCTCGTCCCTCCTTATACCCGGATGACTCTCCGTCTGTCCATATTATATTCGTACACTTTATTTACAATTTTACTTCACGCACCCCTTCGTAATATTTAGGATGACCATTCGTCCACTATTTTTGGGACAAATCTTAAGAAAAAAAGGGCATAATTTTAAATTGAGTGAGCTGAAGGTTTAAGTCGAGGAGCTTGACCAGCGTTTTTTGGGTGATAATTTGCTTTGAGACTGGAAAATTGATAATGCGCAAGTAATTCCCATTTATCTAAACATCGAAATATACTTGACGAAGAATATACTAAGTAGCATAATCTATGCAATATGTAAACATATAATCCATTAACCACAATAGTAACTGAATATCAAAATCAAAAACACAAAAAGAAATAATAACCTTAACAAAACATGTTTAAGGACACTAAATTATATTTTGCTTCGATCCATATTGACAGGTTACCCGTCTGAGAACAGAGATGCCATAAGCATACTTAACCGTTAAACTTCCAACACCCACCTTTTTTCGTCGGGTAATAAACTAGTGAGGCTGTATGCTCTTTTGGATACTATCTAGTACTAAATATTTGCGCAGACAATATATTTTATGGGAGGATTTATAGTGGGGTTAGTTGAGGCCCTAAATCTTTGAACAGATTTCGGTAACGAAATTTTCATAATAACATATATTTTTGCTATCGCTTCTCAGAATATTTATAAGGTCAGCCGGAGAATCCTACTCTAAGAAATACTAAACCCTAACACAAGACTTATTTTATGTTTATTTCTAGCTAAAAGTTAAAATATAAGATAAACAATTAAGCTGTAGCTTAATATACCTCGTCTCAAAAGAGATTTATTAAAGTATATTATTTATTGACACATGAGTTTATTATACAGTTATATAACTTTCATTAATGCATTTCCGCTGCAATAACAAATAAAAAACTACGCGACCGCTGCCTGAAGTCTCAAGGCTGACCACTAGACTAGCAAGTACATGATCTATATGTATAAATACAAACATACATACATAGATAAAATCACTCTTGGCTTTGAATCTTATATCAATGTTTCACGGGTAAGTTATAAAATTATAGGTCTGTATCTCTATATTTCACTTTGCAGCCAAAACTACTCATCGCAAACGAACAGTGATTATATGAGGTGGATGCAAGTCGATAGTTATAAGGGTTTAGAAGATACTGGATTGAAAGATGTTAACTTTAAATACTATTATTCGTCTAAAATGGTCTGAATTGTTCTATAAATTTCTGGGATGACCTGAAAATTTCTGGTAAGATCTAGAAAACTTCAATATGTTTACCAATGTTCTGATCGATCGAGAATGTTCTAGAAAATTCTAGAATGATCTAGGGATTTATAGCATTATTTAGATATTTTTTTCAAATTTAAGCCAATATTCTTATTAAATGATATGATGTGATATGAAAAAATTGTGAAGTAAGTAGTGATTGATAATTATTAACATTAAGAAATAACTATACAGTTAAAAGTGACCCAGCGAAGCGGGTATTCACAGCTAGTAAGGTAATAAATACAGGCTCGCAATGCGCTGCCGAATACGGGTTGCGGTTTACGATTCGCTTTGACATCGTCGGGGAAAACTAAACTGACGAGCTTAACACGGATTAACCCACGACTTCTTCGACCACCGTTAACTTCATTTTATAACAACGCGACAAAAAGTTATTGTGACAAATCCACCTACCATCTTATCGACTGAGGTCAGTTTATACAAAACATTTTGAAGTCAAATTCTGAATTTAAAATTTTCTCGAATATACTTGAGCACAAAAAAATCAAAATTTGTCCATCTTTTAGGAATAGAACAGCTTTATTTGATACTAATTTACAGACTTACACAAACATTATACAGCATTATAATACAAAACAGGACCTCTTACTCAAGAAGCCTTGCCCCCACAGTGACCATCGTTATTACTATAAATACTAGATTTTTTCTATAGAAGAAAGATTTTTATAGATGTTTATGAGTCAAAATACGATTTTTTTATCCTCTTTAAGACACAAATCATAGTCACAACACTTGTATGACGGTGGCAAATAATAAAAAATATTTACATAAGTTTTATGCTATTCTTTCCTCACGCTAGGGGTGCCAAGGGCGGTGCCTCTCACTTCTCTCTTTTCACCGAGACTTGCCGTATTACGTCAGAACATACCAAACGCATTCGTTCAAAGGCAATGTGAATCACTTTCCATTAGGTGGTTTGTTTCTATGCTAATGCTGCTTTCTATCACAAGGTAACCTTAATCTACCATTAATAAAAGCATATTTAGTCATAAACGTATATTCAGCGCACCGCAGTGTTTGTGCACTGAGGTCGAGACAATGGTCTTATCCGCATTGTACCGGCCGAGACCGGTTTTGTCCGGTTCGGTCCAGTTCTATCCGGTTTCAGCCGGTTCCAACCGCCCTTATCCGCTTACACACTATCTTCGGACCGACTCAAACTATAAATACATTTTAATAACTCGTCACTGAAAATTGCAGCTTTCGTTGGTAAACAGAATCAGCTTGCTTCGCGGAAATTCATATCTTATAAATATAATTTTCCTTTCTAAACGGCTGGACTGACTTGGATTAAATTTCTGTCTGCGTTCAAGTGAATTAGAAAGTGCTTTTGAATTACGATTCGGTTTTCACAAAGTGTCTTTATTTGTTAAATACATTGTAAGTAGCTCATTTGGAACTTCATTCGGACATTATGTTAAAGAATTTCAAGTATCGATATTTTCACCGTCAGCGATGCTAAGAGAAAATATTTATTAATAAAGCAAGTGAGCATTCGTGGAGGGCGAAATAAATTAATTGGAGAGTAACAGCCCGCGTGTGAGTGGCTATAAAAAGGGCTTGGAGTTTTGGTGTCTTTTTGGGTTCCGTACTCATGAGGGTGCTAATGGAACGCTATCTCACTAACACAACCTGCTTATCTCTCTTACAATCACTGGTCTCAACCTTATGTATCTTATTAGTAAAATAATTAAACAATAGGATATTTCTATAGGTACTTTATTATAATAAAGTTAATAATGAAAAGTGAATAACAGAAACGATAGATATTGAAGTGTAACTTCTTTGGAATCGTTGTGATTTCAAACTCGATGAAACGAAAACGTCTAAAAGAGAGAGAGAGACAAACAGTAAATATATAGGATTCAGCCGGCGAAAGAGTGGGGTAGAACACATTAGACATTTGGGGTGCGGGGGGAGCTCAAGTAGATGTAGCCATCTAGCGGCAAGAAGCCAAAGCTGGTGCACTACTACTCGGTAACAGTTCAGGTATGATTTGTGTCTCTTGTAATTGATATTTTTTTTCAATACTTTTCAATAAGTATTTTTAATTAGGGACTTTTTAGTAGTTTCACTTCTACCGTGTGTGTGATGTTATATATTTATTTAGGGAGTTCATTGAGGGAGGCTTATGTTTAGCGAAGGACGGAAACGTGTTGTTGATGATGATGATCGTACGGAACCCATTCTACACGAGACGAACTCGCTCGGGGCCGGTGTGTGAGGGCCAGCGGGGCCTGCGGTCGGTTTAATGGCCGTTCTAATGTTTGATTTATTTTCATTTTATTGTATTTCACGATTAACTGAATCTTACCCTTATTTATGAATTTGGATAAACGGGAAGTCGGGTTAAGTTGGACGATGAGAGTATTTGAAGTATTTGAACTGGTTGGATTAGATCTTCTCTGACACTCTTAGATAAGATAAATTAGTTAACACTTACGTGTCGTGTCGTGTCGTGACGCGCCAGAAGCATATCGGTTTCATACATTTAATATGGTTAGGGACATATTTGCGTGTCGTGTCGTGTGGCAACGACACGACACGACACGCAAATATATATGCTGTTGGATTAGCCTTTAAGCTTCATCGGAAAACTAGATGAGAAGATGAGCCATCTAAGAACTATTATGATAGGGGGGGGTCTCCATAACATCTGATTGTGTGGAGGTTTGGGGTCGATAGTCACCAGCTTTGACCGTTCGTTTCCTCTCCTATGCTATAATTATAGTGGAGTAAAGCCAGAAGTCCGTACCAGTGTGATATCAAGTTAGAATATGATTGCTATACCGTCGACGGCTCTTCCGTAATTACCCTTGTTTTAAGGCCACTCTTGTTCGTTAAGAAGATCACGTTTTCCTAAGTTTTTACAATTTTGTGTCGTTTTAATTTAAATTCTTTTAAAAATTACTTAGAGCTCCACTGCTGTATTGAGAGTTTCATAGTCTCAAGTTAGTAAGTCACTTCTTTGTATTCGGCGACACCTTACGTGAGCAATCTAGAAGTGAAAAATAAACATTCAGAACCTGTTGAAGTGTCTTACATGAGTCTTACGTGACCAATCACCAAGCGCACGCGAGGTACGGTGCGGAGCGGCGCGAAATGAAGCGAACGCGATCAGTAGGGCTATTCTGTAAGGTCGTTTTCGAATCTCGAAAGCGGAATCCGCGGTGATATGACGAATTTGACGAATTTGTATTGTTTAAAAATCGACTATCTATCTATAGCAAGAAAGTTCACTTTCAAAGTGAGCGTAAAGTGAGCTATATTACTCAGATGAAGCTCGACATTGAAATGGTTTTACAGAATAGCCTGACAGTTGGCTAGATATTTTCGCGAGAAATGGATGACATGCATCGGTGACAGCTATGCGAGACGATTCGCGCGCAAGTAGGATACAGCCGCCGCGTCGCACCGCATCGCATTGAATTCGCGTGTCACCGCTTCATAATCGCGTTCGCTTAAAACCTTCTTTAACCTTCTGCTAAAAACTTCCTTGAATAGTAATTTCTAAGTTCTACTTCTCTTGTAAGTAGAGTTATAGTTTCACTTCTTTAGTAAAATAAATTAGAGTATCACTCCTCTAGGTTAAGGCTT
Organism: Lycaena phlaeas; assembly: GCA_905333005.2. Lineage (NCBI taxonomy): Eukaryota > Metazoa > Arthropoda > Insecta > Lepidoptera > Lycaenidae > Lycaena > Lycaena phlaeas. Next base: position 10,059,596 of record HG995185.1, read on the forward strand.
TAAAGTTTCATTATCCTTATAAGAGAATTCAGAGTCACTTCTATAGCGAGTGCCTTCAAAGTACCACACCTCTTGGAGGAGGTCTTAGAGTTTCACTTCCTTTAAGGCCAAAAACTTCATGAACTGGTTAACAAATTAAATTTTCTCTATGATAATGCACTGTTTCTATGTTTTTTTAGATGAGTTACTGCTCACCCTTACGATAAAGCTTAAAGGCCAACAGGTCCACAGCAAAAGTCCATCCGAAAAAAAAAGTTATTTCATTAATACGTGTGAAATGAAACAGAAATCTCAAATTTACCAGAAGACGAAGTTACTTAACAGTCTTCTATTTGATTCCGACTGAAATCATATTTGATTCTGCATATTATTCAGAACTAATAAAATTATGATTCATATCAAAGTATTTGCCTTAACAATGGCTCTTGTAATGACAGTAACTATTATTATCTCGGACAGGCGAGTCGTGATCAAAGGGTTGGTATTAGCCCTTTGTGCATTACCGCAAAAACATGTCAACTACATACGGACCGGCGTTCGACGGGTTTCAAATAGATAGTTGTAACTGTTATTTATGTCTAGTATTCAATATTTACAGGTAAAATACTAAAATAATATAATATCTATATGTACGCTTTTTGCACCACGTCAATCTGGCCCCGTGGTAAGTACTCGAAGAGACTTGTGTTACGGATACCAGACAACGGAAATACATAATATATTTAATGCGTTTTTTATTAATACACATTATATTTAAGATTTTTTATTTTATAATACACACATTTAATACACATCCATGACACAGGAACACAGAAACTTTTACTACCTCCGGCTTATGTGCCACCACTGAGCTAAAGAGATCGTCAATGTATAAATGTAATGATAAAGAAGCGCAGATCGTCTTGGCGTTCACTGAAGGAGGCCTTCACTAGAAAGAAGGATTTTCTTACCTCCATTTGCCTTGAAATCATCATCATCATCATCATCAGCCTTTATCCATCCACTGCTGAACATAGGCCTCTCCGAACGCCAAGACGACCGATCCCTTGCCACTCGCATCCAACACGGACCTGCCACTGCACGGAGATCGTCTTTGAAACACTGAGATATATAATAGTTAAAAAAAACTAAAAAACACGCTTTTGCAAATTGAGAAGTGAAATAATCTTATCAAAGTAATGTATTGTCATCGTTCCTCGATGGATCTAGAAAGTTTGAACGAAATCCGGCCGTTTCAAGTGGGTCAAAATCGCGTCCAAAGGGTTTGGTTACAAACATACATACAGGTGAAGACAAGTGTAATAATATATCATTTGACAATTGGTGATAAAGTAGCTTCCTATTGGTGAATGAATTCAGCTTAGTAGCCCATGTTCAGCAATGGACGGATACAGGCTGATGATGATGAAAAGTAAAGTATTAACCCATATATGCCCACTGCTAGGCACGGGTCTCCTCCTCGAAATCAGGCGAGGAGAGTGTTGGGCTATAGTTCTCCGATGCTGAACCACTGCGGGCATGTCAAGTATGCCTGATTTATAGGAGATATGAGCCGGGACAGCCTCAGAACAACCAACATTTTCCCTAACTTCAATATTATTAAAGTTGTTTAAAGATGGAATTTTCACCGCTTTAAACCGCTTTTCACCGCTTCCCAGCGCTTCAAACGCTTTTCATACTTCTATTTGCTAATTACCCTTTGTTTGCTTAAAATGTGGAGTTTATTTATTTTTCTGTTGAATATTCGCATTGGAATTGAATTGAAGTCATTCTGCAAAGTGCTAGATTCGCCGCAGCCATTTCGCTTATTTCTTCCGTGAATTATATAGTAATGTACCGTGGTTTTGTCTAATTTTTTTTAAGTCTTTGCAGCTACACAGAATTTTTACCTTTTTAACCGACTTCAAAAAAAGAAGGAGATTATCTATTCGTCTGTATGTTTTTTTTTGTATGTTTGTTACACGATTACTCCGCTGTTTGGGAGTGGATTTTGGTTATTCTTGTTTTGTTTGAAAGCTTATGTTTCCGAAGTGGTCCCATATTAATTTGATCGACATCTAATCAGCGGTTTTCAAGTTATTTTCAATAATGCTTATTTGGTTGGTTTTGTATACCCAGACGATTTTCTCATTTTATTACTTGTCGATGTAATATGAATAATATGAACAAAAACCACTGAATAGGATACTTTGGAAAGTATCAAAGTATTGTGAGGTCATCATCATCAACTTTCATCCGTTCACGGCTGAACATAGGTTCCTTCAATAAACGCTAAGACGACAGGTCCCTTACCACTAGCATCCAACACAGATCGGTAACACCAAAAATTTTGCAAGTAAAAATAAAAACTATATAACTTATGTATAAACTTAAAACTAAAAAGTACAAAATAAAATTAATTTTAAATAAAAAACCAAAAACCGACTTCAAAACTATACCTTAATTTATGTACAACTAAAAAATTTAAAATAATATTGAAATACTTCGAAGTGAAGTAGAAGTATACTAATTCAAATTGGGTATTTTTGGAGTCGGTACCAGCCAAAACATCGATGCCCTTCACAGGCATCTACTCAATATTTGGTGTATGTGATTGATCATTAAAATATCCTCTTTGAACACTTCACTTCGAAGTATTTCAATATTATTTTAATTTTTTTAGTTGTACATAAATTAAGATATAGTTTTGAAGTCGGTTTTTGGTTTTTTATTTAAAATTAATTTTATTTATTTACATTTTTTGAAGTGAAAGTTCTATAGAATCGTTGTGATTTCAAACCGGATGCAACGGAAAAAACGACAGGTAAGCAAATGTCGGTGTGTATGTATATTGCACACTGTTTAATACTGTCTTGTATTTGAGCATTTAACGTGTGTTTCACTTCTAACGTGTGTGAATCGCACACACACCTTTTTTTTACATTTACGTATTTTTTAACCTTCCTTACTTTATTTACATATTTTTTTACTTTTACTTATTACTTTAATGCCGGAGAGATTCGTTTTGCTGCGCTCCCGCCGCAATGCGTACCGTCTTGCTTATTTCTCCAGCGAAATAGCTGTCTTTCGGAATCAAGGCAAGATTACCAGAATAATTAATGGAACAGAGACTTATTATCTTATATCTCAGGATATGCCGCACTTGAATGACTTGTCTGGGCTATTTCCGTGTAAACTAGACTATGTTGATGGTTGACGTCGAGCACTTCCCATCAGGTGACATGCTGCAAGCGCATATTAAATTTGCATAAAAAGGAATCGATTATTTAATTTAACTAATTTTAAAATATTACATTCATCGCTTTGTATGTAATTCTACATTTTTAAATTATTTTTCATCGATTTTGTGAAATAAAACACACACCCACCTATCCGATATCCGTTACACTTCTTCGATCTTGAATTATAACCATTACTTCTTCAATAAAACCATGGACAGTATGTTCTTATTTCCATATATTTCAAACCAATTCCTTATCTACTTATATAAACTAGGTGATACAACCGTTAGCGTGATTTACATTCCTTTCAATGCGATCTGTTGACGCATGTCAATATAACAATTTATACACTTACATTACCTATACAGTCAATAAGATAACAAAAATCCCAACAAAGAACCCGTTTGCAACCAATAATATATTCGTACAAATTGTTATTCATTAAAACAGGTTTTGTCTTTTAACTCCGGCTCTGAAGAGGGCTGGAGAGGTCTGAAGAGGATGAGGTCGGAGGTCGGAGGTCGAGAGGTCTCCATAATTCAACGAAATGGTCAATATTAATATTCATTTAATTTCGATCTCTGCGGTTAAATGGAGTTTTGTGATATATTTTTGTGGTTCTACTTTCTGCCAATACCTAAATCCTACTAATATTATAAATGCGAGGTTGTCTTTGTAACTGTTTCACGAGAAAACTACTGAATGGATTTTAATGAAACTTTGCAATAATATAGATTACACATCAGAATAACACATAGGTTATAATTCATTTGTGTACTACCGCGGAAAGGTGCTAATTATTTATGTAATAACATGAAATTGTATGCGCATGAAGAGACAACAATTCTTAAATATGTATATTTATTTTTCTTAAAAAAAAGTGGCTCAACTCATATTATGTACGCCACTGCTGGGCACTTTCCTCTTTGGAATCAGGCGAGAGAAATGTCAGACAAAATGTTCTCAGAGGCGCGGTGCTGGAGCAATGCGGGTTAGTGAACTTCACGTACCTTCAAAGACTTTCAATCTCATCAGGCATGCACGTTTCCTCGCGATCTTTTCCTTCACCGGTGAGCGAGCGATGGTTTTGTGTTTAGGGTGTACTAAAAAATTTAGAAAAAACCCATTTCAAGGCACCATAGTCAGGATCGAACCCTGAACCTCTCGCTCAAGAGGCCGACTCCATAACTACTGGATCGTCGCTCACTATTTCCCTTTATTTATAGCATTTGAAGTGGAAAGAAATGAAAAACCTCCATTACGGAGGTTTTAACAAAAGAACACTTAAGGTGACCAATGGATGGCGCGGACACATCGGACTGTATGTATGAAGCGTTCGGACCAGTGGAACGGGCTTTCAACCCACTCCAAGAGACAGGATTACCTTTTAGAGTCCCGCTATTTATATCGTCTGCGGTTGGAGGTCGTAATATATTATTAATAACTTTTTGTAGCATCGGAGAGCAAACGAACATTTGAATGGAGGTTATATCAGCGTGTTGTATTTTTCTATATCCTCCCAACCCCCTCAAAAGGGGCTGCCGGAAACTAACAAACAACACGAAACGCAACAGCATAGCTGCCCCTTAGACAAGTGGCAAACGCTCCGAATCTATTCAATTGTGTTAAACGCTAACGCTTTAATGTTGTTGCAAAAAAAATTAAAGAACGCTCATTCAGACACAAAGTATGTAAGTTTGTAAAAACGTCTGTACTTTTTTTGTAATATTCTTTGAGTCGTATCACATGTGTAAAAACGTAGTCATGATTAAAATACATACACCAAAATACACCGACTTCATTTTCTCAAAGGAAGTAAAAGGAATGAAGAGAATTATAGTTCCTCGTGATTATTAGCATAACTACGCCGTAGAAAGCAACGCCAGCTCTACAGCATCGTAGCAATGCTACGGTGCTGTAGCGCTGGTGATACCATGGATATAGTAAGCAAAATTACTAGTACTTGTCCATTGGTGATACATATTATCTACTAGCTGTTACCCGCAGCTTCGCCCGCGTGAACTTAGATATGCCGTTCGAATCACGGCAACACGATTTATTTTCTTGCGTATTATTTTGATTTTGCCATATCTCCTAAACTATTCATTTAATTTGCATGATATAAAGGGGAAAAATAATCATCATGAAGTGCTTAAGTTAATTAACTGATTAAAAATGATAAGGATTCATACCGTATCTGTGTAAATAACTTTCAAATTATCACGTTATAATTTCCCATTTTTTTAAAGTAATAAATGGATATAGTATGATATCCTTAAGAGATAGACATATGCCATCGCGGACTTTTTTATAGACCTATTTAAGATACACAATTCCACCATACAGTATTTTGTTATATCTCAAAGGGTTTAGGCAGCGTTTTCGTTGAAAACTCCCAGACGGCCTATTTTTTTCCGGCTCCTCCAACAATTATTGTTATATCTTAGCCAATGTATATAAAAACTTAATAAATTATATACATAAACCTTCCTCTTGAATTGTCCTATCCATTAAAAAAAACCGCATCAAAATCTGTAGCGTAATTTTAAAGATTTAAGCGTACAAAGGGATATAGGGACAGAAAAAGCGACTTTGTTTTATAATATGTAGTGAAGCTTCACTTCGTATAATATATACATGAAAAAACTACGAAGTGAAGCTCATAAATTTTGAACGCTACGACTTTGTGTTGTGTAGATTGAACGTAATAATTATTTAAAATATTTAATACCTTTCCCTTGGTACTCTATACCTGATGATGATGTTAAGGAACTTATAAATTAAGAGGTCGCGGAGTTGCACTAACAAATACGATATATCATACATTTCGTGCCTGTGAGTGCCTGTGAGTGCCTGTGAGTGGAACCGGCTTTAAGTTAAACCAACAAAAGTTAAATAAGTTTTGAGCGGCGTGATCGTTAAAGCGCCGGTACCGGGACGCGTTCTACTGGCGGTGCAATCGACTTGGGTGTACAATGACTTTTATTACTTGGTAAAGTTTTATCATAAAATTATGTCTATCGGATATTGGCTAATCAGATTGTAGCGTTACAGTCCTGAATCGCGCTATCGGAATTTTACAGTTCGCGCGCTATATATGCGACACCTGATACCATAGCAAGTGGGCTTCGGCCTGGCCGAACGTTGCACCTCGCTCGGTCTCCCTTTGGGTATTTCACCATATTCCATGATCAAATGTATATACACGTTCCATACACGTCCATGATCCGATGGAAGGAAGAAAAAGGAAGGCAACACATCTGCATAACCTCTGGTTGTGTGGATGTTAATAGGCGTCGATAGTCGCAAGGCTTCGGCTGTTCGTTTGCCCTCTTATGCTATAAAAAAAATACCTGTCTCTCGCTGACAATTTATTTCGCTGACTGATCCAAGTTATTGTCGACTTACGAAGACCCGCCGTGTCGGGAGGATTTTCTCCTCGCTCCCGAATATTATCTGACACTTAAAATCGTCACGAAATTTTTATTCTTATAAGATTTTTTATTCTCTAGTGTTTATACGTACAGTGTACATCATCACTTAACTTTGCGCCATTTGGTGGTCACCATCACCCATTGCCAATTGCTGTCAGTCCTATAATTTTGATGTATTTTTTTCTCTGAAATAATGTATTCCAATTTCCAATTTATTGTTTCTCTAACTTGAAGAGAGGTAAAAAATGACCTATCTTAAAAGGGTTTAGAACCTTCAAGAAGGATCCGTGTCAGTAACAGGATATTTTGGTAAATATAATCCACTGACCTCCGTCGGTCCGTCTGTCATCATTAGCCTCAGCTCTCCGCTGGCGGGAGGCTAGAAATAGCTTTATCATCACTATCGTATGGATACCGTATAAAGGGGGTGGGGTGGGGTATTTATAGTAAGTTATATATAGCATGCACTAATCGATCCTGGCTATACAGGAGTTGCAGCGGTGGGAAAGTGTGGTGGGCCAAGCCCGTCAAAAAAAAAAAAAAAGCATGCACTAATATCAGACGAAGCTCCTGGTGGCAACACAAGGTCGCCTAATAAGGTTGGTGATACCCCCCCCCCCTCCTCACCATGGTTCAGACCTTGTCGTGGCGGTGGACGGAAGCCTCACCTCATTACTATCCCAGGGTTGGGAGGAATTGAGAGGGACATCCCCTCTGTGGTGGTGGCGTCAGTCCCATGAGGGACTGACTAGCTGTCAAAATGTCCGGTTGCTAGCAGATCCGGGACACCTCACCAAAGGAAAAAAAATGTTGATGAATCCATGCGAACGGTAGTAAATTAAGCTACCTCTTCGAAACTATGTGAAATGGGCGAAGTAGGCGTGGAAATTCTTTTCGGGTCTTAACCTCAAACTATCGAGAAAATTATTATTTTTATTTCTAGCTAAAACCATCAAGAGATCTTAAATCAAATAAAAAGTGCTTCATATAATAATGCTGTAAAATCTAGTGGATGTTAGAATCTAGGTCGTTTTTAACAATGTATAGAGTGTCGTCGGAACGTCTGTATTCATATTTCGGTGTTATCAATACGATCAATTTGTCATAAATTCCTGTCGTCGCTTGACAGTTGACGTATCGTGTGTGATGGAGGGGCTAACTTTTGGGGGTCGACCTGAAAAAAAGCCTACTAATATTAATCAGGTTATGTTGTTTTGTAAAGTGTTTGTGTATACGAAGCTTATGTAGGGAAATAAATTAAAATATCATTATCATCAGCCTTTATCGGTCCACTGGTGAACAGGCCCTCAATGAACGCCAAGACGATGGATCCCTTGTCACTAGCATCCAACACGGACCGGCCACTGCGCGGAGATGGTCTTCCCACCTGGCCGATCACCACTTTGGAATTCAAATATATAATACTAGCTATTGCCCGCAGCTTCGCCTGCTTTATATATAACGACGACTTAGCGCGATGGTATAAAACCTTATAGCCTTCCCCGATTAATGGCTATCTAACACTGAAAGAATCATTCAAATCCTATCAAAAGTTCCTGAGATTGTTGCTGTGGTCTAGGCGGGAAAGCGTAACAGACAGACAAAGTTACTTTCGCATTTATAATATGAGTAGGTGTACCGAATTACAGCGACAGCTAGCAATTCGTGGCTATTTATTTTTATCAGGCGTTGTATTATTTCGCATACGTCATACCGTAGAATGTAGTTATTAAGATACCCACACGATCTCTCTCACTATAACTTGTATCAAGATAACATTAGCTCGCATCGAAATTATTGTAAAAATTGTAATAAAGCGATTTATGGATAATCTTTTGGGTTTAATTGAAGCCCCAGGGTGTCGTTGAAGACAGTAGGGATTAGAAAAAAAAAGCCTATGATAACTCAATTTTTTTTAAATTTTTTATGATTTATTAGTACCAATATTAAAACGCAAACAATTCACAAACCAAGCTTAGTGCTCTTTCGTCGTAGCTGCTAGTAACTTGAAAATCAGTCGATTTTTTTATCGCAATGTTCTTTTATTAACGAGTGTAAAAAGTAAAAATAATACCATCAAACAACTTTGCTCCGTTTGGAACAGCAGGACAGGCTAGACGCAGATTTTACCATCCGACAGCTTCTGCCAGCTTGGCTGTCTTACTAACATAAAAATATTCTAGCAACCATTGAATCTAATCATAGAAAAAAATATATGACAGAAATAAAACCCTTACTTTTCGAATTACTACAGAGCTTTTCAAAGGTTTTGTTCAACATTGCATATGAGAGCATGCTCTCGTATGCGCATATGCAGCGGTAGAAGCTTTATGCATGTATATGAGTGCACTTTTACTACTATGTTAGCGAGACTCATATTTACCAATTCAAATAACTTCAACATCTCCCCGTCACACAAATTTATAACAAAACAAAAAACTAACTGAAAGTAAAAAAAAATATATTTTTATTTTTATTCTTTAGTTCAATTTAACAAATGTATGAAAGCTTTTTGAATAAAACACGTCAATATGTTTCGATATTTTTTAAATACTGTATTATCTCACTTTCTTCGAATACTTTTATAAAATACCCCTGGATGGGTGACCGTCTTTACATTGACTCCTCCGTGCCTCGGAAAACACGTTAAGCCATTGGCCCCGACTCTGACAGTCGTTACGGGTCGTCACCTTTTTCTCTTTTACGCCGGGAAATGCGGTTAGGCATCCCACGGGAGAGTGGGTCTCCCCAGGCGGGTATGTGGGACTCGCTGCGCTCGAAAGCTAGTAAGTGGACGCAGCTCTACCCACTAAAACCCGGCGAGTGCCACCAATGCCACCTTTGGTGAGGTGCCCCGGATCTGAAAACAACAGGGCACCTCGACGGCTAATCAGTCCCTCAGGGGACCGACGCCACTTCCACAGAGGGGTTGTCACTTGTTCCGCACCACAGAACAACCCCTCCCAACGTCGGGACAGTACAATAAGGCGAGGTTCCCTCCTAGCCCCTCGCTACCTGCTCTTTTGCTCCCTCTCCTTATTGCAGGGGTACAAAGAGTCCCCTCGGCTCAATTCGCTTCACCCAAGGTGTTAGTGTCACCCTGGGCTACTGAGCCGCCACAAGGCCTGAACCTTGGTGCGGGGACACCTCAGTCCTCCCGTGACCATAGTTGCTGTAAAGTATCCGAAACGTTGGGCTCATAAAAACTTAATAAACGGCGATAAAATATCAATTCAGTTTAACATTAAATAAATTGTTTTCATTATATTTTATCTTTATATAGTAAACGTACAGCGAGTGCTAAGAGAAGTCATCAATGCTTATATAGCAAGGGTCTAATTCGATTGGCCCCTTGCCCGGGATACCACGTGACCCCAATAGAAAAACTGTTGAAACTCCTAAGTGCCCGCAAAGCCTGTAGTTTTGTTTTAGGGTAGTTTGGAACGGACGTGCTGGACGTTGTATCGATAATAGTTTCATTATCATCATCATCAGCCTTTATCCACCAGCTGATGAGCATAGGCCGACCTCAATGAACGCCAAGACGACCGATTCCTTGCCATTCGCATCCAACACGGATCGGCTATTGCTTGGAGGTCGTCGTTATTAGACTCTCTCTCTCTATTTAAGAGCTTTGCTCTTGTCGGTGGAGTATTCGCCACTCACTTCTCTTCTCTGCCAATATATTCACCTCCTGATACGACATAACCTGCACCTTCTCCTTTATTTGTTGCATATAACTCCTTCTCGGTCTACCTCTTCCTTATTAGACTATTTGTAAGTAATGTTAAAAGTATAAAGAGATGTCGGTTAATGTGTTTTTCATCCCCGCGGCAGCATCCTTGGCGCACCGATATTTTTATCAGAATATGACACAATTTTAGAAAGTTAAACAATGATTGCTGATTAGAATACTTAGTTGTGTTTTAAATTACTATGAGTACTCTTTATAGTGTAATATTGAAGCCCACGGATGTATGAATTGTTTACGTCAGGGCCCCATTACCCTGGTGGATTACCTTCGATCATATAACGAGTCCATCTTTTTAACAAAGCAAGCAAGTATTTATGCTAAAGGGTTCCCCTCGTTTTCCCAATACCCCGCATTGGCCACTAAACACGAAGCGCGACAGCATAGCTGTCACTTTTATACATCTTGTACTTAGCGAGACATACACCTGGGACTAAACGACTCAACAGCATACATCTGGAACTAAACCACAAAAGAACACTTAAGGTGACCAATGGATGGCGGGGACACATCGGACTGTATGTATGAAGCGTCCGGACCAGTGGAACGGGCTTTCAACCCACTCCAAGAGACAGGATTACCTTTTAGAGTCCCGCTATTTATCTGCGGTTGGAGGTCGTAATATATTATTAAAAACTTTTTGTAGCATCGGAAAGCAAACGAACATTTGAATGGAGGTTATATCAGCGTGTTGTATTTTTCTATATCCTCCCAACCCCCTCAAAAGGGGCTGCCGGAAACTAACAAACAACACGAAACGCAACAGCATAGCTGCCCCTTAGACAAGTGGCAAACGCTCCGAATCTATTCAGTTGCGATAAACGCTAACGCCTTAATGTTGTTGCAAAAAAATTAAAGAACGCTCATTCAGACACAAAGTATGTAAGTTTGTAAAAACGTCTGTACGTTTTTTTGTAATATTCTTTGAGTCGTATCACATGTGTTAAAACGTAGTCACGATTAAAATACATACACCAAAATACACCGACTTCATTTTCTCAAAGGAAGTAAAAGGTATGAAGAGAATTATAGTTCCTCGTGATTATTAGCATAACTACGCCGTAGAAAGCAACGCCAGCTCTACAGCATCGTGGCAATGCTACGGTGCTGTAGCGCTGGTGATACCATGGATATAGTAAGCAAAATTACTAGTACTTGTCCATTGGTGATACATATTATCTAAGCTTCACTTCGTATAATATATACATGAAAAAACTACGAAGTGAAGCTCATAAATTTTGAACGCTACGACTTTGTGTTGTGTAGATTGAACGTAATAATTATTTAAAATATTTAATACCTTTCCCTTGGTACTCTATACCTGATGATGATGTTAAGGAACTTATAAATTAAGAGGTCGCGGAGTTGCACTAACAAATACGATATATCATACATTTCGTGCCTGTGAGTGCCTGTGAGTGGAACCGGCTTTAAGTTAAACCAACAAAAGTTAAATAAGTTTTGAGCGGCGTGATCGTTAAAGCGCCGGTACCGGGGCGCGTTCTACTGGCGGTGCAATCGACTTGGGTGTACAATGACTTTTATTACTTGGTAAAGTTTTATCATAAAATTATGTCTATCGGATATTGGCTAATCTGATTGTAACGTTACAGTCCTGAATCGCGCTATCGGAATTTTACAGTTCGCGCGCTATATATGCAACACCAGATACCATAGCAAGTGGGCTTCGGCCTGGCCGAACGTTGCACCTCGCTCGGTCTCCCTTTGGGTATTTCACCATATTCCATGATCAAATGCATATACACGTTCCATACACGTCCATGATCCGATGGAAGGAAGAAAAAGGAAGGCAACGCATCTGCATAACCTCTGGTTATGTGGATGTTAATAGGCGTCGATAGTCGCAAGGCTTCGGCTGTTCGTTTGCCCTCCTATGCTATAAAAAAAATACCTGTCTCTCGCTGACAATTTATTTCGCTGACTGATCCAAGTTATTGTCGACTTACGAAGACCCACCGTGTCGGGAGTATTTTCTCCTCGCTCCCGAATATTATCTGACACTTAAAATCGTCACGAAATTTTTATTCTTATAAGAAATTTTTATTTTCAAGTAAACATACGTACTGTGTACATCATCACTAAACCTGGCGCCATCTGGTGATCACCGTCACCCATTGTCAATTGCTGTCACTCCTTTAATTTTTAAATATATTTTTTCTGAAATAATGAATTCCAATTTCCAATTTATTGTTTCTCTAACTTGAAGGGGAGGTAAAAAAATGTCCTATCTTAAAAGGGTCTAGAACCGTCGAGAAAGATCCGTATCGGTAACAGGATATTTTGGTAAATATAATCCACTGACCTCCGTCGGTCCGTCTGTCATCATTAGCCTCAGCTCTCCGCTGGGGGGAGGCTAGAAATAGCTTTATCATCACTATCGTATGGATACCGTATAAAGGGGGTGGGGTGGGGTATTTATAGTAAGTTATTTATATTGCATACACTAATATCAGACGAGGCTCCTGGTTGCAAAACAAGGTCGCCTAATAAGGGTGGTGATCCCCCCCCCCCTCCTCACCATGGTTCAGACCTTGTCGTGGCGGTGGAGCTCATTAGTCCAGGGTGAGCCCAACACATTGGGCGAAGCAAATTGAGTCGAGGGAGCTCTTTGTAGATCCCCTCTTATAAGAAGGGGGGCAAAAGATTAAGGGGCGAGGACGGAAGCCTCACCTCATTGTACTGTCCCAAGGTTGGGAGGAATTGAGAGGGACATCCCCTCTGTGGCGGTGGCGTCAGTCCAATGAGGGACTGACTAGCTGTCAAAATGTCCGGTTGCTAGCAGATCCGGGACACCTCACCAAAGGAAAAAATATGTTGATGAATCCATGCGAACGGTAGTAAATTAAGCTATCTCTTTGAAACTATGTGAAATGGGCGAAATAGGCGTGGAAATTCTTTTCGGGTCTTAACCTCAAACTATCGAGAAAATTATTATTTTTATGTCTAGCTAAAACCATCAAGAGATCTTAAATCAAATAAAAAGTGCTTCATATAATAATGCTGTAAAATCTAGTGGATGTTAGAATCTAGGTCGTTTTTAACAATGTATAGAGTGTCGTCGGAACGTCTGTATTCATATTTCGGTGTTATCAATACGATCAATTTGTCATAAATTCCTGTCGTCGCTTGACAGTTGACGTATCGTGTGTGATGGAGGGGCTAACTTTTGGGGGTCGACCTGAAAAAAAGCCTACTAATATTAATCAGGTTATGTTGTTTTGTAAAGTGTTTGTGTATACGAAGCTTATGTAGGGAAATAAATTAAAATATCATTATCATCAGCCTTTATCGGTCCACTGGTGAACAGGCCCTCAATGAACGCCAAGACGATGGATCCCTTGTCACTAGCATCCAACACGGACCGGCCACTGCGCGGAGATGGTCTTCCCACCTGGCCGATCACCACTTTGGAATTCAAATATATAATACTAGCTATTGCCCGCAGCTTCGCCTGCTTTATATATAACGACGACTTAGCGCGATGGTATAAAACCTTATAGCCTTCCCCGATTAATGGCTATCTAACACTGAAAGAATCATTCAAATCCTATCAAAAGTTCCTGAGATTGTTGCTGTGGTCTAGGCGGGAAAGCGTAACAGACAGACAAAGTTACTTTCGCATTTATAATATGAGTAGGTGTACCGAATTACAGCGACAGCTAGCAATTCGTGGCTATTTATTTTTATCAGGCGTTGTATTATTTCGCATACGTCATACCGTAGAATGTAGTTATTAAGATACCCACACGATCTCTCTCACTATAACTTGTATCAAGTTAACATTAGCTCGCATCGAAATTATTGTAAAAATTGTAATAAAGCGATTTATGGATAATCTTTTGGGTTTAATTGAAGCCCCAGGGTGTCGTTGAAGACAGTAGGGATTAGAAAAAAAAAGCCTATGATAACTCAATTTTTTTTAAATTTTTTATGATTTATTAGTACCAATATTAAAACGCAAACAATTCACAAACCAAGCTTAGTGCTCTTTCGTCGTAGCTGCTAGTAACTTGAAAATCAGTCGATTTTTTTATCGCAATGTTCTTTTATTAACGAGTGTAAAAAGTAAAAATAATACCATCAAACAACTTTGCTCCGTTTGGAACAGCAGGACAGGCTAGACGCAGATTTTACCATCCGACAGCTTCTGCCAGCTTGGCTGTCTTACTAACATAAAAATATTCTAGCAACCATTGAATCTAATCATAGAAAAAAATATATGACAGAAATAAAACCCTTACTTTTCGAATTACTACAGAGCTTTTCAAAGGTTTTGTTCAACATTGCATATGAGAGCATGCTCTCGTATGCGCATATGCAGCGGTAGAAGCTTTATGCATGTATATGAGTGCACTTTTACTACTATGTTAGCGAGACTCATATTTACCAATTCAAATAACTTCAACATCTCCCCGTCACACAAATTTATAACAAAACAAAAAACTAACTGAAAGTAAAAAAATATATATATTTATTCTTTAGTTCAATTTAACAAATGTATGAAAGCTTTTTGAATAAAACACGTCAATAAGTTTCGATATTTTTTAAATACCGTATTATCTCACTTTCTTCGAATACTTTTATAAAATACCCCTGGATGGGTGACCGTCTTTACATTGACTCCGCCGTGCCTCGGAAAACACGTTAAGCCATTGGCCCCGACTCTGACAGCCGTTACGGGTCGTCACCTTTTTTTCTTTTACGCCGGGAAATGCGGTTAGGCATCCCACGGGAGAGTGGGTCTCCCCAGGCGGGTATGGGGGACTCACTGCGCTCGAAAGCTGGTAAGTGGACGCAGCTCTACCCACTAAAACCCGGCGAGTGCCACCAATGCCACCTTTGGTGAGGATCTGCAAGCAATAAGGCACCTCGACGGCTAATCAGTCCCTCAGGGGACCAACGCCACCTCCACAGAGGGGTTGTCACTTGTTCCGCACCACAGAACAACCCCTCCCAACGTCGGGACAGTACAATAAGGCGAGGTTCCCTCCTAGCCCCTCGCTACATGCTCTTTTGCTCCCTCTCCTTATTGCAGGGGTACAAAGAGCCTCCTCGGCTCAATTCGCTTCACCCAAGGTGTTAGTGTCACCCTGGGCTACTGAGCCCCACCGCCACAAGGCCTGAACCTTGGTGGGGGGACACCTCAGTCCTCCCGTGACCATAGTTGCTGTAAAGTGTCCGAAACGTTGGGCTCATAAAAAACTTAATAAACGGATAAAATATCAATTCAGTTTAACATTAAATAAATTGTTTTCATTATTTTTTATCTTTATATAGTAAACGTATAGCGAGTGCTAAGAGAAGTCATCAATGCTTATATAGCAAGGGTCTAATTCGATTGGCCCCTTGCCCGGGGTACCACGTGACCCCAATAGAAAAACTGTTGAAACTCCTAAGTGCCCGCAAAGCCTGTAGTTTTGTTTTAGGGTAGTTTGGAACGGACGTGCTGGACGTTGTATCGATAATAGTTTCATTATCATCATCATCAGCCTTTATCCACCAGCTGATGAGCACAGGTCTCCCTCAATGAACGCCAAGACGACCGATTCCTTGCCATTCGCATCCAATACCGATCGGCCATTGCTCAGAGGACGACGTTATTAGACTTTTTTTTTTTTTTTTTTCGGTTGGATCTATGCTAATGGTCCTAGTGACCGTTATGCGTCATCGGAAATGGGGTGATTCGGTTGGATCATCCTATGACGTTAAAAATTTGGGGGGTTGCCCCGTTATTAGACTCTCTCTCTCTCTATTTAAGAGCTTTGCTCTTGTCGGTGGAGTATTCGCCACTCGTTCCTCCTCTCAGCCAACACCTTCACCTCCTGATACGACATAACCTGCACCTTCTCCTTTATTTGTTGCATATAACTCCTTCTCAGTCTACCTCTTCCTTATTAGACTATTTGTAAGTAATGTTAAAAGTATAAAGAGATGTCGGTTAATGTGTTTTTCAGCCACGCGGCAGCATCCTTTCGGCACCGATATTTCTATCAGAATATGACACAATTTTAGAAAGTTAAACAATGATTGCTGATTAGAATACTTAGTTGTGTTTTAAATTACTATGAGTACTCTTTATAGTGCAATATTGAAGCCCACGGATGTATGAATTGTTTACGTCAGGGCCCCATTACCCTAGTGCCCAGGGCCCCGATAGATTATATGGGGCCTAGGTTGTGAGCTTCGATCATATAACGAGTCCATCTTTTTGAACAAAGCAAGCAAGTATTTATGCTAAAGGGTTCCCCTCGTTTTCCTAATACCCCGCATTGGCCACTAAACACGAAGCGCGACAGCATAGCTATCACTTTTATACATCTTGTACTTAGCGAGACATACACCTGGGACTAAACGACTCTGCCCATCCTGAATTTATATGCAAAATACAGCAAAACTGTCTCAAGAAACAAGCAGAGGAGAATTTCCTAAACTATCTCTAAAGACTCTTTTTAACCGACTTCAAAAAAAGGAGGAGGTTATCAATTCGACTGTATGTTTTTTTTTCTTTTTATAATTGTTACCTCTTTAAACTGTCCTTCTTGGCTGGCACTGACTCCCAAAATAACTAATTTTAAAAAGTATAAGTAAGACGAATAATTAATTTTGTTAATTATCTTCATCTCGAAATATTTAAATATTATTTTTAGTTTTTTAGTTGTACATACTCGTAATTTAAAGGTATAGGTTTGAAGTCGGTTTTCGTTTTTTATTTAAAATTGACTTTATTTTTTATTAACTCTCTTTTCAAGAAGCTCTACTCTATTCTATAAAGTCTTACTGGTACCGAGGTCTACCATTTTAGGTCTAATGAAAGCACAATAATATAATATAATAAAATAGATGAACACTTTTTACACCACGTCAATCTGGTCCCGTGGTTAATTCTCAAAGAACTTGTGTTACGGGTACCAGACGACGAAAATATATATAAAAGTTATATTACACATATATTTAAGATTTTTATTATATGTACCTATATAATATAATACACATATTTAATACAGGTCCATGACAGAAGAGAGAAAACTTTTGTACCCTGATGGGATTCGAACCCGTTACCTCCGTACTGAGCGCCAACACGCTAACCATTGAGCCACAGAGGTCGTAAAAAAATATATATTACATGGTTGTTAGGGTCGTGTTTGTTGATGACGTGGCTCGTCGGCGGTGATCCTGTATAATGACCGCCACCCGATCCTCCGCATTAGATCCTCGGGACACTCCTGGGACGACAACACTATAATTCATTTATTAATATTGTTGACGACCTCTGTGGCTCAGTGGTTAACGCGTGGCGCTCAAGCCGGAGGTAGCGGGTTCGAATCTCGCCAGGGAACAAAAAGAAGTTTTTGTGTTCCTGGTTCATGGATGTGTATTAAATGTGTGTATTATATAATAAAAATGTTAAATATAAGTAATAATATAAAAAGTATTAAATTGTATGTATTTCCGTTGTCTGCACTTAGCACGGGACCAGATTGACGTGGTGTAAAAGCGTCCACAGATATTTTAAAAAAAATATTACCCAACAAACACACAGCGCTACCTAACCTAACCTAATGGTAAGATTGTTGTCGTGGTTTCAGTTAAATTGCAACCAACAAATCAACTTTAACTTTTGATGATAAAAATATTAATATTATGTAATTAATAGCACGTTCTAGTCCACAACAAACATGACTGTTAAAACCGCATCAAAATCCGTTGAGTAATTTACAGAATGATGATGCGTTAACAGACACGCACAAATAGCGACTAATTAATTTAAAGATTTCGCTTTTTAAAATTACATTTTTCTTTTTTTTTTTTTAATAATAATAATAATAATAATAATAATAATAATAATAATAATAATAATAATATATATTTATTTGTGACACATAGGTGAAATGATGGTACAGTTTGAATATTAATTAAATGTTTCTCTATGGTCTGCCTTTTAGGCTTACAAATATGTTGCAAAGTCAATATTAGGTACACAATCAGTCTAAGTCATATTATAGAATATTTAACACAATTTAAAATATTATTTTACTAAAGTCAAGATAGAAAAATGTCAAATTATAGAGTAAGTACTTATATAAATTATGGAATTTTATCATTTAAAAAGTCAGTAACATTATAATACACCCGGTCCAAAAGTAAATTTATTATATTTTTCTTAAATTTGTCGGCATTTAATTTTCTCCAAGTCATTGGTAATTTATTAAAGATCTTCGGAGCCATACAATATATACTTTTATTCATTAATGTTGTTTTACATTTTTGTAAACATATTCTACTGTTATCTCTTCTATTTCGAATTACAATATCAGAGATACGACTAAATAAATTACTATTATTTTTAACAAACATAGCGCTTTCCAAAATGTATAGTGACGGAAGTGTTAGAATCCTATACTTCTTAAAAAATGGCTTGTAACTATCAGTATAATGAAGTTTAAACATAGATCTGATACATCTCTTTTGTGCTTTAAATGCTAATTCTTTATGTGTTGAATTACCCCAAAATATAAAGCCATATCTTAAATGACAGTCAACTAGTCCATGATATGCCATGAGAAGAGAATTTGTTTTGACTATGGGTGCAAGTTTATTCAAAGCAAACGCTGACTGGCATAATTTTTTATTTAAACTTTCAATATGCCCATTCCAGTTTAATTTACTATCAATATTTATACCTAAAAACTTTGTCATTTGAACTTCATTAATATTATTACCATTATAATCTATAGAAGGATGAACAATATTCTGGCGTTGACTAAAGTACATTATAACTGTTTTGCTTAAATTAATTTTCAAATTATTGTTTTGAAACCAATGAATTACACTCGCCAAAGCAATATTAGTGTCGTGTATAAAGTCATAACTATTTCTGCACGGTATGGTCATAGTACTGTCATCAGCAAATAAGGTAATTGGATATTTTATCATTTGAGGCAAATCATTAATATATAAAATAAAAAGGAGTGGACCTAATACACTCCCTTGAGGAACTCCATATTTGATTTCACATATTTGAGAAAAATGTATATTTTCATATTTAGAGTTTGAATTTAGTGTCGAAATAGCTGTTAATTGTTTTCTATTGGTTAAATATGATTCTATCAGTGCTAACACATTACCTCTAATACCATTTAATTCAAGTTTCTTTAGGAGAATTTGATGGGATACATAATCAAAAGCTTGTGTCAGATCGCAAAATATAGTGCAAATAGGATTATTTTTGTCAACGTTTAAGTGCACATTGTGTAAAAACTCATATATAGCCATATTTATTGTTTTATTTTTTATAAATCCATTTTGCTCATGGCATAGTATATTGTTTTTTTCTAAATAGTTATATATTTGGTTCGCAATATATTTTTCAATAATTTTGGAAAACACGCTATTTAGTGATATCGGTCTATAATTGTCCATAATTTCACGACTATTTTTTTTAAATAATGGTTTTACAAGTGAAGTTTTCAAGTCATCGGGAAATACACCTTTACTTATACATAAATTAATAATATGACTCAACGGAGTACATATTGTTTCAGAAACTGATTTTACAATTTTGGTAGATATACCGTCAATGCCTACACTATTTGTGTTTTTTAGCGATCGAATTATATTAAATACATCTTGTGGAACACAAGGAGCTAAAAATATAGAATTTAAATTGTTATTTATTGTATTAGTTATATTTACACCTGATCCCATCAAAGGGTCAATTTTGTCAATAAAATAGTTATTAAATGCATTTGCTATCTCTTTTGGATTAGTCACCATTCTATTATTATATTTAATTTTAGTAATTGGTATTTGCGGTAAATTATGAATTGATTTATTTATTAATTGCCATGTCACTTTTGATTTGTTTTTTGATTTTGCTATTTTATGTTCATTTTGTACGCGTCGCGTGAGATTTATAATTTTTTTAAATAATTTTGTATACTTTTTAAATGTTAGTTTATTTGTTTCTGTTGGCTTTTTTCTAAATTCCCATAGTAATTGTCGTTTCTTTTTGCTGCATATTTTTATACCATTTGACACCCACATCGGTTTTCTTTTTGTTTTAATAGTTAATAACTTATATGGAAAACATAACGTATACAATAATTGAAATATATGTATAAAGGATTGGTAGGCAATATTTGGTTCATTTGCATTAAAAGTTTCATTAAAAGAAAGTGATTGTAAATAGTTTTTAAATTTTAATTTGTTGTCTTTATTGTAATTACGCTTAAATGTACGCCAGTAATTTAAAACACAACTTTTTTTTACGGGGCAAATAAATAGTTGAGCAGTATGATCAGAAAGAGCTAATTCCAAAACTTCCGCCCTATAATTATAATTATTTGGAAAATTATGCACAAAATTATCAATACACGTGTTGCTCTTAATACGAGTTGGCACATTTAAAGCTAATTTACAATTATAACTCATAAGAAGACTTTGAAATTCTGTAGAATGGTTATTTGTTTTTAAGATATCAATATTAAAATCGCCTGCTATTATAATATTTCTATTTGATTTTTTTGTTACAATTTCTAATAAAAATTGGAGTTTTTCCATACAAATATAAAAATTACTAGGACTCGGGATTCGATATATACAAACAATTATGATTTTATAATCTACGATTTCAATCGAACAGCATTCAAATGCACCGACTATCGACAAGTTTTTAATTTGATGTAATTCGTTTATATGATTTTTATCTACACAATGTTGCATTATCGATGCTTCTTTAGGAGTGTACAAATTTTCAATTGAATCTGATAATTTAAGTTGATGAAAATTACGTCACATGTGCGTTGCTTACATACCAATAGAGTTATAAAAGCAATTTTTTGTAGAAGAGTCTACGAACGACAGCGTGTCATCAGTCAGCTCACCAGTGCAGAAAAATACCTTTTGAGAAACCCCACATACCCGATGGGTTTAAAAGTATTTAAATTCGAGGAGACATTCTGGTCACCTCGAAAGTGCACCCGTTCGCAGTGAGTCGCGTGATGATGTCCGTTATTAAGCCGTAAAGTCGTCCCGTGCACAGCCTCCCTTAGCTAGACACATCACAGATGATTACAGTATAAAGTATAACACGCCGCCATTTCCTTATTCCTCATTTTTCCCGCCATAATCTACACGCCTTTTATACAAAGTAGCAATTTCGTATCCATTACAATATCATACATGTTTTTATTAATATTGCTTATGATGATGATGATGATGATTTTAGTGTTTCTTTGCAGGCCGCGGTGCATTGAGGCTAGTGGTTGAAGTACCCGAAGAGGCTGAAGCTGGCTGGCGTGGTTCGGAGGGGTGAGGCAGTGATGATGATAAATTTCCAGAAGGAGGCGTGTTCTGTCGAGGGTCACCGATGTAGGTATTATGATGGCTGGCCCTAGAGGGAGATCTCCGACCAAGCAAGGTGCAATGCTCGGCCAGGCCGAAGCCCACTAACTATCGTTTCAGATGTCGTATATATAGCGACCGGGCGCTGGAATTCTGATAGCGCGATTTAGGATTGTGGTGCCGTGATTGGTCCACCACATCATAAATAGCTTGTGCTGCACAAGCACAAGCTACTGACAATGATACAAGCATATAGGAGGTTCTGTCATTTTGGCCGTTGTACGTTGACTTTAGCAGTGGAGGGATAAATACTGATGATGCTGATGATAACAATGATTGATGACGGCCTTAGCGATAGACAGACAAAGACTGGCGATATTTCATACGGTCAACGACGGGTCTTCTGCGGTGCAAGTTGCAGGGAGAGATGTGTATACGCTTAAATGAAGATATATAATGAGATTAAAGTTATAAAGTAGCAGAGAATCAAGCCAGAATTGAACTAAGGAACTAAGGCTCTGTAATATTTTATTCGTTTATAAAACTATTGTATTAACAAGAAAAAACGCCGCGAAAATTTAATGGGAAAACCACCATTAAATTCACGGCGTATATTAAAAAAGGTTGAACTTCACAATGTCAACGCCATGTTCGGAATCGTAATATCAGTCTGGTGCAAAAATGTTATCATTTTCCATCGTAACTGCTAAAAAGTCCATCATTTGGTGCCATCCAGGACTCAACGAACTATTTTTAAGGTTTATACGAGGCCAGAATCGCTCAGGAGTAAAAAGACTTTTTTTTATAGAAATGCAAAAAAAGAATTGTAAAGAAATGCGATAGTTGCAGAGCCATCGAGATTTGGTTGATATTATTTTATCTCTATTAAAGGGTCTCCTGTAAAGCCTCCGGCTCTAGCGCCTGCTCTTCCCATCCGACCCGGAGTCCTTGGCAAAATAAAAAATAAATTTTTTGCTTGATTTTCCCTGCTTTTTAGGTTTACTTTTCCCTGTTTCCCGTAACATAGACTTCCACGAGGTAAAACTGTGTGTGGCCAGCTTCGCAAAATTAAATACCATTTGCACTATCGGACCTGATGCTATGTTTTCCTGGTCTTGCTTAGGATTATAGTGTTAAATATAATGTTTCAAAATTTCATTTTATTTAGCTGTTTTGGAAAATGCTAATTCTTTTTCTAAAATTAAATTAGTATATTCTACTCCTTGCTGTTAGCCCGTGGACGGTTCCCGGCGCGATGGAGCGATCAATTAAAAGGTCAGATAAATAAAAATTGTCAGATACGCAATGGACAGGCTACGATGGAGGCAGATTATCCACATGAGCAGTGAACCATTCACACCCATAGATGACCACGATCCTCAGACAAGAGAGATCCTGCTCTTTATTCCCTTTAAAATCAGTCTAGCCTTTTGGGACATTAACCAAGTTAAAAAGACAGATTAAAAGTAACAAACTACTTTGTACAGGTACTTTCATATGGGTTTAGTGAAAACCTCACTCAACAAACTGACAAACACAACAATTTAAATATATCAGAGGTTATGCAGATGCGTTGTCCTCCTTTTGCCTATCCCCCCCAATGGGCCACGGGAAACTCGCAAACCACACAAAATGCGACAGCATAGCTGTCACTTTACGAACGTGCTGGCCCAATTTGGCTGCAAAGCAGCATGACATTTACATCGAATCGGTGGGAACAGAGTTTAACGATTGCGTACACATACCAAGAAACATAATATCTGAAACATAATATTTCCTGGGAAGTTAAACTCAACACGCTAAAAATATCGTGCAAATACATATCAAGTGATATTTGCGGTATATTCCTACTGAAGATTGATTGGGTATTGCCGTGGAAGTTTTATCAAGATCCAATATCTCCACAGCTCTGCCAACTCTGTACTTTACTAAGTCTTCACAAATTTAGGAGTCCCTTAACATTATGATAAGGCATATTATATTATAACTTTGGTATATTTTGATATATATTTGCTAACGTAAATTCCCAGGAAAACGTTCTTATCTTCATGATCGCGAAAAAAAGTCTTTAAATTCGGTTTACAAATTGAATGATAAAGTCATGATGTCACAAGCAGAACGCTTAGGCCGATCGATCTCTCTATAGCTTCGCACGTAGTGCACGCTCAGGTCAGCGGGAACGTGAGCTTGTGAGTGTGTGAGTTTTTCGTGCGTGCTTCCGGCGTTGAGTGATTTGTGAGACGTTATGACTTCAAAAATAAATTTATATTGAATTTCAATGCTAAGAATATACGAGGAAATTTCACGTTCAAAAGATTTATATTTGAACACTTACTATTTTAGTTTTGCATAGTTTTTGACTAATGGTTAAAAACGCGGAGAGAATTTCGAAACTTTCTTATTTCTCGCAGCGAGCCAAGCACTTGACTGTTGAAGGACTTTTATTAACTTTTACTTCTGAAAATGATGAGCATCAGCGGAGTATGACCGCTTTCCT
Organism: Lycaena phlaeas; assembly: GCA_905333005.2. Taxonomy (NCBI): domain Eukaryota; kingdom Metazoa; phylum Arthropoda; class Insecta; order Lepidoptera; family Lycaenidae; genus Lycaena; species Lycaena phlaeas. The sequence goes on from HG995185.1 coordinate 10,083,863, forward strand.
ACTTCTGTAGGCCCAAGTGGGCTGACAAGCTATTCGAAGATTTATTTTCAAAAAAATTTACTAACTGAGAAAGTTGTAGTCAAAAGATTGCCGACAGAAATAATAACTTATAACTTAGAATTAAGATTTTATTAAAAAAAATGACAAATAAATGTATGAAAGTCGTTATCTTAAATGTACTCCTCCTGGACTGCCTGGGGTAAGTCGACCTTTCGGGTCAGATTGGTTTCGTATTTTCGCCGAAATCGGCCTCCTCGATTACCTCGAAATTGCGGCATTACCTATGGCGGGGCTTTATGATACTAGTTTATTGGTTATTCTAGTCTCCTGACCTTTGTACGAGTGAGTAAATGAGGGTGATGTTTTTAACGTGCATACGTCTTTAAAATTGCTTCATTATTGATGCAACAAAACAAACGAATGATACCAAAATCGTGGGGTAAAGTTTGGCTAGTGAATATAATCCATTTTATAATAGACCACAATAAAAGACCACCATCATACTATTAAGCGATTATGGCCTAGTGGGCTAGAACTCTTTGGCGTAGCTTGAACTTTTTGGCAAGTGTTTCCGGACTCGATCCTAACGCCCTGTAATGCTTTGAAATAGATTTTCTGAGCTATTGTACCTAAAACCACGAAAACATCGCTCGCCGATAAAGAAAAACATCGTCGGGAAACCTGCATGCCTAATAAGATTGAAAGACTAGAAAGATGTATGAAGTTCACCATCCCACATAGGGCCAGCCCATCGGTGAATTATGGCCCAACACACTTCTCATGTTAAGGAGGAGACTAATGTCGAAAAAGTCGAAAAAGTATGTGTTTTTTTAAATGATTATTTACTTTGTCTACAGGGGGAGTAGTAGGTGACCTAGACAATTGAGACCTAAGACGCAAGAAGATCTTTACATCATCTTCTCCTCTAAAAACTCTTTTCTCAATTTACTCTTAAAGCTGATCTACAGGGACCTTCACGGAAGGGATCACCCCAATTACCGAAATGTTCCCAACAACTTAATTTGGAGTTTGTGTTATATATTAGCGAGCACGAGAAACTTTGATAGCGCGATTCAGTGGGTTGTCATTCCAAGTTAATCTGACCGTTAGTTGAATGCTAATGTTCTAAAACTAAATTGTTATACGAACTCCTAAACGACCTCTGGCCCGAAACCAAATCAGAGCTGTCATACGGGAATCATTTTAATATAACTGTGCCCCCAGTTTCATTTGAAAAAAGCGGCTGAAGGCTCTCTCAGTGCCCTTACTTTGTGTATGCACTGCCAAAATGTGAGTCCCTTAAAGGGCCAGGGACCACCCAAGTACCTGGTTACATCCGTAAGGATTTCTCAAGGTCAAAAAAGTGTTATTGCACATTAAATTAGCTAAGTTTTCCTGGAATTAGGTTATCATAATAAAAAAAATGTTTTTCAAATTAAACATTTCAAAACATGTATTTTTAAAAATCGCATTCAGAAACCTTTTTAGCGCTTTCATGTTACTATCAAAAAGTTTAAATACGAAGCAAATAAAAACATTTTTCTAACTTAGTAAGCTTTTCCTAACTTTTAAGGGGTAAGTGACTTTTATGGAATGGTGACTACAAAAAGTCTGAATGTATTTTTAGCTTTCTAAATTTATAAGGACTTTCGTCGTCACGATCGTCAGCCTTATTCGTCCACTGCTGAACGTAGGCCTTTCGCCATGACGCTAGTACCACCGCCCTTCTACTTCCCTTGCCACTTCCATCCAATACAGACCGGTACTACACGGATATCGTCTTCTCATCTGGCTACCAACCAACGCTTCGTCTACCTGAACGCGGCCTTCAACCTTAATGGCCCATCGGCCATGCCTTCTCCTGAGTGTGTGATCAGCCCCCTGCCACTTTAACAACCTTATTTATCGTGTGATATCGGTATCTTTAGTCTATTTGCCGAAGACACACCCAGCATAGCACGCTCCATAGCACGGCAAACGTTTCAAACTAGTCGTAAATTTTGTTCTTCAATGTCGACCCGGATTTCATTTACTATCGGGAGAACTGGAAAGCTGCTGTTACCATACTGGTTTCGAAGCTTCGAAATTACGAAAACTTAATTACTCGCGACTAATTAAGTTAAAGTTGAACTGAATCCGTACAAACGTATATTTCCGAAAGGAGTTAACTGTAATGACTAGCGCCAGAACTTACCATCTGAGGTCTCGTATAGGGAACACCAAACACATAAACGAGCTGCGAAGGCTTGTGGTGCACTCGCTATGTTCATGGGTGACGCTGACCACGTACCAGATGTCAAGACTTCCAGCTTGCCTATCCAAATATGATCGTGTATAATTGGCGTTCATTGAGGGAGGCCTATATTCAGCAGTGGACGGAGAAAGGCTGATGATAATGATGATGATGATGTCACTACGTTGGCAGTGATGATACTGATAAGTAACAATACCACGTAACCTCACAAACGCAGATAAAAATATGTTATCGCTTCGTTCCCTAAACCGCGCCCTCCCGAAATATGAACGCACACTCGGCATGGCCCTCACGTACTCCAGTCCCCTCCTCCTCCCCGCTCATTACCTCCAGGGTCTACGCCGGTGATTTGCTTAAACAGGTTTTTATCTGGGTTACACAGTTTCGACGATACTTGAGGTATTTTCGGGGTTGGGATCCTGACAAAACTGATTCCTTGATCCTTGTAGGATCGCTTGGTTGTATTGTCCGTATACCAACAAATACCCGAAGGTAATTCAATAATTATCAGCAGCAAAAGTAGGGTAATCAGTGCTATTCTGTAAGGAACGCAGCGCGGTTGCAACGCTGGGACAGGGCTGTGAAATGAACTTGGTATTCACTAAGCTTAACATACCATATCAAACACCCTAGCGCCGTCAACGCTGTAGGTGCGACGAGCTCTTCGCGGCGTACAGCCTAGACTGACGACTGAATGACTCTTGCAGCACTGCAGGTAGCTAGACTGCCTGTCTTGTCTTTGAATTACAGCAAACCGGTTCGACAAGAGAAACAACCAAGACGGTGGTACCCAAGCAGCCAAATCATGGCACAACGCATCCCTCTTACCGATTAATTTAAAATATTGGCACATTTTCGATAGTGAGGTAACATCGGATTGCCCAATCCTCGCGGATACAGCTTACTGGGCTCTCCTCGAAAACAGGCGGGGAGTTTTGGTAGGCATCGTTTTCTAACATTAATTCGGGTTATTTTACTTTTTCAAGTAAAATAACCCGATAAATAAAATGATTCAAGATTAAAAATCTTAATAATTTTATTTTATGAACATAATTTATTAAATATTAATTATTAACGTACCCAAACATGGTTAAATAATTAAGTGAAATCTTAAAATTATTTGAAACCTAAAATCTCGCCTCAATTTTGCATATAATAAATACTGACTATTTCTAGGATCTAAATCTGGATAATCTAGGGCATCGATCTATGGTACTCTTAGAAAAATAAAAATTCGGATCTCGAATTGATTAAAGGGATGACATAGTGCGTAAGTGAATAATTTAAAGAAGTTAAGTAGTTAACTCAGACAACTATATTCACAAGTATCTACTGTAATGAATATTCAACATATGCTGTAGGATGTATCTTTGCAGACTCTTCATTAACAAGTTAAACTGCATCAGAAACTTTGAAATGGCATATGGATGTAAAAGGTTCGCTATTTCTAATTGAATAAATAACAGATTATCTCTTTTTGGTACTGGTCTCTCAAAAATAACAAGAAGTATATTGAAGAGTATCTACTACTACTAGCTACCTCTTAAAACGAATAGACAGACTTGTAAGTACCGTGTGTTATATAAAATATTAAGCTCTATTTTAAATAGGTCCTTCTATACCCTAAGCACCAGTGACAGCTTCGACTTGAATAACATGAGTGTGCTTCCTTGGTTTATGGATGCCATCGAATTCATCATGGATCTCTTCCAGAGTCTTCCCTTTCGTTTCTGGCACGAAGAAGTACACACAAATAGTCCCTATCAAGCAAGTTACAGCAAAATGCCACAGCGTCCAGCCAGGCCCGACCACGACGATCAAATTGTAATAAAGTTTCGTCACACAGAACGCCAAGAACCAATGGAAACCAGCGGTGATAGCGGTGGCGCGTCTCCTGACGTTCGGAGCGAAGATCTCTCGGAGCATCAGCCAAGGTATAGGACCGACTCCAGCGGCGTACACGGCGACGAATATACACAGTGAGAATAGAGGGACCCATGTATTAGACCCTGACATGTTAGATGCCTTCAGATGGTAATAAATAGCAAGGGAACCCAGACTGACCGCCATTGCTGTAAACGAGATGAGGAGCATCACACGCCTTCTAACTCTTTTGAGGAGCGTTGTAGAGAAATACGTCGCTGATACGAATGAAAATCCGAGGATCATAGCCGCTCCGGGTGGACTGAGAGAAATCGAAAAGTTTTTGAATATTGATTCAGCGTAAAAAAGGACCGGATAGATGCCACTCATTTGCTGAAATATCATGAGACCGTAGGAGACGACTAGAGCCTTAATCGTTGCTTTTGTGCTGAATAATTCCTTAAACGTGACTCTGTTCTTGGCGTAATTCCTCAAATTCTCTTTTATAGTCTTATATTCTGAATCGACATCATTGTCGATTCCTCTGAAGTATCTTATGGAGGCTTTGGCTTCAATAAATTTTCCTTGGGACATGAGATAGGCTGGAGATTCGGGGACGAAAAGAAATGCAATGAAAAATGTCACCGGAATACTCGCGCAGAACATCGACAGCCATGCAGTGCTTTGTATCATACCTGTAACAAAAATAATAGTTTGGTTAAAGTCGGGGAAAATTTTTGGAAATTTCCTACTCTCTTGAATATAGATCGTTACAGCGAAAGGTATAATGGGTTCAATGCATGGACAAATTATTATTTAAAGCTAAGAAAACAGTTTCATATTTCACACACTATTTTTAATGTTCTATGGTTAAGCAAACTTGTGATATACCACCTAATAATGAGAAGCCAATATCACCCTCAAACATTTTTACCTACGATCAGCTCTGATAACGCTAATGTGTAGTCAATACTGAGTAATAGGCTTCAGTGTCCGTGATTAATCTACCTGTCACCATTTCTTACCGAAAAATACAAGGCTGCTTTTAGGTACAGGCAGGATGGTAATACCATAGAATTGACGCTGCACCTTAGTAAAAAATAGAACTTTAACTTACCAATGATGTATCCAAAGAGGACCCCTCCAGCGAATTGAACGTGGTAGAAGTTGACAAGCGCAGGGAGAATTTGTTTCTCTGCAATGTCCTCAACGTACGGGGGTATCCCCACGCTAAAGGCCCCAACTGCGACACCCCCCACAAACCTCCCCACGTACAAGCCGTAGACATTGGGACTGTGGACAAGAAAGTCGCTGTAAAGTATTTTTTCGTGCTTGGCTGATCAATGGATAAAGAAGCATCTGTAGTTGCTGCAGAATGAATATTAGATTTCGTTTGCCACGATTATTAAATAGTATCATCCAAAACACCTTCGTTTGGTTATAGTCTTTGAGGCGCGGATATAACGCGTCGCACGAAGAGTGTCCAAAATTACGCTTTGAAATAGAATGTATGTGACTGTCTCTCCAAGCGAAACTTCACAAACTCGTATAGACTCTGCGTCACTGTGCGCTGCACTAGATCCGCGCCTTTATAACAGTAGCGTTTATTAGAATTCAGCCTACAATTGACTCGCAAAGTATGCACGTGCCTAATGCCTGGCCTGCCAGGCTCAATGGAGTACCATCATCTAACAGAGTGCTACAATCTAGTATTCTAGTAGATTTATAAGGGTGAAGGGGAAGTAATATATTTGGTTCCCATAGGAACATGGAATTATATAGCGTATTATGGTATGGGTTCGGGCATATGGTGATACATAACAATAAGGCAGTCTGTATCTTTTGGTACATCGTCTTTTTTTTATAGATGCCCATGTTTGACTACTAAAATATGACGATTGCGCAGCATAACAAACTAAATTAGGAAGAAAGGAGGTTCTATAAGCAGGACTGTGGATCAGAACAAGCAACACTTAAGTTGTCTGCACTTCCCTGATCATCATCATCATCATCATCAGTCTTTATCCGTCCACTGCTAAACATGTGGCTAAAAGTGAGTCATCGTGCGGGATTAGAACCCATAACACTCGTTTCTTTCCGTCCGTGTCTTAATCCGCTGGACCATATTAAAACTACTGAACATAGGCCTCCCTCAATGAACGCCGAGACGACCGATCCCTTACCACTCGCATCCAACGCGGACCTGCCACTGCACGGAGATCGTCTTCCTACCTGGTTAATGGCCAACCAACACTTCGTTGCGATTGCATGTTTACCTACCATCACATATTCTTGCATTTTTAAGTAGGTAAGTGAAGACCATCACTGCTTACCTCGACGCTACCAGTATCCAAGAGACGACCAGCGGCAAGGCCAAGTACAGCAGCGTCTTCTTTCGTCCGAAGTACTCCGATATGAGGCCAGCCGGAACAGCGCCGAACAGCGCGCCCAGACACAGCAAGGAGGCCACCCATGACGCTTCAGACGGGGTGAGCTGCGAATACCATCGTGAATTGATCATCATCATCAGCCTGAGAGCATTCACATTTAGCACGTCGCTAAGTTGAACATTGGTTGGCGAATATTGTGGTAGACTGTTCGGGATAGATGGATTTGGAAGTGATAGTTAACTGATGGTGACGTAAGAGACGAAGCCCCGCCCCCTGGCGTTTCCCGCCGTTTCATCACAGACTAAATGTATTTAACGTCAGACATGGCAGCATGGCCTCGGGTTTTAGCCGGTTCCAACAGGAACAAGTATACAGAAAAAAAACTACTAGAAGTAATTTATTTTTATCACTTACAGACAGCTGCTGTGTCTCCGTCCCGTTGAGGTACTGACTGTCCGGAGACGGTGATGGTGAGGCCTGTAACAAGTATTATTTTTAAAACTAATTAAATTAATAAATATTATTTATTAATGAAATAGTTTAACCGGAATAATAATTTGTGTCTAAGCTATCATGGTATTAGGTTAGCGTGGTGTGTAATTGTTGTATAATATTTATTTATATTAATGTCTAAGCCAGTTGATATGCTCGCTAGTGTACTGTCGCAATGCAGCTGTGTTCGCGTATCGCCGCTGACGGGACCATGTTTGATCCGATGCTTATGTTGTCGAGACCAATTTGGTTATACCTGTTACTGTTCTCGCTGACTCTGTGCGAAATCTGCCACAGTACACGATAAAAAATTACTCTTACGAACTATTCCTAAGAGTTACTTCGACACTTACCATGTGTGATCTAGGCTAGTACCTATACCGGGTAGCTTATCTACCTAATACTAAGGACTTGAGTCCACGTGTAATAAAACCTGGTGGTTCAGTCCCCAGTGCCTATTTGTCATCAATAATGTTCGTCTGCTAAGACTATCAATCTCCCTAGGTGGTCTAACACTGATCTCTGTTCTCTGATCAAAATTCAATTTACCATGACACTATAAGGAAAACTTCTCCCTCACATATTACAGAAGTATTCCTTCGCTAAATCGTACGTAGTTACAAACAGCGACGAAGTTAAACTGCTGTTTAATAAACCAACATAGTTTGGTTAATTTAATCAGGAGAGGATTCGTCAAGCTATGTTTGTCGGGGGTAGGGGCTGAGGGGCGCTCCTGTTATTGAGTATGTGTTTGTGTGAACATACATACATATACACATATCCTTACTAGTATTATAAATGCGAAAGTACCTCTGTTCGTCTGTCTGTCTGTCTGTTACGCTTTAACTTATATATTAAGTTTTTATAAACATACTTAATTACATACATTTATTACTTTTTTTTTTGATGATGCAGCGGAAATGATTTACGACCATACCAGGGCCTTGGGTAGGCGCGCTGGCGTGTGTGGGGACTCGCATTTGGGTGCCCAACCCCACTAAAACCGCTGTGTGAGCCTTCAGCCGCTATTTGAGGGCCCGAATCGCAGGCAACGGGAAACCCTCAGCAACCAGATTCTCCACAATAGGGGAACTGCCCGGCTATCACTTGACATTCCCCACGACGTCATGTCTTCAGCGGGGCCTGGGTTCCCATCCCGAGCCCGACACGAGCACAGGGGCGTTATTGGAAGCGCATTAAGTAGCGCCTCCAACGCACCCCCGTTCGTCGTCTACGGGGGGAGGCCACGTCGGCGGCCTCCTCTCTCACCCGTTCGTCGGCCTCCTTTTGGGACAACACTGTCTCGCAGAAAGAGGCCATTGCCGTCCAGGACTCGTCACAACCAAGCATCGCGGTGATGACGCTCGACAAAGACAAGTCCCCTCCGATGACAGACGTCCGATCATGACGCAGCGCCGCCCATCTCGGGCACACCTCGAGGGTGTGCTGGGCACAGTCCACCGCCACGCCACAATCGTGTCATCCAGTCATCGGCTCCCTTTAGGCCGTCCGACACAAGTAATCGCCAAAGCATCCGTGCCCGGTGAGAACCTGCGTCAGACGGAAGGTGAGGGGTTTGCGCTTGCGGCGCATCCACCGCTCAAGGACTGGGCGCAGAGCAGCCGTTACGCGTTTGCCATACGGCTGACGCGTCAGGTTTTCGCCCCACCTCTGCATTAGTGCCTCCATCCCTAATCGGCGGACCCGTAGGACCCCGTCAGGCGAAGAGGTCAAGCCCAGACACCTCCTATTCGAGACGTAGGAGTATGTCTCAGCCTGAACCTCCGCCACGAGTTCCCACGGTTACATTTATTACTAGTCTTAGATAGACTCTAGACTACACACTAGCCTAAGATAAATAGGTAAATAAATTTAGACCCCGCAATATCCAAAACAAACCAGAGGATGTTAATAAAAAAAAAACTCAGCTAGGTAGAAACCGCATAACACGACCAGCCTCGCCTACAGCAACACCTCATACACAAGAATTGCTCGTTTAAAGATATAAGAAAAGATAAGATTTTCAACATTCCTGACATTTCGGATACTTTACAGCAACCACAACAACCCTCTTCCATTCTTTTGACTTGGAAATATATCTTTATTTAACTATTGACTTTTTGGAAAATTATTTCAAGTTTTTTTCGGCATGGGGAAAAAAGCCATTTGTTCTTGAGCAAGCTCATGATGATCTTACTGTAAGCAATAATTATTATTAATATCGCTGACTTAATTCTGAAGACTGAAGACAAGTTGCGATGTTAATATATTAAATTAAATACCTCACAGAGGAGGCCAAAGAGAGACATTTTCCAAAGTTGCCAGTCTCAAAAACGTATTATTAATGATGATAAATACTTTATTCCTCAACCCAGCCCCGTAATCTTGTGTTAGATACCTAGGAAGATTTATTTTATAAATTCACGATTTAGTATTATGGAATTATAAAAGAATTTGTAAAAACTAAGATGCAAATCCTACTATTATTGTTTTCTTAGATTAACGCGAATTTCACTCATTATCCTCCATGGTTCTCTCGTGACCATGGGCTTGTAAAAACTTTATAAACCGCGATAAAATCTGTAAATTTGTTTCATTATAATCCTACTAATGTTAAAAACAGAATGTTTAGCGTGTGTGTTACTCTCTCACGCAAAAAACACTAAATATATTTTATGGAAACTTTGCAATAATAAAGATTACACATCAGAAAAAAAAAACGAAAAAGTGAAAACGCGGATCGCTGCTAGTGATGCATAAACTCATAACAGCTCATTAGCCGTTTTCGTCATTAGATTCTAAAATACCTTAAGCAGATATTCTTTCACACTTTTATTAAGTATGCACTGTACTGCGCTTCTATCTACATCAGTGGTTCTTAACCTTAAGGTCATTTGTCAAAATTACTGCCTTGCCATAGACCACCAAGTTGGTTAATTTGTTAATAGTTAATATAAAGTACCTTTTAAATAAAAGGAGGTCATCTATTAAGCGCGGATCGCGTTGTGTTGACTCGTCACTATCATCTTATTAGGATGGCTCCGCGGACGGACCACTTGGTATGCTTCCGGGACCACCGGTTAAGAACCACTGATCTACATGGACACAAATACCGTATTTGTTTTTCCGTGTAACGGATTTGCTGAATTTAGCAATGGTGGTTATAACAGGCAGTTTAATTACTGTTACCTTGACTATTCCGGAAGGTATACACATCCCGGAATAAGCAACACATGGATCGCGCGGGCTAATTTCAGGTTATCTTGTTTATTTTCGGAGACGGCCATGCTTGTTTGCCTATCTAGTTCGTTTGCAGACCAATGACAAAATGTTTGTCTGTAAAGTCGATTTACCAAGGACAATTTTAGGCGACGTCATAATGTTATAAACGCTTAGTCCGATCTTTTCTATCGCTTTTTCCACGCTTTCGCTTGCACGCTTAGCTCGGGCGGAAAGTGAGCATGAGTCATGCTTTTTCGTGCGTTCAGCTGGCGATCGTCGATTTTTAGAACATTACATCAAAAAACTTTATGGGTTACAAGCATATCCTTGCAGCCAACTACTCACCAATAATAAGACGAAACTAAATCAATATAGACTTAGACATCATCTTTTATCTAAGCAACAAAGTTTCTCATTTGAAAATCGTTTCAATTAATAACCCAATCAGTACGTGTCATTGTCTCCACGGTAGATGTACCAAAAACAGGAGTATAAAAATAAACCGCGACAAAATCCGTAAGAAGTTGTTTTTTTTTTATGAAGACTACATCTAATGTATAAAATTCTCGGGTCGCGATATTTATAAAAAGCTCCTCCGAGACCACTGGACCGATTTTTAAAAAATTGTGTGCATATCGGGTAGGTCTGAGAATCGGCCAACATCTGTTTCATACCCGTAAAGTACACGGGTGATCCACCCCTGAATATATTTTTTATTAAAAATACAACCCTGAATTTTCACCCTTCTGTCACCAACCCCTATTTTTAGCAGCATTATTAGTACTTTTGGCAGAACGAAGTCTGTTGGGACAGTGGTAAAGGAGATGGTCCATTTCTTGTCTAGTCTTGTACAGTTACTATAAATAAAGAAAAAAATATATGGATTTCATTAAAAATAAAATGAATTGGTTTATCGTATTAAGTTATGTGCAAAAAATTAAAATCATTATCAAGTTTTTCAAATATTAGCTATTCCATACAAAGATCACCCTATTACTTAAATATGATTTCTGACAAATGGCGTCACTCATGGTAATTTTGTAATTTGTTGTATCTATTTCAAGCTTTGTTGTGGAGTTGTTAACTCGTGAATGTGTTTCTTGCGTTTTTTGGATATTTTGACGACTTGGACTTTTTATTTGGACACGGATTTATTGCCAAACGCCAAAAAAAAAATTACTACAATATCATGTAGTGTTGTATATCTTGGAATATTTAAATTATGCTCCCGCTGAAATTGAAAAGAATTTATGGATTTGAACAAATTAAAACTGTTTGAATATTTTTTTCCTTCATATCATTATGTGTACAAAAGTACACCAACGTCCCATACAATTTTGGATCGTCTCCTTTATAATCATAACATGAACCTCCATAAACCACCGAAACGTAATGAAACCCTGAGATGTATCTTGTTAGTGATAAAACGCTCCGTCCTCTCCCGTACCTGTTGCTTCAACTTGTGAGTTACGACATAAACTTTAAATATAAATTCACAGCCAACATAAATAATGTCTTCATTAACTCTTTATGACTTGTGATTTATTGTGTTATTTTATTGAACATGTACTACCATTCTGGAATTTTTATGATAAGAAAGCTATGATAAACTTGAAGTATTCCCATAAGAATGGGATACTAGTGGTAGGGATGGCCACCTGCGGGGTACCACCATTTTGTATTACCCCCAGAAGCTTTGCTATGACTATAAAGAAAACAGGACAGACAGACAGACAGTGGAATCACTGACGTCATATTATGTCTAGATTAAATAATAATATCTATGGACGATTTTAAATCACGTCAATCTGCTCCCGTAGTCAGTTTCCGAATAACTTGTGTTACGGGTCCCAGACATCGGAAATACATATATTTAATACTGTTTTTATATTAAACTACATATTTAAGAATTTTATTATATACACATCCATGACCTAGGGACACAGAAACTTATTTTGTTCCCTGGCGAGATTCGAACCCGCTACCTCCGGCTTGTGTGCCAACGCCCTAACCACTGAGACACAGCGGTCGTCAAGATTAGGGAACGCGTGAATTGGAGTTCCATGTAAACTAGTTCACGGGCGACGCTGAACACAGATCACAGAATAGAATAGTAGAATTACGACTGAAGGTAGAGAACACATGTTACCGATTGTTGTGTACCATAGATTAAGTTTTCTCGTGTCAGTGAGTGATCTGTGATTCTTTTAAAGATTGATGTCAAACGGATCACTTCATTTGATGGTATACAATCAGCGACAGTTCTGCAGTGGAGACCGCGCATGGGCAAACGTAGGGTTCGACGCATAGATGGAGCAACGATCAGCGCAAAGCGGCTGGCAGCAACTGGATACTCAAAGCTCGAGATAGGGAAAAGTGGCGTGCCTTGGGGGAGGCCTATGTCCAGTCTGCCGCAGGCTGATGATGATGATGATGAATCAGCGACATGCATAGATACGATGTCGGGTTTCTTTAGTGAGAAATATACAAATTCAAATTACCCTGTCATGACTGGTGGTGAGCAGAGGCAGAGCTGATGAGGACCAGGCTACGCATACTCCGGCCGCGAAAGCGCCAATGTTCACTGAAACAGAAGCTAACTTGTTACTCCATTTCTTCTCCAGAGTTCTTGTTAAATTCCTTTCGGGTCCCAAATTGTCCCTCGTGCTCGCTGAGGTCGCATCAGTTGGTGACACTTAATCCTGGCTGCTCAATAGTAGCAAAGGAAAAGAGTAATGAGCCTCGTTCGTTGTTGTTTGATGATACAGATGAGCTGATTTGATTAATTTGACAGACAAACTGACAGACAAGCCTTTGATGAGCAGCCGATAGCACCAATCAACACGAACGAGCCACCGGTTAGGTCACCTCACCTTTCCTGTCCTACTTTCCGAAGAGTTTAGGTGTTTGATAGAAGAAACAAAAAGATGCAGAAAGGAGGCACGAAGTATCCCCCGGATAAATGCAACCTATCGTTATTGTATTCCATGTCTCATAGATTTATATTTAATACACTTCTGGAATACCAAGTGGAGAAGTCTGTGATGCTGAACAGCATATATTATTAACGAATACAACGTATGTGACAATCCTATCCAAGAGGAAATTTCTGGATAAAAGAACCTACGTGTGCTATGAATATTAAGGAGTTAACGTTTTGATGGAAATTTTCGGCTGTCTGGACTAATAATTCGTGTAAAGAAATTGGGATATAAATATAGAATCAGCTGCAGCCCACAGTTTTGTACCGAAAATTAAAATAAATTGTGGGGCAGGGCGTTGCTCGTTCAATAAAGGGAAATGCAGGAAACTAATTCGAATGCTCAAAATAAATAGGTGACAAATTCAGCCTGATGACCGTGACGAAATTCATAGAATAGCTGAGTGAGTTGCAAAATATTGGCACAGGGCTGGTGATCTTATTAAGGAACCAGGACAGAGAAGTAACCAGTCAAAATAAAGCCAGACAATTAAATATTTAAATAAATAAATTAGGAAATCTTAACCGGATAGGAAGTTAATGAAATACCAGTGATAGTCCAGATAGTTAGAATGTCCTGATTCTACGAATCGATCTCGAATCGAAATACGAGGATCAAACACAGTCAAAGTAAGAGCACCATACGGGGTACTGGTAACTTGGGATATCTTGACCCTAAGATAATCTCGAACTCAACTAAATTCTTCATAAATGGTTAAGTGTTTATAGTAAAGAATCAACCCATAATATGTCCCACTGCTGGGCTCGAATCTCCTCCTCAAAATCAGGCGAGGGTTAATGGGCCATAGTTTACCGATGCGCTGGCCCAATACGGATTGGTGAACTTCACATACCTTGAAAGATTTTTAATTTCATCAGACTTGCAGGTTTCACGGTGTTCTTCGTGACTGGTTTGCAAACAAATGGCGTGCTTAGGGTGAGCTTATAAATTAAAGAAAATCCATTTCAAGGTCGGGTGGGGGTCAGAAACTTGGAACCTCTCGCACAAGAGGCCGAGTTCATACCCACTGGACCATCGCACTGGTTGGATGGCATATTGGTGACATACCTATCCCTGTTGCTATGTACTGAGTAGTGATCCCCGAGGTGTCCCGCTTGATATCCGGGACCGTCTCCAGCCGCCGCAGCACCTTGGAGTTGCCGTTCTTGTCGTCCGTGTGGGACACACCCGCCTCTTCCAGGTTCCCATTGCCGTCTTCCACTGCAATGAGACAATCTATCATTATCATATTATGGAACTTTTGTCATGGTTTTATCTCTGAAGTTTACGTTCATAATTATCAAACAATATTTGCGAAGGTATATCACCAAATTCCTAAGAAACTAAATTGACTGGGATGAATAGTTTTGTGTGCGAACCATTCCTCAAAACTGGACTGGTTATCAGAATCTCGGGCTTCTGACGACCCGTAACGACTGTCAGAGATCCACGAATGACAGCCGCGACCAACGGCTTAACGTGCTTCCGAAGTACGGAGGAGTCTCGGTACGTAAAGATGGGCCAACCTCGGCAGGCGCTGCTTAACCTGGTGAATCGATCCACGTGGCTATTACCACTGAGCCACGAGCTCCTCAGAGTCGAGTCCGCTAGTATTCTAGAAAAGATCAGTTTTGCACTTCTCCTTACAATCTGTAGCCATTCAAAGTCACTCTTCCAAAGGTACAAAGATCTCTCCTCGCATATTATTTACATTTAATTATAAACAACGTAGATAACTATGTGTTTACACCGCGACCTGAGGAAGGTCACTGATTAACTCATTTATATATCATCATCATCATCAGGAAAACCAGACGAGTGCGAGACTGATTCGCGGGCCTAACTTCAGTTTCTTACATATTTTTTAATGTAATCTATCTACAAACTATGTTGCTTATAAGAAAGATTTTTTTTTTATTTTACCTCAGTTAACGCTTCTAGACCTATGTTGGGACTCGTACTTAGGAATACACTAGCCTGACTACTTGAAGAACTACCACTAGTTGAAAAAACCACACCTTGGAAATAAGACATTCACTCTAAAAATTTTACATGATGTATCGAATATAAATTATGTATATTATTATGGTGACAAGAAAGCAACCCCTAAGTTTTTTTCTCGTTTTTCTTAGGGGATCCTGCATCTCAAATAAGTTTTTCTTTGCTTTTTATTGACTATTTTAGACGTATTTGAAGTGTACATACAAGTTGCTACCTACGAAAGAATTTTGATTTGATTTGATTTGACTACCACACTAAACCACCTCCAAGCGCCTTTGGCCGAAGTAAAATGATCCCCCACCACTGTTCAAGCCTTGTCGTGGCGGTGGGGCTCAGTAGCCAAGGGTGAGCCCAACACCTTGGGCGAAGCTAATTGAGCCAAGGGGGCTCTTTGTACCCCTCTTATAAGAAGAGGGGGCAAAAGAGCAGGGGGCAAGGGGCGAGAATAGGAACCTCGCCTCATTGTACTGTCCCGACGGTGGGAGGGGTTGTTCTGTGGTGCGGTGCAACCCCTCTGTAGAGGTGGCGTCGGTCCCCCAGGGACTAGCTACCCGTCGAGGTGCCCTGTTGCTTGTAGATCCGGGGCACTTCACCAAAGGCGGCATTGATGGCACTCGCCGGGTTTTAGTGGGTAGAGCTGCGTCCACTTACCATCTTTCGGGCGCAGCGAGTCCCACATACCCGCCTGGGGAGACCCACTCCCCAGCGGTATGCGTCAGTGCATTTTCCGGCGTAAAAGAAAAAAAAAAGTAAAATGATAATATTATGGTTATTAGAACGTTGGGTGTTTCAATGCTGGTAATAAGCTAACTGTTGCAGGACCTTTTGGGAATAGAAAAGCATGGGTAAGTATAGATAAAAAATTATTATTATGACAGCAGAATGGTTATTGTTGGAATTTAAAACCGCTCATTTAATAACATATCTCTAATGTTCCAAAAAATATTAGTTTAGCTTATTTTTGCTACAAGTAGCGGTCGCAATTTCTAATTATGTTTTTATAATTTTTCGATGCTACATGTCTTGCTCTCATCCCTTAATCCCTATTATATTCCCAATTCATATTTACTCTATCTAAAAGGAGAAAGAGCCTTCCTCCCTTTCAGATGTGAGATTCATCTGTCACATGTTACATTACGTTGGTTAGACCTCTTAGATAGAATAAACATTATGGCTCAATAAACCAATAAGTTAATACAAAAAATTTACGGGTTTTATCGCGGTTTATTTAGTTTTTTACAAGCCCGACGTTTCGGATACTTTACAGCAACCATGGTCACGGGAGGAGGAAACCCCGATAAATTCCGT
Organism: Lycaena phlaeas; assembly: GCA_905333005.2. Taxonomy (NCBI): domain Eukaryota; kingdom Metazoa; phylum Arthropoda; class Insecta; order Lepidoptera; family Lycaenidae; genus Lycaena; species Lycaena phlaeas. The sequence continues at coordinate 10,100,374 of HG995185.1, forward strand.
AAATTTGTTTCATTATAATGAGTGATTCTTATTTATATTATTCTCATTATAATGAGGCATTTTATGAGTAGCCTATACATAAGAAGTTAAGTCTCTGTGTCAATTTTTCTCTGTCTGTCCTGCCTTCTCTCAGAAACACAGCAAAGCTGTTCGACAGGAGAAATAAGCAAGATGGTCTATTACAACTAAGCGGTCTATATGTATATGTATGTTCCATTGCATCGCCTAAACCACTAATCTTGAGGTTATGATAATATTGATTTAAGATTATGGTCCGAGATTTTTTTTTACTGAGTGGCTTTTTAGCTCCTTAAGTATTAAGATTAGCACAATAATTGAACGAACTTGGTAACCTAGTCACGTCGAAAACTTTTAGAGCGTTTGTTAGTTTTGCCGTATAAATATACATAGATACCCTAAAAGTTAAGGAATTTCTGAATATAATTTTGAAGGAGAGGAGAATGTGGGATTCTCCCGTGAAATACAAGCCACTAACACTACTAGGGTAGTGTAGCTTTTACCAATAAAGTGTGTTCAAATTATCAAGACCACATTATTTTACTACTTAAATACTATAATAGATCTTGATCTAGTTAGACTAACTAACATCACACGTTTTTCTCGAACGCACTGGAAGCTCACAAGCAATCACCACATTTAACAAACAAACTTACAATCGTACAATTTTACAATATAAAAACGGGAACCCTGTCACAAATCCAACTCGCACTTGACCACACTGGCGCCACCGTGGCCTTGACCTCCCCGTGTTCCAAATTCAAAACATTCCAAATTCCAGGTGCGGAAATAGAGAAAACGGTACCTACTTTAGAAAAATCACGGGCTATGTTTTTTTTACAAAAAAACGTTCGAAATCCGCGCGTAAGGGAACCAACTGACAAGTCTCGGGGATATGAGAGATAAGACGAGCGAGAGAAGGCAGGGGTTATCAAACGGCGGCTCAGGAATATTTTCAAGTTAATTATAATATACTGTATAAAAAATATAACTTTGGTCCGCAGCTTCGCCGTTATGTCAGCTGGTCGAGTAGCCCCTTTAGACAAGTGTTAACGCTCCGATTCTATGCAGTTGCGTTTTACGCTAACTAAATAGGGTTGCTGCCACAGACATTTGAAATAATATTTTTTTTCTTTTAATTAATATGAATTATTTCTCAATCAGCTGCAGTTACATCACATTCCTGAGGCATCCCAAATAAGCAAAAGATTACTTGTGTTGGGGCTGTCTCGCTCATTAGCGTAGTTAATTTTACAGTATTGAGAAACTTTAAACATAATTGGAACGAAGTTCCTTACGGCAGGCTTGGAGGGGATAGGGATTTTGCTGCGCGACCGAGCCGAAAAAAATGTCATAGTAAAACCGTAAGAAAAAGTGCGTGGAATAAAAAGCGTTAAATGAGACGTGCGCAGGCGCGACAGTCGCATACACAAGCGAGTAGTGTATAATACCTTTCTCTTTCTCCCTCTTTCTTTTCGTTCTCTCATCCCTTCTCTTTCTTAACTTCGTTCCTACCTGGTGTCCCACGACACCACATCATTTTTGTTCTTAATATTTCTATGTGTGCTGCAAAATTTTTGAAGAGCGTTTATTAAAACACATAAAGTATATGGTTTTGTTTGTAAAAACGTTTAACAGCGTCTGTACTTCGTTTAAAACGAATATTATTATTGTAGTATTTCTTGATTTTTTTTTATGTCGTTCCCATACAATAAGTATTCTATTCTATTATATTCGTTTAGCATTTATGCCACTTGTCTACATGGGTGGAAGTACATACGTTTTTAGACGTATTTACAAATAAAACCTTATACTTTGAGTCTAAGTAAACGTTTGTCAAATATTTTGGAACAACCCTATGTCGTTAAATTCTTATTATATTCCCGGCGAACTTAGAATTTTAGAAAAATCCATTTCAACCCAATGAAGCTTATGTCAGGAACTATGTAAATGTCGGTGTATAATAAAACCATGTATTGGTGCAGACTGCTGGCTTTATTTCCATCTGAACGAGATGCTCGTCTGGACCCGAGTGGCTGCTGGTTCCAGCTCCTCCAATTATCCCGCACAAAACACGATCCAATCACTCTTGACGTGAAAAAAGGGCTACCAAACAAACAATCTATTAATACATAGAATATGTTAGCCTCATTGTTTGAATCGGTTTGTAATTTAATTATAAGTGGCCTTTCATACAGCCTATGAGATTCGGCAATCGCTGTGTGTATGCATTTTTTTTAAACGAATGGCAGTTCCAGATATATTTGCGCTTAAACAAACATATAAACTGTAGCAGCTGTTTCAGCTGTAGCATTAATAAGTCAGTAACTTACGTACTAAACATTTTACATTGGTTTTAAAATTTAAAAATATTAAAATCTGAAAAAAGGTTTTTCGATAAGTATATATATATATATATAGATAATAATAATATAATATCAACAGATTTATATATATATATATATATATATATATATATATATATATATATATATATATATATATATATATATATATATATATATATATATATATATATATATATATAATAGCCTATAGACAAGCTAACTTAAGCAATCTGTTGATATTATATTATATTTTTGTTTATTTTTTATTAACATAATATCCATTCAAAACCAGGCTCTTAAAGAAATAACACCTTTAGACTAATATTACAAAATAAGCTTTCGACTTTATTGTAAGTGTTCTCGACCTTTTGTTTTGTGATAAATACATTTAATTGAACACTTGATGTTGGCCATTTGTCATGATATTTGGCAGCGAGTCCTGGCCATCTGCCAGATATCTTTTCTTACATGTATCAATCTTATAGCTGTTCGGTTCGTCTGGTAAGCGGCAAAGCTAAGCCTGATTAAGAATCACACAATAACTTTCGTTATAGACTTTTTTTGGTATAAGGGATGTTGCGCAAGGCATCTTGGCGCATGGGTACCACCATCATGCTCTCGTGAGACAGCTTTGCTTTCTGAGAGGAACATGACATCACACATCTTATGTCTCATCATAAGCAATACATAAATGAATATGAGCGATGAAATCGTTCTGTAAAAGACCAATCTAAGGAGATAACCGTTTTTTATTTTCATTCGTTCCGTTCGTTTCATTCGTTTCTCGTTTCGTTTTCTTTATTAGTACGCTTATAAAATAAAAAAAAAACGATTACCACAATTAAAATATTACATAGAGTAAGTAGGGTTGAAACGCGAAATATATTTTCATAAGTCATGGATTACATAATAATATAATGATTGACAGAGTTATGCCTACCACACATTATTTATTCTTTCGACAAAAAAGACGAAATAATAGTGTAAAAGTTAAAAAAAAACTAATATTAAAAATAAAATCCCGGTCAGTCCCACTCGAGCGATTCTAACCTTTAATCATCAGATCGTCTCTGTTTGCCTTCCGATTTAACATGTTATAAAGTTTTAGTCAGCCGTGCCTATAGTCATGAACTAAATACATGTTAGCCAACAATACCTCTGATGCGGGCGGGTATAAGCTCTGTTTACTTCAAACAATTCACGTATATTATAACCCATCGCTTGATATAGCTTATAGCTCACTAAGGAACGATACTATACTATGGATGTGATCCTGAATTGTGAACAAAATATTCTCGAAACACATACAAAAAAGTAAATGTGTCTGCAGGTCACACACGGTAGAAGTGAAACTCTTAAAAAGTCCCTGAATTAAAATACTTATTTAAAAAAACCTACCTAACCTAACCTAACCAAAATGCCATTAAGAAAATGTATCGGATTGACATAAGGCCGCGCTTAATCACGTGGTCCATCCTGTACATTTTACCATTTCGAACTTCGCTAACGCTTTCTTAATGGCATATTGGCTAGGCCCCTGAACTGTTACTAACAGTAGTAGTGCGCCAGTTTTAGCTTCTTACCGCTAGATGGCTACATCTACTTGAGCTCCCCCCGCACCCCGAACGTCTAATGTGTTCTATCTCATTCTCTCGCCGGCTGAATCCTATACATTTACATGTTTGTATCTCTCTCTCTTGGACTAACTTTTTCGTTTCATCGAGTTTGAAGTCACAACGATTTTAAAGAAGTTTTACTTCAAAAATTGCATCAAAATCGTCAAGAAAAAGTTCCTGTTATTTTTGTCTGTTGCAGCTGTTTTTCAGGGCCAAAGGTCTCACTGTCAGATCTGCATGTCTATCTAGATAACGAATCTAATTTATTTTTGGTAGCAATATAACTAACCAAACTTTTGAAAGACAAACACACATCTTAGGAAACCACTCGAGTCGTGAAACTTTCAACTTATCCGTTGGTCTGGACCTGCATATTAATAAGATATTAATCTAAAGCCTTAAGGGCCCGCATAATTAAAGGTCTTCTAGTTGTACATGATGCGATTATATTTCAATAGCATAATTTAAGAAATAAAAACTGTTTCTTAAATTATTTAAAAATCTTTAAAAATATTGGAAAAACATGAGTCTAGCGGGTATGTGGTCGGCCTCTTGAGAGAGAGCTCCGGATTCGATCCCATTTTTAAATGGCAGCTAAATTTGTATGTACACCTGAAGATTGGACCTTCGATTGCTCACCGATGAAGGTCCTCATGAGCAAACCCGCACGCCTGATGAGCCTTCGAAGTACAAGACGAGAGAGAATACGGCGCAGACCTTCCTAAGACTTTCCCTACTTCTCCCTGAAATACATTTTGATAGCTCCTACTTTCCCTCCTCAGGTCGACTGTCATTTTTTTTTGCTTTCATTTTTATTATACTTTTCTTTTTTCAATTAATTTAATCCTAAAAAAAATCCGCTTTAAAAATGATCGTCACTTGTCTATTTGTAAAGATACTATAATTAACATCAATCTGGATACGGCTGGTAAAGTCAGAGACCGGTTATAAATACGTAAATAAAGTTTCCGTACCCCTGCCCTGATAACCTTCCACCCTAAATCTCACAGACCAAAGTCATCTCGATATCGATAGTGATGATTGTGTTGATGTCTGGCGTCCATCAACATCTCATTCATATAACTTGGTTCAAATAACTTGACGGCTCAAATGATTTAGGTTAGGTTAGGGTCCGAGCCCCATTAAAGGTCTCATCAGGGCCTGTGAATACAGATCACGCCCAACTTGGGTGGAAGTGGGTGCGGACCTGTCACTCTCTGCGGTCATCCGATCCCATGACCCTCAGTAGGAACACATGACAAACAGTCCTCTGTTTCTGTCTGGACGTGACCTCGCGGCGACGACAGACGGTCGCACCACCGTGCCGTGAAGGTCCTGTCGGTGAAGTCGCAGGGTGCCAGGTCAGGACTGTATTGTGGATGACTCATTATCTCGACACACTCGACAGTCTATTTTGCGGAGTGCGCTGAAGCATTGTCGTGGTGAAAGAGGACCCTGCTTCCAAGTCACTGCTGTCGAATTTTTCCATAAAAACAGGCAAACAGCGATTTATATACCAGTCTGCAGTAAATGTCCTTCCATCTTCTAGCACAACTGTCGCGAAATGACCTCTCCGACCAAAGAATGAGGCAATCAACTTTTTTCATTGAGTTCATCCTCCGATCCGACGCGCGTGCATAAAGTACCTTGTGTTCAGGGTGCTTTAAGGAGGGGTAGTTATCTCTCCAAAGAAGAGTGCTTGGCATCGATAGGCCAGGCCGTCGCCGATGCGGACGACCATAGTTCCCGTACCGGTCCAAACGTCAAGAGTACATCAATTGAGTGTTAGTTAGGGCCGAAGACAAGAGCCGAGGTATCATAATAATTTCCCAGCGAAAATAAAAAAACCTCCGCTATTAGAACTTGTATTATAAGACAACAGAGTAGTCCAGATTATTGATATGAAAGATGTTTTGACGCGCCTTGGCTGTGAAATAAACTAGATGACGGGACGGATTCTGAGCGTCGCGTGACGACTTATTTTCTAACGTGGAACATCAGGCGCGCTGTGAAAGTAAAATTGAATCGAATGGCGTGTCAGTCGCATGACAAGATTCCGGTTTTTTCTTTGTTATACCGAACCCTGGAAGACCATGTAAAATAAACTCAATACATACATAATACAACATCATATACAACAAAACAAGATATTTTTATATCAATTTCACAATGAACCAGTAATGGTAACAGATAAGCTGTAAGTAAACTAAAAACAATAACTGTTTACTAAGTGTAATATTTTACAAAGCATTGTTAAACCAAACCAAACTTTAATTTTCTTTTCATTTGATTATTAACTTAAAATGTCTTATGGGATCTTTCTTAGTTTTATCGATTTAACAAACGATCTGTCTTAGCTTTAGAGTAATAATATTTAGGAAAGAAAAACACGCGCTATAAGTAAAACTTAAAGAAGACTAAACTTTGAAGACAATTGTACAAGTATAATATAAAATGAGGAGCTCGTGGCGCAGTGGGAACAGCTGCACGGATCGATCCACCAGGTTAAGCAACGCTTGCCGAGGTCGGTCCGTGGATGGGGGACCATCTTTACATACCGTGACTCCTCCGTGCCTCGGAAAGCACGTTGGTCCCGGCTGTCATTCGTGGATCTTTGACAGTCGTTACGGGTCGTCAGAAGCCCGAGAATCTGACAACCAGTCTAACCGCGGGGTACCGTATCACCCAGTTACTGGGTTGTGGAGGTCCGACAGCAGTCGCTCCATTTAAAATACTGGTATACAGCTGAATCCGGTTAGACTGGAAGCCGACCCCAATATATAGCTGGGAAAAAGGCTATGATGATGATGAATAACCTATTGTTTTATTACTTTTAAATATACCGTGTTATAAAGCAATATAATATTTACCGGTACTTTATGAATATAAAATGAAATCTCAAATTTTATTTAATTAAGCTTTTTTCACACGATGTTATTTTTATTTTATATACTGTATGTACTAATATACTCTACGTACATTATACTCATTAGAATTTAAAAGCATATAAATTAAAAAAAGGAAAATTAAATTAAAAAGAGAAAAAGAGTATTTTACATTTTTTACCACAAAGATATCTCCAACGTTATCAATTTTTTATTATATACAAAACCGAAATAAACTACAAAAATGTTTATAAAGACAGCAGGACATATGCCATATAACCATATTCTATGAAAATCCTAAGACAAAATCCGAAATACGACAAAATTATTATCATAGCACCACCTCATAAGCCAAATATTCGGCAGCGATGGAGCGGTAAGGAAAGCGACAGGAGCGAGCGATAGAACGATGGGACAGCGATAAGAGAACGATAAGAACACGATAAGCCCGTGAACCGGGTGTCAAGGGGATCGGATGATGTGCCAGCGGCGGTATTGGCTGATATTTTCGTATCTTTGTTGCATGTTAGTAAACTTTTTCGTCGTACAAAATTAAATATAATTTTTAATAAATACGTGTATATCTCTTATGTAATGTATTTTTTCTGTAGGAGAAATGCGCTGGTGTTAGCCTGACCCAGTGACTTACTAAATAACTTTTCTGTATCGATAAAAAGACAGGATAAGCAGTAATTACTGGCAAAAAGACTTCCCATCTTAAGTCTTGGGATAGGTAATTGCCTACCTAGGGGCAAAGAAACTACCTCTTTTAAAGAATTTACTTTAGCGTCTTTAATTTTTTTTTTTGGGTTGCAACGCTGGAAATAATCAAAATGACTGATATGAATAAAAAAAATTCCCCGAAATATCTGTACTGTAGATAGCTTCCGAACCGCTGCACCAAATTGTATGTATCTTTTTTGTTGTGTCGGTTATCGTCAGGAGGTCAGCATGAAAAAATGACGATGACGCTATACATTTTTGGATAATGACAGAATAACGTTTGCCGGGTTCAGGTTGTATTAATATAAAATAGTCCTTGAAATGGTTTTGAATTGGAAACATTTCAATTCACACACGGGGGTCGGGATTGAACCCGGAACCTCTCGCATGAAAGGCCGAGACCATTATCCACTGGACCACCGTCGCTCACCGGTGAGGGAAAACATCGTGAGGAAACCTGCATGCCTGATGAGATTAAAGTATTTGAATGTATGTGAAGTTCACCAACACGCATTGGGCCAGCGCATCGCAGAACTAAAGCCCACTACCCTCCCTCCTCGCCTGATTTCGAGGAGGAGACCCGTGCCCAGCAGTGGGACATATAAGGGTTGGTAATTTACTTTACTTTTTTAGACAATACCCATTTTCTGATGTGGAATTTATTACACATATCCAGGTTTCTTCGGGTAAGGCTCCTGGAGCTACATGGAATTAGGAGTAACCGCTTTCTGAGGGTCCTATACCTGCAGGCAACAAGTGCGCTTCAGCGACAATTAGATAATACCCTCAGATTTGTTCGCGTTATATGAATACAGTTATTAAAGAAACAAAATATAGATAAGAGGGACCATGACCTCTATAATCGGAATTTTGTCGTCGTTTTACAACTGATATTCAAATGACATAACTGACACAATGGAGGCGCTGTTTACTTCAATCACAGAAATAACTAGTTCAACGTATTCATTGTAAATGGTAAAAAATCTGATCTGTAAAGTCGGTTTACTGACGATAGTTGAACGTGACAACGTCATAAGAAAATACAGGGGGCCTAGCCAAAATGCCATGAAGAAAGCGTTAGCGAAGTTCGAAAATGATAAAATGTATGGGATGGGTCCCACGTAATTAAGCGCGGCCTTGTGTTAATCCCATATATTTTATCATATTCGAACTTCGCTAACGCTTTCTTAATGACATTTTGACTAGATCCCCTGATGAGCCGATTGTGCCTCTTTGTCGCTCGTTCCGTGCTCGCGCTTGTACCTCAAGCCGGCGAGGGAACGCCGCATGAGTCATGTTTTTTCGTGCGTGCAGCCGGATTATAAGACGTTGTCACGTTACAAAAAAGGGAATTCCCCGGTCGATTTGTTGCCGTCGGGATATCTGGGACTCTCAGCAGTAGGACATAGGGTTTTAATACTTTACTTTGAAGCGGTAAAGTTAGTGTCTGTTCGTAAGTAAATTGTGTATAAAAGGTGACCTCCGAAACTACAAATGCAATTTAAAATTTCCAAACAAACAAAACCGCAGGCGGCAGCTAGACAATATACCTAAAAGATTAAGTTCATAATCAAAAAAATCCTCCACACTAATAAAAGAGGTAATATTTTAAAAATTAAAACCAACTTCATCATTAAGTAAAAAGTCCGCGTGCAAATTTGTTAACCGTTTAAGCGCTACGAAGTTACTAGAACATTGGTGGTCAAAACAACAACTCTCGCTGCTACTACCCGCTGATACTATATCGATGGGGGGGTGCCCTCTGCCCCCATCTTGCTTGTTTCTCCCGCCAAAAAGCGGTATTTCGAAGAGAAGAGAAAAAGGCAGTGCTATTGTTGTAATAGGGACTCAAAATCTGACGTAAACATCTGTGCTAGTTCCAGATGCACTAGGTTAGCCCCCGTCCGCACAAGCATTTTTTTTTACCGAACGGTAAAAAACCGTTCTAATAAGACAAATGGACACCAATGTTCACATGGCGTTTTTTAACGCAACGCTTTTTTACGAGCACTGTTGGATTTTCGACATTGGGACACGTTAAATCAAATTTAGCCTTAAAGCAACGCAGACCTCCTTCCTCCTTACGCGGTAAGGAAGACCGTGATGCTCCAAGAATTTATCATCCAAACTCGCAAATAAAGCCGACGTCTGGTTACACCGCGACGGTTTTTAACCGCTCGTGTGTACGGGGCCTAACGCTCAGGGGCAACGTCGAACGCTTAACATCAGGAAACAAAAGTGGACACAGTTAATACCCGATATCAAGTGTACACTACTCACCCAGCTCCTGTCGCAGCACCCGCGGCAGTAGATCCAGGAGGACTCTCATGGCGGACCCTGACGCTGGGGCGGCGGCATCACAAGTGGCCCACTGACCGCCGACCCGTCTGGGCCCTATCTCTTCCGCCCTCCGCGATAACACCCCGGTCAGACTGATAGTACGTCTGCTCCATAGTTGACCATCATGGAAAATACATTAAGTTTTTTTCAAAATAGTAACTTTAACTTGCTAGTTAAGCGTAGCTTGAGGGGGAGTAATTATACACGAGTTCACTCCCATAGTCCATCCCAGCCCGTTATTCCACTAGGTTTGTTTAGCTGGTTTTTCTCAGAAGGGTTTGTGGTGGAACTAGTTGTAGATTGATTCACGTTTTATTAAAGTATAGTTTGATTAAACTATTTGGTGGTACAGTTTTGAATAGCATAAGGGTGGGGGCGACACAAGCGAATGCATGCAATCATGCTTGCATGCATGCATTATATTCTGATAAGGCACCGGTAACAAATTCATATGTTAGCTATCTGGAGACAATAAGTCTATGTGTCTATGTTACTCTGCTTCTTCTACCCCTCTCTGAAACACAGAAAAGCTCCTTCATAAGAGAAACAATCAAGGTGGCCCTCATGAAGCCGGGTACGCGGCACAGCACAGCATCGCTCACTGGTAAGCTATCTATATTTTTCATAATTTCAGACTAAGCCACGTGAAATAGCTAGTATGAAGACACTTTAATAAAAATGCAATAAAGTGTAAATAGAGTTCTACAAAGAGATATTATATTTAATGAAATAAAATAAAACCGTCTGTAGGTCTGTGCGACTGCCGTCCTTTGTGGGGGTTTAATATACTATAACATATGTTTGTTTCGTTCCATTCAAGTTTCAGTGTATATATTTACCCGGGAACGCAAACAATACGTTATTATAAGTTGATAATGTTCAGTCGTAATAACTCTACAAACGCCTCCTGTTACATAAATAAAATGGTTCAAAAAGTAATATTAAAATTTGGTAAAATATTATTTGGTATTTGGATACACAAATCGAATCGCCTCCACCTGGGCGTGGTCGCGGATGGGTAGTGGTCAGTTAGAAGCAGCTATGGTCTCTGTTTACGAGGTGGGAAAGATCCCAGAAGAAGGCCGAGAGGAGCGAGAGAGGATATCTCAGACGATCCCAATACCAGTCATGTGTTGCCAGTTCTGAGGCAAGTGTATTTTCCTTGTCTCTAAAACACAGCAGACCTGTCTCACCGCAGAAACAGGCAATATTGTGGTAGCAAATTTTTCACAGTGTACTTTCACTATACTAGGCAAAGTAGGTAAACCATGCGAATGAAACTTTAGTATAAATAACACGTATATCATATATTCTTATGAACTGGGATAGGTAAACACTGTTATTGTTAAATTCTCAGTTAGATTTCAATTCCAATGAAGGGTCCTTTTTTATTTTTGCCGCTATAACGGAACTATATCTATTCGCTTTTCAAAAAAACGACGGGTTGCACTTCGGGAGCGCCGGCAGGAGTGAAAACTTGAATATTAACGTTGTGCATTTTTGATATTTTGAAATGGTTAGAGAATAATTTTGCACGAATTGCTTTAATTATTAATATAACAGTACTATCATTTATGTGGTAGAAATTAGAATACAATATTTATTTATCGTGCACAAACATGACAATATATATTTCATTAAAAAGTCTATCTCTCAGACAAATCCAGCGTTACTATAATACGAATACGTCTTAGGAATTTTCGATCAGTCTTACGAAGTTCACGTCACGTGTCCTGACGCGAGTTGAACATCTTTTGCCCATCGGAAAAAAGAAGTTTTCACTTCAAAAATTTGGAAACGATAGTATCTAGCGAATTGGGATAAATTAGGTTATTTACATATATGGTTTATTTCATACGACTTACTTTATTCCTTCGCCACTTATTCAGCATACGCGTATGTCTTGTGGTCTTTTGTCTCTTTTGTTCGCGCGCGGAAGTAAATTAGGCTATCTCATTGAATCTATGTGGAAGGCTCCGCCTATTTCCGCCGGCTCCATCCGCCCGAGCGTGGGAATTATTTTCGGGTGTCTCATCTTAATTTCATGTAATTTATTATTAATAGCTGTTGCACGGGTCCCTAGCTTTTTGTAACTTTAATATAGCCTATGTTCACCAGGGATGGTGTAGCTACCCAACAGTGAAAGAATTATTCAAATCGATCAAGTAGTATAGGAGCCTATTTAATACAAACAAACAAATATTTCCTATTTATAATATTAGTAAACATCAATTATTGTCTGATCTGATCCACTGAAAACACATGGAACGGAAGTGCTGATAATTTATATCTACACTATCTACATCTACACTAATATTATAAATAGGAAAACTTTGTTTGTTTGTTTGTTTGGTTAAGATAATATGAAGCTAAAGAGTTTGTTTGTTTAAACGCGCTAATCTCAGGAACGGTCGGATTTTAATGAAACATTTCAGTGTTCGATAGCCCATTTATCGGTAAAGATATATCATCCCGCTAAGATGCCGTTGTAAATCTTAGTTAACGCAGGCGAAGCTGCGGGCAACAGCTAGTGATGAATATAGACTGCACAGAGCTATGCATGTGTACGTAATATAGCTGTTAATCCTATAGTTTTATTTTCGTTCCTAGTAACTCTAATTTGATTTTCAACAACATGAACTAACCATGGGGCTAGGTTACCGTAGTGTAAAGTAAAGGATCAACCCATATATGTCCCACTGCTGGGCACGGGTCTCCTCCTCGAAATCAGGCGAGGAGGGTATTAGAATATTTTTCACTGATGCGCTGGCCCAATGCGTGTTGGTGAACTTCACACACCTTCAAAAAGACTTTTAATCTCATCAGGCATGCAGGTTTTCTCACGATGCTATCCTTCACCGGTGAGCGAGTGATGGTCTCGTGTTTGGGGTGCACTTAGAAATGTAGAAAAACCAATTTAAAAGTACACCCGGTAGGTCAGGATCGAACCCGGAACGTCTCGCCTAAGAGGCCGAGCTCACCCACCACTGGACCATCGCCGCTTCATAGAAAATACTATAATGTAATCCAACACAAAAACTCAACTATTCATCATGACCCCTATGACCCCGCCCATTAGTTCCGCCGTTGCTTATCAATCATATGATGATGATGATGGTGGTGAGATGATGCGACGTTAACCGACCTAGTCTGTATCTTAGAGCGATATCCAAAGATCACCATCGAGGATGATCCGAGCCCGCGACGGATAGCCGATATCGATCTGTTATGTCTCACTCTTGACCCTTGCAGCTTCCGTCTGGCTGTTTACTAACAACCGCACTCATCATCATCAGCCTTATCTCCACTGCTGAACATAGGCCTCCCTCAATGAACGCCAAGACGACCGATCTCTTGCCACTCGCATCCAACGCTGACCAGCCTGCACGGAGATCGTCTTCCTACCTGACCAATACTTCGTCCATCTAAACGCGGCCTCCGCTTTTAAACGTTGTAATATTATAACTGCATGTATGCGGGTTGATAAAGGCAGAAACATACTTACGTGTCGTGGCGTGTCGCAACGACACGACACGCAAATATGTCCCTAACCATAGTAAATGTATGAAACCGATATGCTTCTGGCGCGTCACGACACGCCACGACACGTAAGTGTGTTTCTGCCTTAATTATTACGCATATAATTTTCATGCGGACTGACCCAAATTCGAAATTCAAGCCTTCAAAAAAAATCGGTTATCTGTAAAGTCAGTTTACTGACGATAGTAGAACGTGACAACGTCATAAGAAAATACTGATGGACCGATTGTGCCTCTTTGCCGCTCGTCCCGCGCTCTCGCTTGCACTTCGAGCCTTAAATGGAACGCCTCAGAGCGAGGTCACGCCGCATGAATCATGTTTATTCGTGCGTGCAGCCGGCTCCATCGAATTATAAAACGTTGTCACGTCAATAACATAACCAAATCAATATGTGACAATAGTTATTTGTGCAACAAGAGAGCAAAGTTGTTTTTTGTTTCGAGTACTGATTTTGAGTCCCGTGCAAGCGAAGGATTCTATGATTGATTCACGAGCGTAGCGAGTGAAGCAAAGTTAGAATCCTGAGCGTAGTGAGGGACTCAACAGCACGAGATGCAAAAAACTTTGCTCTCATGTTGCACACATAATTTTTCACCTCAGCAGTGAGAACACATATTACTTAGGAGACATGGAATTGAACAGTAATAGATTGAAATAACGTTTAACACATTACGCTATACGCTATTTTTATTTTTATTCCCGCTATTTTTTATTTTAATACCGCGTCCCTTATGTTTATTTTTCAAATATAACCACCAAATTTTTCGAATATAACATTTAATATAAAAGCTTTATTTTTAAGATTTCTTCTTCTTCTCCTTCTATAACATTGTTGAATAAAAATTTATTGGTTTTATATCAATTTTATACTATTAATCAGACTCATTTTTATTTAAATCCAACTATAAATTTATCATAAAAAATAATATTAAAAAATAACGTAATTTCTTTATTAGAAATATATTTAAAGTTATTTTTTCATTAAATCTAAAAGGAAACTCATAATACCCTAGTATTACGCGTTTCCGAACGTGTTTTCTTTGAGGTCGAATTCCAAAATCAAATTTCGAAGGGGTTTGTTTTTTTACTCGGTTTTTTATTTGTGCTCTGTCTCATTCACATGCATGGATGTGAATGAGACAGAGCACAGTAAAACTCGAATTTTTGCAAATTTATAGCTGAATAATGTCAATTCTTGGCACTGAAGATTGAAAAATTAAAAAGCTACTTTGCCTCACGCTCGAATCAAAATCGCATTTTGTTCACTGTTGACTCGCAGCAAAAGCGGCATGTTTGAGCTGCTGAGGTGAAAAAGCCTTTTATTTAAATATGAGGTCTATATTGTTCAGTATATTTTGCTAAGGTGTATTAAGCGTGTTTTAAAAAATAGAAATAAAATATAATAATATCTAAATTGAAGTTGAAGCAGAGATACCCTTACACAGTGTTAAGGGAAGCTTAAATAACAAGTAAATTCAGAAATATAGAATAGAAATAGACAGCAGGAAACTAAGGGCAAGTTTACAAAAGATGGATTTTAACAGACGGCAACAATGGCAACATGTATATTGTATAACAGGTTGGTTTGTATTCTCATTTTCATTATACTTCTTGTTGCGTATACGTAGATAGCGATAAAAAACCCAATAAACTGCGATAAAGTATCCAGTCCAGTCTAAACTATATAGTATAAAATTGTATGTCCTCTTGTCAGGGCGTAAAGCTCTCATACAACGAACTATCACTTCGAGCTTGTCAGAGCCGAATAAATCCTGTCCCGGGAGCCGATACCGGCTATTAAGATAACTCCCGCTCCCAACCGGGCATTCCCGCTCCCTCCCACACCCCTCCCGGGCATTCCCTCCCGCGGCCGCTCCACCCGGATGCGGCGGGAGTAAACGTTACACCGGATTATGTGGATGGATATTTTTGGATTCAGCGTCAGTTCTCTGGTGATCCTAATGATGATATGACAACTCTTTGACCGATACCCGTGAAAGGCAGATATGTTTTATTGAATTTTTTTCGTAATATGCTAACGATACTATGGTTCCCTTTTGAAGTGAAAACTTTTGTTGGTGCTCCGCAAAACTGTGATTTAAAATGTAGTACATATATTTGTGCATATTAATTCCTATGTTTAAGTGTAATCATACCACAAAGAATAAAGTCTAGACTCTAGACTTTTGCCTATTGATGGCTGGATCTGCTGAGCATAATGTCCACGTGTCGCTGATCATGAGCTGATGATGATGATAATGATGATGATGGTGAGATGATGCCTACATTCATTTAAAAAATGGCCTCTTAGAATATCTCTATAAAAAGCCATTCAGAGAATTAAAAGATTTGCAATACAATCTTGCAAATGTTTTTAAATGAAGAATTTCCACAGAGATATTTTTATATGTAATTGAGAAAATAGCGCTCACCTTCAGGGGTGAATCAGAGTGACAGTATACACGGGGTTCCGTAAACAACCTTATTAGCAAATACAGATTTTGTGGCAAGAGGAGCTCGTGGCTCAGTGGTAACAGCCGCGCGGATCGATTCACCAGGTTAAGCAACGCTGCCGATGTTGATCCGCGATAGGGTGACCATTTTTACATGCCGAGACTCCTCCATACCTCGGAAGTCAATTCGTTGGTCCCGGTTGTCATTCGTAGATCTTTGACGGTCGTTACGGGTCGTCAGAAGCCCGAGAGTTTGACAACCATGCTGTATTCAGCTGAATCCGGTTAGATTGAAAGAGGACCCCAAAATATAGTTGCGAAAAGGCTAGGAGATGACAGATTTTGTGCACATTGATTGTCCATCATCTAATCTGAAGCTACTTATAAATATTTTTACCGTTTGCTCAAACTTCAGAGGTTGACAGTGTAACATATATATATTATGTTACATAGATTTAGTTAGGAATTTAAATGTACTAGTTATTCGTTTTTTAAATATAAAATTCATATTCCGCGCGCGTATTAGCCTTTCGCTATACTAGATGACTATTGGCCATGACGTATTAGAACGTCACGTTACGTGGTGCGTCTTGAAGTCGGCGCGTGCCGGATACAGACTGGTCAACGTCCTTTTTCTGCGGTGCCGAGTAATCCTGGGCGTGGCTGAGGGAGCAGTCGACGTGGACCAGAACAGCTGGGACCTCACTTACCCACGGAACTCACTGATCCCACTGACCCTCTTATCACACTGCTCTCGACCTCTCTCTTCGGGGACCGCACACCTCACTGCTCATCCTGGACCTGCTCACCGTCACGCTGAGCAAAGGAACGGCCCGCTGGACGAAGGACCACGTGGCACGTGGCACGAGACACGAACGCAGACTATGTTAAGTTCCCTTTTTAATTAGCTCCCGACTTGATATCAGGAATAACGAACCCACACTCTCTCTTTAAACCAATAGTAGTTTAATTATTAATTTTAAATAATATTTTTAACAGTCGGCCCTTAATATTTTTTTCCAAATCTAACTCCTACTTTTAATGTAAAACCATTTTTATTTCATAATATATCTTTAACTTTAATATCTTTTATATTTTCAATTATTCCCATTTATTTCATTTTTTTTTATAACCGTAACAACAGAGTTGTTTTTTATTTTTTGACTTTTGTTTTTGATACTTCTGGACACAATATGGCACCATTGTCTCTGATGGGACCTCTTCTAAATATTTATTTGTCATAAGTAAGTAATAGTGAGTGACCGACTCATTTGAACGCGATTTTGACCCACGTTAAACGGTTATATTTCATTCAAGCTTTGATTTATCAAGGACCGATGACAATAAAGTAATTTGATAATATGATTCCATTATTTAATAGGCATTTTTTACATCAAATTTTCATCTATAACTAGTTACTAGTTTAATTAATGCGGCAGGTAATTGGGCTGGTAAGGCAGGACTTTCTGCTGCACGCATTTTTTTCTTTTTACTTCTTTTTAATCTTTTTGTTTTCTACTGTCTTAACGCGTGGAAACCTGTCAATTACTTTCTTTATTTATCATTTATGGTATTTCTAATGTTGGCAGTATGCTTCCGAAAATTGTAAAATTAAAAAATTGCGCATTAATCCAAACGAACTCTTAATTTAGAATATTAGTATTTTGAACTGAACTAAAGATTATACTGGCCTCTAAATCAGATCTCTCTTAAAAAAGCATAAGCAAAACGACACGAAGATTTGCCTACACGAACTCTTTGCCAAGAAACGGGCTCCCTAATCGGCTTAGGGAGTCTCAGTGTTTGTTCGGTCAGATTGGGTGCGTAGCCCATCAATATATTATTATGGTAACACAAGCTGAAAATATATTGTCATCTCACAAAGTTTTCTGTTGATATTACAAAAATCTTTGTAGATAGTGAAAGCTTGCGCTAAAATACCTTATAAAAAATATACGCCTAACATATCAATCGCATATAAAAGTAAAGTAAAGTATCAACATTTAATGTCCCACTGCTGGGCACGGGTCTCCTCCTCGAAATCAGGCTAGGAGGGTAATGGGCCAATAGTTCACCGCGCTGGCCCAATGCGATGAACTTCACATACCTTCAAAGACTTTCAATCTCATCAGGCATGCAGGTTTCCTCGCGATGTTTTCCTTTACCGGTGAGCGAGCGATGGTCTCGTGTTTGGGGTGCACTTAGAAATTAGTAATCAGGATCGAACCCGGACCTCTCGCATAAGAGGCCGAGTCCGTCCACCACTGGACCATCGTCGCTCAATCGCATATACTTCATAGAAATAACTAATCGAATAAAAATAATAGAATGAGTTAAAAACTGAGAGGTTCCTCGTTCGATCCTGACCTGTGATGCCTTGTAATGGGTTTTTCTAAATTTCTAAGTGCACCCTAAACATGAGACCATCGTTCGCTCACCGGTGAAGGAAAACATCAAACAAACTTGCATGCTTGAGATTAAAAGTCTTTGAAGGTATGTGAAGTTCACCAACCCGCATCGGGCCAGAGCATCGGTGAAATATGTTCCGATACTCTCCTCATCTCATCACGAGAAGACCCGTGCCCAGCAATGGGACTTCATATTATATGGGTTGCTACTTTATTTTTCTTTGTACGCACATATAACACACAAACATACACAAACACGCAAATACATTTTGAAAAAATCCGCTGTCATGTAAAGGAAGGCGAAAAAGATTTTTATCAACATTAGATGACGAACTTGGCTCACGATATGGAAAGTGATTTCCGCCGACATTCGCCCTAACTCACGAAGTTGAGGGCGACGCTTCATTATGAGGATTATGGAAGGGACAGAGATGAGATAGGATTGGAAAAGGGTGGCGTGATCCTGGCTTCCTGCTCGTCACGAGACAAAGCGTGTCATTACATGAGCGGCACGCCGCGCCGGCAGCGGGATAGGATTTACGGGTATCCTCATTTATTTTACTATAATTTTTTTGTTTTTACTTTTTGTGTTAACTTTTTACTTTTTGCTTTTAATTTTTTACTTTTTATTGACTAAGTACTTCTTTTGTCTTCTTCTTTCTTCTGATGTTATATGAAGTCTCGTGAATAGGACATTATCTATGTCATGTATATTAAATTATTGGAAAATATCCTGTTGTTATTATAACTCTTAATTATCATCATCAGCCTTTATCCGTCCACTGCTCCACATCGACTGACTCAACGCCAATACGACCAATCACTTATCACTCGCACCTCAAGGACCGGCCACTGCGTGGGAGTCGTCTTCCCATCTGGTTAAAGATAAGGCGGCTTGTTAAATGTTAATTAAAAAAAAACCTTAATTTTGCTATTTTGTAAAATATTAATCATCAAATCAACAAAATCTTCAACTCTATTATGCTAGCACAAATAATTGATGTTTGACCTTTATAATTGTAATGACCTCTCTTCTGTGTAGTAAAAATATCTTAATATTTTATTTTACTTGTTAGACAAACAAGTAAAATAGAATAGAATAAAATAAATATTATGTACATTGTAGTACAAATAATAAACATAACTTTTATACCTACTATTATACTACACAATGTTTTTCTTTGTATTAATTGAATAGAGAAACTAACAGATGATCCAACTGAGGTCAATTAATTCGTCCAGCAATATTTAGATGTAAGATAATCTTTGTGCCAGCTACACTGCCTCCTGCCTTCTCTCCAAAACACAGCTGAACAATCATCGCATGCGACGGGCCGCGGCACCTTCCAGAGACATATGCCAACAAATACACCTTCTAGTTAATAGAATCAGGTGTTACTTTGCGGAAATCCATTTTAAAAAAGATACTAAATTATATATTAACTAGCAATATCCCTCGAACCATGCAGTCTTTACAGTAAATGTGTGAGTGCACGCATATGCATGCATATAGCACCGCTCTTTCCCACACTGCATATGCGTACACTCGCATGCACCACCACACACACACTACTATAAAAGACCACCACCATAAAATCTACGCACGCCCCGACTCCGAGGCATCCTCAGGATGTACATTCTAAGATTAGTAATCGTTAAGGGAATTTGCTAATTAATGTATAATTTAATATCTTTTTTAATACACCTTTTATCATTTCTGTAACAAAACATACAACAACTAGGGCAAGAGCTTAGTGCCTAAATTCGCCCTCGAAGTATATATTGTGTGTGTGAGAAAAGTCTTTCACGAAGTCCTAAACTCATCAATTACTTTACCCCAATTTTTGGTAAGTCTAGACTTTTCAGCGTGGTCTAGACAGGTCGTGTATTGGGCCGGTAGACAGTGTCACGCGGAGTACACTTCCATTCGACACAGATCAATGCTCGTTCGAATTGGGCCATCAAAGATTATTTACGGTTGCGACAGAACTAATAAATCATCTTTTTTTGTTTCTCGTGCATTTTTTATTCGGAATTGTGATATAAATTTAAAAAAAACATGTGTGTGTGTGCAATTCACGCACGATAGAAGTGAAACACATGCTAAATGCTTAAATACAAGCAAGTATTAAACAGAGTGCAATATACATACACACCGACATTTGCTCTCTCGCTCTTTTGTATTTGTGTCTCTTACCTGTCGTTTTTTCCGTTGCACCCGGTTTGAAATAACAACGATTCTAAAGAAGTTTCACTTAAAAAACTTACTAACTTTTAAAAACCTGAACACAATAACAAAATTTTTGCTCTAAGATTGCTGAACTGATTTTGATAAAATATATCCAGGTTTAGGAAGTAAAAGTCATTGCTAGGAAACCGCTTTTCATATTTATAAAGTCGCGTCCGAATCGTTTCAACCAACTGTTTCACTAGCGAATTAAACTAATCGACCGCGAAGAGGTAGTGCCATGCTGCTTTGCAGCTGAATTGGACCAGGGTTACCTACCTACCTCGGGTACCTCTCGCTCACAAAATACCAGTAGCATCATATTAGTAGGATGTTATTATAAATAAGTAGAAATATTCATAAATGTCAACTATGTCCACCATCGTGTACGTGTCAGACAAGTACATTTGCAAGTGCTATAGCGTGACTTTAAGAGACGTAATATCGTAGGCATTAAAGGCGACATATCATGTACATTGTATATTAGTAATTAATCTTTGACTCTGTCGTTTCTTTTTATGTCGTTTAAGCTAACTACGAAATTTAGCAGTGCTACCTGAGATGAATCGCTATCTATACAGATAAATAGAATGGGAGTGTCTGTTTGTAAAATTAAAAATTACACGGTCGTTCGCTCAAATTATATTTTTACAATTTCAGAAACGGCAATACAGATCTTGACATGGCTTTCACTAGTACGTAGCAGATGTCACGAGGAGTAAATTAGGCTACAAAAATGCTGGTCACCAATCCGTCCGATTGTGCCTCTTTGTCGCTCGTTCCGCGCTCCCACTTGCACTGCAAGCCCTAAATGGAACGCCTCAGAGCGAGGTAGCGCCCCATGAGTCATATTTTTCGTGCTCGTAGCTGGCTCCATTGAATTATAAGACGTCACATCAAAAAAAAAATACAGGTGGTGTCCCGGGAAACACAATCGCTTAGTCCCGGGACGTGCGTCGTGCCCCCTCCCCCCCCCGGTCCCCCCTCCCTAATTAGTTGTTGGAGCCGGTCCCGGGGACGATGAATAACTCCGCCGCTAATGATCGCCCCAACTACGGTCGCCACGCGGCGCGACACTTGGGGACTAGTGGATACTGCTGCGAGTGAAGTATCTAAGTCAACATAATAAGGAAATTAACCGATATGTTTTCGTATCACCCTCTACTAACTCTAATATAATATTTTATATATATTGTATGATAATTCATTATTAGGCTTAAAGCACGTATTATTCTATAATAATCCCAAGAAAAATGTATATAATGATTTAATATTAGTGATAAAAAACAAAAAACTGATTTGGTTAGCACATTTTCTATAATTCTTTTTTCTAAGGACAAAATATTGGCAAACTTAATGATTCGTTTGCCATGTCAATGTCAAACAAGAAACTATTAATAGGCATTATATTTTTTAAGACATATTGTACATAACGTTATGTCCATTTCTTATCAAATGCAATTTTTGGTGTCCATGTGTATTAAAAAAAAAATCCTAATTTCTAGTTAAGATGGTGGCCCTACTTCGTGCCGGTGTTCTCATCCTGTCTCTTTGTCTCCGCAATTTGATCCCCAATTTGGAGAATTATTCATCTCATTTGCATTTCAGATTTAATTTGTAACTTTGCAATTATTTCGAGTTTCTTCGGCTGAATCATAGTTTTATACTTTCCTTATAAATACAATCACGGTAATGGATACCATCATCATCAGCGTGCGGGCTGTTTTGTGGCTTAGAAAGATGACATTTTTCCTATCCATTTAAACCTTAGTTATGCTTTGCTGCAAAAGGATCATGCTGTCGCGTTTCGTACAGTTTTAAAATTTCCAGTGGCCCATTGATCAATTTATTTAGTGAATAGTAGGGCAGCGCTTCTTCAAAACCTATGTCTTTAGGCGTTGGTAGTACAAGGCTCTGACTGTTCAGTTGCCAAAAAATAAATTGCCCAGCGGCCATCCGTTCTCCTGAGTGTGACCAGCCCACTGCCTTCTCTAGGTCTTCGTTATATAGTATATTTAATATTTAAATTGTAGATATAATTTGACAAAATTTCGACATTTGAGTTTATATAGTTTTTGTTAAAAAGAATCTGAATTCATGATAGTAAAATAAAACAATATTATATGCATTGTATGTTATATATATTATACTAATGATATATATTCTATTTACAATTATTTAATAATTCCGGAAGCATCATAACGCAAGAAGGCTTAGTAAGAATAGACGCAAATGCAAAACAATGCTTAAAAGAAACTGTTGGTAATTTTGGCTTCAAAATTTGCTAGCGATGTCTGGCACCTGATTGTGATGATTCAATATCACCCCAAACTCAAGCGAGTTTATCCGTGACAAGTCATTCTGTTCAGGCCTAGACCTGGTAAGCCTATCAGGTTGTAGAAATTGGCAGATATATCCCAAGAAAACCGGCCTGGGAAAAAAGGAGATAAGGAAGAAGTATAAAGAGAAAAAGAGAACATGCTGTAGACGCAATACCAATACAAGTTTAAAGAGATGAAAAAAAAGATCGAAAGAAATATAAAAAATAACCCAACCAGTCATACGGACTGCTGATAGAAGTAAAAGCATAACTTGGAATTTTAGTTTATCAGTAGCAAATACTGTCATGTACAATTTAAAAAAAGTAGTAGTGGATGATTGGTCCATTTTCGCGGCAACTATTACGATAGCCAATGGACAAAACTTGTAACACACACTCATCCAATCAGCCCTCCCTAGACAAGTGGCACAAACGCTAAATCATTAGAATAGAATACTTATTGTATGTGAATGACACTAGCTGTCTAATTACATGTCGTGAGCTCGTGTCATTCCCATAGTCACAAGTCTTAGCAATAAGTATTCTATTCTTTTCGTTTAGCGTCTGTGCCACTTGTCTAAGGGATCAGTCTTGCTTGTCTTTAGCAAATGTAAGACTTGAGTGTGACGTGACTATTTCGTGAGTTCCATTATATGTTCACCCATAAAATAACGCTCAACGTACCCAGAAGTTTTGACTTCGTTAAAATATACCGCTAACACCAAATAATAAGAAATGAACAGAAAAGATATATAAATAATAAATACAACATCAATACAGTAATACGAAATACTTCAAAAGCTTATAAATATGTACAATATTGTCGTACTCGTACAATATTCTAGTACTCGGTAACAAAAATCTTATCTAACAGTAGCTGCTGACATCAATAGTCAATACGTAAACTAATTACAAAAACAGAAATAAGATCTAGAAATCTAAATTTGGCACTCGTTTCCTTACACAAAGGAATAAAACTTTTAATAACCTATAATAAATTATGTAAGTTTTAGGGTCAGTTGTTTCAAATCATCTGTTAACGACTTCGTTAAATTTTAACGTCTATTAAAAACAACACTCTTTGGTCACTATCTTTCGTTACCGCCATCTTTAACGATTAATATTCGTTAAAATCGGTCGATGCAACCCGTCCCTAAAATATTTTCTCTTATGTAAAAGTAATTTTACTTACAAATCCAGGACTATTTAAAGTAAATTCATAAGTTCTAGTAAATACTAATGATTAGCACATTAAGCCATTGAGTAATCGTGATTCCAGTCATCACTTGATAAAGATTTACGTTAGAACATCATCATCATAATCATCAGCCTCTAGCCGTCCACTACTGAACACACAAGTACTTAAATAATACTATGTAATACATAAATATTTGCATTTACAAACCAAACTGTATAAAAATAAAATGAGTCCAAGATGTTTGTACGCTCATAGCTTCAGAACCACTGCATCAAATAAGATAATCCTTTTTTTGTCGTATTGGTTATCGACTGGACAAGGTTCTTAGGAGGGAAAAAGATAATGACACAACATTTTTGGGCAAGGGCAGGACAACGTTTGCTTGTATGCTATATCTTGACATCATACATATTAATTCTACTCTCATTCAAAGCGACCTAGACTATGTGTTCACATTTTGGGTGTTATCGGCAAACTCTTCGGCGTTTGATAGTACTGCGGTGTGTCGTTCAGTGTGGTGGCACCAATGAGGTCCCCTCCAGCCACCAGCAGCAGCCTCCGCTTCTTGTGGTGCTGCAGCAGCGCTGTGACGCTGGGGAAGCTGCGCTCCCCGCGGCGGGGGAAGCCCAGGGCCAGTCTACCGTCGGGTCGGCGACGGATGCCCACGTTGTGGACTGCGTTAGCACAGGACACGCTGAGGGTGTACGCGTGGTTGGGCTGGAATCGTGTTCATTGTCATCATTATACAGCATCAGTCCTGTCGTCTTCACAATAGAAGAACTCGTTTATTAACATGGACGACGATGATCACTTGCCATCAGCTGACTAGTCTGCAGAGCCGTAAATAGGGCGGTGCCACCGGTGCCCAGGCACAGGTAGACTTAGGGGGGCGCAAGAATGCCCAGAACAGGCAGGACTATTATTTTTCTCGGTTTGCTAAGGGCGCAGTTATAGAAGTTCGCACAGGGCGCAAATAAGGCTATTCACGGCTCTGCTAGTCTGTCCGTTTGCCAGTCTTAGGAACATAAAAATAATAGGATGGAAGATAGAGATAGAGAGATAGATAGAGAATATGTGGCATTTTGGTGATAGGCCCGAAAGGGAGATCTCCTACCGAGCGGGGTACAATACCCGGCCAGGCCGAAGCCCACTAGCTATCGTGTCACAAATACTTAATAGAATACATATTTTATGAGTATTAATAATCAATAATCGTTTCTTGAATAAATTATATAGCAAGAATTAATGGCAGATTGACATCTGAAACACAAAACTCGAAAGCGATCGCGAACCAATCGTAACACCTCCCGATATGTAAACTATTTTATGTCGTATCACCACGTGCTAGAGCTTGTTTTGGTTTGAATTAATTCATTCGTGCATCGCTTTCCTTTGACAGCGGCTCCTGACGCAAATTTAGTTCCTACAAGCTATTACCTACAAGTCTGAAACCACTTTTGCGGATTTTACAGCGGCTTATTAATATTTTTACATATCTAACGTTTTCGATACTTTACAGCAAACTTGGTCACGGAAGGACAAGCAGAATATCCTCACGTGACCATTTACCTATAAATCCGTAAGAAAATATTTCATTATAAACAGCAAAATCGTGTTTTGACGGGAACCGAACCCACGACACGTGTTAGGGATACATTTCAAAATAACATGCTTCTTATTATTTTAACTTAATAAACTCCTAACCTGACTCGACGGTCGCAATATGAAGGTCCCATCCGGCTGGCCCAGCAGGAGGTTCTCTGCCTCTCCCCTCTCCACGCTCATGAAGAAGGGCTGCCCCTCCACCGGCACAGGCAGCGGTCGACCAGCCATGCTCTCCCATCGACTCTCCACGGCCGGCTCCACCTCGGACTGCGCTTCGCTTGTCTCTGGAATCATTTTTTGTGTATTTTAGGACTCCAGTCATCTATATCTAATAGGAGAATCTTGTTACAAACGTTTAAAGAGGTTATAGACATGTAGGTACGAAAAGACATCAAGAGAGTAATCTCAAAGGGTATTATCTAAGAATATACAAAACTATAATGTATCGGCCTTAGACTAAGCTATTCCTGGTAAAAACTCGCTTAGGTCTGAGATGTTGATCTCATCAGATCAGCCGGCGTTTCTATTTTAGAGACTGACGCCCGGTTTCTGAAACGTTGGTCAAAGTGTATGTCAACTAACGTGGCTGTTAATGGCGGTTAACATACGATTCTAGAGTCAAATTTGACAGCTTTTCATTGTAGTTGTGTCAACTGACAGGCTGATCTAATTAAGTAATTTAACCATAACTCGTTCTACTCTTAAAAACAGGTTTGACAGTTAATTAGTTAATTTTTGCGTTGATCATCCTTTCAGAAACCGGGCGTGAAAACAACAATGCCCTTAGAATAGACAAAACCAGTCTCTCAACTCTGCTAACCAGGAATAAACTATTTACTTACTATTAGCAGTTGATTTTGACCACTATCAGCCGCTTTGCCTATCCCACGAGCTACTCCCGGAGGAACTAGTTTTATATTCATCCACATTAACCGCTCACCCATTCCACGTGATAACCCACCTGGCAGCACATCAGTGAGCCTATGGCACAGGCGGCAGTAGACATCAGCAGCGGCGCGCCCCGCCCTGCCCACCAGGTTCAGCACCAGCGGCACCCCCACCTTCACCCACCAGCACATCCCCCCCGCGTCCCGCACGCACACCGCGCATCCCACACACATCCTACAGCCACGGAGCACTTGCCATGGGGTGACGTCAAAGATTTTATCGCACTACAACTTCAGAACTTGAAATCCGTGGTTTGAGATGTATTTTATAAACGCTATAAGACACCGGATGATTGAAGGGGATATGTCCATCTGCAGATGGAGAACTTTTGATGATATTGATGATGATTTTAAGATTTTTCACACGCGGCTGTCGCAGATTTGAATCCCGCCACGCGCTCAATTTGTATGATACGAGTACGAGTTATGAATGTATGACACATAATATGTATGAATGTACTTATGTATTCAAAACTATAAGTCGCCCTGTGATCGAATTTCAATCTCGTTAAAAAACTATCGTACTTCAAATACAGTTTGTCAGTAGCAAATAACTAAAGCCACAAAACTTCTTCGTAAAAAAAAACTCAACTTTCTTCTTCTTCTTCTTCTTGTCGAGTCGAAAACGAAATGGCCTAAAAAACTAAACGTTAAACCTCATCTATTGCTTGAATCATTATTCATCTTTGAATATGTGCGTTTCGTAGTGTGTGTAAAACTTTCAGTAAAAAGGTAAACTAAAAAAAATAGCAACTCATATATTAGGTTCCACTGCTGGGTACGGGTCTCCTCCACGAAATCAGGCGAGGAGGGTAAACTTTAATTAAAATAATGTAAAATGCATATCAAATTGATGAAACTCAAAATGATTTTTATACTTTTTTCTGCCTTTCCCCTCCGCTTTATCTTCAGCTGAGCCAAAATGCAAATTCCATTGTTTAAGCCTTTTAATTTTTTTCCTGCACATTTTAATATATTATAGATTCCTTAAATTAATCCAACAAATCATTTTTTTGTAATCATTTATCATTATAGTCGTTTAATGTTTAATGACACCCGCCAATGATGATAATGATTAATGATTGTTATTAAGATAGCATTAATTTGAAGTTATTTTAATGTTTATTATATAGTTTATAATCACTGTTTATTTTGATTAAAGATTGCAATCTGAGATGGAGTTTTAGTATCGTCTTAAGTTACAGATGAAAGGTTTTTGGATTCTGTTGAAGTTTCATTAAGAGTAAATTTGATAAGGTTTTTGTGCTTTAGCGATGTCATTGACACGTTGGAGGGTAATGAGATTTTAAATAAACTATTAAGAAATACAAGACGAGAATGAGAGACAACGGTGTGGCGGGTATAGTCTCTGACATTTGACTTAAAAGATCTGGGTTCGAACTTGATGAAATATCAACGTGCACTTGAACTGACACACCAGTGAAGGAAAACTCGTAACTTTAACAATGCCATAAGAGAACAGTAGGGCTATTCTATAGGTAGTTATCGAATCTCGAAAGCGGAATATGACGACTTTGACGAATTTGTATTTTTTAAAACTCGACTCTCTTTCTATATAAATAAAGTTCGCTTTTAAAGTCAGCGTAAAGTGAGGTCTATCACTCAGATGAAGCTCGATATCGAAATGGTTTTTACAGAATAGCACTAAAGCTATGGCCCCACATCCTGCTCGTCTAATTTCAAGGGTTTCCGTGCCCAACAATAATTTTTCCACTATTAGAACGATAGGATAAAGTATAGGCTATGTCGTATCAGGAGGTGAATATATTGGCAGAGAAGAGAAGTGAGTGGCGAATACTCCGCCGACAAGAGGAAAGCTCTTAACTAGAGAGAGAGATTTACCATGTTCTCCTCTTTAATTTCTTCAATCTACATAAAGAAAATGTATAAAAAGCCGCGTTTCTAAACTAGTCGCGTTTTTATTCGACGCGTCAACTTTTGGGACGAGTGACGGGTCACACCGCTTCTTACTTAAACTTACTTATGAGTTGGGTGAATAGTTCGCGGGTTAGTTCGGTTGTGAAAAGGTGAATAAGTTTCAGTTACAAACATCACTAGCTCTGCTACCGAGAGATTTTTATTTGCTTATTTTATTCTCATGTTTATGCTTCGCAAACCACGTATACAGGGTGTCCCAAAATTAGAATCCAAGACGCATTGAACAAGCCCAACATGCCCATAGAAAAGTTTCGTGGATTTTGAGAAAATAAAATTGAGATTTATTATCAACTGTTGTTATTTCACATTACTTATCGACTAAGTATTGTTTGTTTCATAATAAATAACTATTGTTGAGGGAATACTCTTAAAAAAGTAAAATAAAGTGCATTTAAAAAAGGATACTTCTGATACGAACATTACAAAAAAATGGAGATTTTTAAAAAAATACTAAAACTGGTCATATCTCAAAATCCACGAAACTTTTCTATGGGCATGTTAGGCTTGTTCAATGCGTCTTGGATCCATCTACCTCCGGTGTCAGTGTGACATGCTAATTTTGGGACACCCTGTATAAAGGAATCGTTCTAGTATTAGACTGCTGTTCGTCAACCCCGGGGCTAACGATTGAGTTTAAGCCATAATAGGCATTTAAAAATTTGACTGTGTCTTATTCATCAAATGTTTCTTAGTGTACCTGTCGCAGTAAAATCCATTATAGATGATTCGTTTTAATGATTGGTACTGACCAAACCACTGCGAGCGCATTTGAGGGTCTCAAATCTGCAGGAAACATTAGCACCCCAACGACGGGCTGGCCCTGTCGAAAGGCCAGAATTACTCTCGTAATGGCCAGCCGCCAGTACGTCGTGTCATATTAGGCGCAGGTTCCCACCCTGAAGCCGACGCGAGCAAAGAAGCGTTCCTGGAGACGCAATTAATAGCGCCACACACACCCTCACTCATCACTCGCAGGAGGAGGCCTCGTCAGCGTTCTCACACCCGCTCGTCGGACTCCCCCTGGGGCATTACTCTCTGGAAGACCATTGACTTCCAGGGTATCGGGGTGATGAAGCTCGGGAGGGACAAGTCCTCTGAAATGTTTGGTACCCTCACATAACTATCGGTATTTAAAATTCTTATTATTTACTAGCTGATTAGCTGCGGACAATTTTAAAATCTTCTCAAAAATTCATATCAACGCGGTATAAATGAGTTACTCTCACAAAACTTCAATAAAAAGAGAGGATATTGGCTCACAGCACGCAAAATAGGCGCAAAAGCGTCGAGATGCGGAAACCAGCCTGACCTCAAGACCCTCTCGTGACCATGGTTGCTGTAAAGTATCCGAAACGTCGGGATCATAAAAAACTAAATAAACCGCGATAAAATCCGTAAATTGGTTTCATTATGAGATAAAAATTAAAGAAACTTTTTTTATCTCAACTAAACTAGTCTCGGATTAACTGCTTCATAGGTGACGGGGTTACCGTCACCTATGTATCAGGTGTCAGGTTGCCCACCCCACTGACATGTAAAGTGGGCCACGTCAGTCATCGGATTAAGCAATTGAAGGTGACTCACTGGAGCAGTGGACGTCTGTTATTAAGATGATAATTAAGATGATTGTAACTCGCATATGACTCATGACCTCAGGAACAGGAATTGATACCAAAAGTCGTGAGTTCGATCTAGACTGATGCTGGAATTACTTGGAACACTATATGGTTTAATATTTTCAAGTTTAGTTAAGTTGTGGTGTAGAGGACATACATAATGTTAACTTAGTGCCGTGATAATCTCATAGCAACAAAGTAATTGAACCAGTTTATATAATTGAATTGTCCCCTAAACCCTATACAGCCTGTATAGGGTTTAGGGGACAGTCCCAGTTGGATGTTAGTCAAAGTCAAAGTCAAAGTCAATTTTTTTTTTCAAAATAGTACAATCAAAGTATCTTTCTGAACGTCTATTGAGTCTACCACCGGTTCCAAAGCAAGCCCACTGAGAAGATCCGGCGAAACAAACTTAGTGGAACTATCTAGTGAAAACAAAAGGGCTGTCTTGGCGTTTATTGATCGAAGCACAGGTAATAATAGACGGATACGGACTGATTACTATATTGTCTTTCCTAAGCAAATGTACTTTTATTAATTCATAAAGACGCTTACATTCATACAATGTATTACACTTGATTCGAACCCTAGACTAACTAAATGTAATACATTTTTGAACCGATAATACTTTGACATCTTTTGCATATAATATGAGCCCAAAATAAACGACTAATCCAATTCGGGAGGCCGTTAATCATTAATCACTTGAATGATTGTCAATTAACTCCACCACTGACATTCATGATCATCATCATCATCATCATCATCACCATCATCATCATCAACAACATCATCGCCGTGACGAGTATAATATAATCGTTACTAAAGTATAGGATATTTCCTACTAATCCTACTAATATTATAAATGCGATAGTTTGTGAGGATGTTTGTTACTCTTTCACGCCAAAACTATTGGATGGATTTTGATGAAACTTCATAATTATATAGTTTATACATGGGATTAACGCATAGGCTATAATTCATCCCGCCTCGCCTCACATCAACGCCTCGCTTTTATATTCAAAATGTTAGTTTATTTATTGGTAATCCAACAGCTTTGCACTTTATCTTATTCTAATTGTCTATATAATAAAATATACTAATATTATAAAGAGGAAAGATTTGATTGTTTGTTTGTATTCAATGCGGCGATGGTCCAAGTGGCTAAATTTCTAAGTGCACCCCAAACACGAGACCATCGTTCGCTCACCGGTGAAGGAAAACCTCGCGAGGAAACCTGCATGCCTGATGAGATTGAAAGTCTTTGAAGGTATGTGAAGTTCACCAACCCGCATTGGGCTAGCGCGGTAAACTATTGGCCTATTACCCTCCTCGCCTGATTTCGAGGAGGAGACCCGTGCCCAGCAGTGGGACATAAAGGGTTGATACTTTACTTTTTTTTTGTATTGAATAGGCTCCGAAACTACTTGACCGATTTGAAAAATTCTTTCACTGTTGGGAAGCTACACTATCCCTGCCGGCCTAAGATGCGCGCCACGACAAAAAGACATATCTCTTCCGAAGAGAAACTCGTCGAAATTTTTACTTAAATCTTTAAAACTACGCAACGGATTTTGATTTGGTTTTTTTTAATAGATAGGACAATTCAAGAGGAAGGTTTATGTATATAATTTATTAAGTTTTTATATACATTAGCTAAGATATAACAATAATTGTTGGAGGTGTCGGAAAAAAAAATCCCGCGCTCTCTTCACGAGAGAGAGACATAATGTCTACATCGAAGACATAATGTACTAATGTCTACGGACGCAACATGCCATCGTAATTTTCTCGAATTTTGTCGTTCAAGTAAGAGAAATTTCTCGATGTCAATACATATGGACGAGAAGGGACGAGAAAAATTATAAACCCAAATATCTTACGTAACCCTTTTTTTTTCAGAATATAATTTAGCCTATGTTATTCGTTGAAAATGTAGCTTTCGAATGTCGAAAGAAATTTTGAAATCGGCACCGTACTTTTTGAGCCTATTCATTACAACCAAACAAAAAAACAAAGTTTTCCTCTTTATAATATTAGTGTAGATTTAGGTTTCTCTTATTACACTACCCATTCAAATCACGGCAACACGATTTATTTTCTTGCGTATTATTTTGATTTTGCTATATCTCCTAAAGTATTCATTTAATTTGCATGATGTAAAGGGTAAAAATAATCTTCATTAAATGCTCCAGCTAATTAACTAATTTAAAATGATAAGGATTCATACCGTATTTGTGTAAATAACTTTCAAATTATCGCGTTATAATTGCTAATTTTTTAAAGTATTAAATGGATATAGTATGATATCCCTAATAGATAGACATATGCCATCGCGGACTTTTTTGTAGACCTATTTAAGATATACAATTCCACCATACATTATTTTGTTATATCTCAAAGGGTTTAGGCAGCGTTTTCGTTGAAAACTCCCAGGCGGGATTTTTTTTTCCGACACCTCCAACAATTATTGTTATATCTTAGCTAATGTATATAAAAACTTAATAAATTATATACATAAACCTTCCTCTTGAATTGTCCTATCTATTAAAAAAAACCAAATCAAAATCCGTTGCGTAGTTTTAAAGATTTAAGTAAAAATTTCGACGAGTTTCTCTTCGGAAGAGATATGTCTTTTTGTCGTGGCGCGCATCTTAGGCCGGCTGGTGAACAGAGGCTATAATAAATTATCAAAATTTTAGGGACACACTTTAAATCTTAGTTGACGCAGGCGAAGCTGCGTGTAACAGCTAGTATTTTATAATTACTATTATTTTATAATGAGCCAATATAGGATCACAACTTAATAACAAGGTTAGGTTAGTTATCCTATTATAGTAGCCTGCAGCTTCTTCGGAGACAGATTGAGAAAGCATTATGAATTGAATGTAAGACTAGTTCATCCCTACTAATATCATGTTGTTAATGTTAATGTTTGGTCGTCTTGGCGTTCATTGAAAGAGACCTGTTCAGCAGTGGACGGATAAAGACTGATGATGATGATGATGAAATGTTAATGTGAGTTTGTTTGTTACGCTGATAATAGATGATATCATAAGCGGTGCTCAGATTAAAAGAAATGTGGTGTCGTGGGACACCAGGTAGGAACGATGTTCCTTCGGCTAAAAAGAAAGGTATTATACACTACTCGCTGGTGTATGCGACTGTCGCGCCTGCGTACGTCTCATTTAACGCTTTTTATTCCACGCACTTTTTCTTACGGTTTTACTATCACATTTTTTTCAGTTCGGTCGCGCAGCAAAATCCCTATCCCCTCCAAGCCTGCCGTAAGGAACTTCGTTTCAATAAGAACTCTTAATTATAATCAATCTACGTTTTTCTAAAGATTCAATCTTGATGTCGGTAAATTAAGAATCACAAAATCCAAAGCAAAATTTGTAAATTAGAAAGTACACTTTGAACACTTGTCTTCAATAACAGTTTCACTTCACTCAGTTATACACTTATACATACAATGTAACTGCGGGAGGAACTGAACTAAACTCTCCCTCAATATTCCGTTTGGTCAAAAAGAAAAATATAGAAATCCCTAGTGATGTACTCGTAACTCGACTATGAGAATCGATGGTATGCAAGTGAGTGTAGGTTCCTATCTGAATGGTATACGCCTGTATACGCTTGTAATATATTAAATGAGTAAAAAATTCAAGAAAAACCTTTGGTCTATACAGGCTGTTCCAAATCTCAACGTCAAGCAGGAACCGTGAGTTGTACTAAGCAGTACTACCAGTTTTGGGGTTTTATAGGGTTCCGTATCCAAAGGGTAAAAACGAGACCCTATTTAGAGACTTCGCTGTCCGTCCGTCCGTGTGTCACCAAGCTGTATCTCAAAAACCGTAATAGTCAAAATAGACAAAACATCATTTGAATAGTAAGTAAAATACATCAGGATACGGCGAGGAAATCCTAACGACGAAGAAATTCAAATATAATCTTAATATCATTCTCATAGCTATAAATGTAAATGACCGTCTCTTAGGTTCTTAAAATGGGAGAGAATGTACTAATTTTTTGTCCATTTTTGCCTTTAAAAGTTGTACAAAATTTTTACCATTTGGCCTTTAATAGTTATACAAAAGTTTTACCATTTGGCCTTTAAAAGTTGTACAAAATTTTTACCATTTGGCCTTTAATAGTTGTACAAAAGTTTTACCATTTGGCCTTTAATAGTTGTACAAAAGTTTTACCATTTGCCCTTTAATAGTTGTACAAAAGTTTTACCGTTTGGCCTTTAAAAGTTGTACAAAATTTTTACCATTTGGCCCTTTTATGTCCCCATTTAGATAAACATTAAAAACTTTTTCCATAATTGAAATGGGTTTTTATGTTATCTATTGCAGTTCTTTAACATTGTAAGTTTTAACATTCCAGATGTTTCGAAAACTTTACTGCTACCGTGATCGCCTTCCAAACTGACACCGTCTTAATCATGTAAAATTATTTTATACGTTGGTAACAAAAGGGAAATATCGAAATTAAACAAGTGTGTTTTTAAATTTTAATTCTAAAAAAGTATGTTTTTTTTTTTATTTTAATTTATCGACAACACAGCGCAGCGCATCACTACACACATGTGAGACACGTGGTTACTGAACAAAAGAAAAAGTCTGTGAGAACTAAGCACGGCGTCTGTCCGTCACACACACTATACTGGCTGCGGCACGCGGCTTCGTCCACATCGCAGTAATTAGAAGTCCTGTGTGTTGGAATACATCGAGAGACGTTTGATATAGCATAAAAAAAGTAAAGTATCAACCCTTTTTGTCCCACTGCTGGGCACGGGTCTCCTCCTCGAAATCAGGCGAGGAGGGTAATGGGCCAATAGTCCACCTACCTTCAAAGACTTTCAATCTCATCAGGCATGCAGGTTTCCTCGCGATGTTTTCCTTCACCGGTGAGCGAGCGATTTTTTTAATGTTCACACGAATTCTGCTCATTATAATGTAACAAGTTTTTACCGATTCTCTAGCGGTGTATCGATTTTTTTTACATTCCTATCTTTTCGGATACTTTTAGGCAACCGCATACACGTTAGCGACATAACATGACCACGGAACTAAAATTATTTTCTGCACACATGTCGCAATGTAGTTAAAATGTAGAGCTTCGCTTGCTTAAAATGGTTTTTTGGTATCATAAAGCGACGAACGAGCTCAGCTCACGAGATAGGAAGTAATACTATCAATATGTATTAAATACCATTAAGTTAAACTCAACCTACACCAATACAACAGTTATCTTTCTTTACTTTAGCGTATCTTTATTTTCTTCATTTAGAGCGACTTTAGATAATATGTCCAGCCGCGGAGGGCAGCCGGCTGATGATACTTGAAAGAAGCCTTGAAGCCTTGAAAGCCTTCGACCGAACACCGTATATTACAATAACATTCCTCAAGATAATATTTTTTGGAGGAAGTATGTAAAATATTCCAAGACTTTGCAATTATGTTAAAACGTCGGCTAATGTTTGAAATATTATTTTCATGTATAAAATACGTTGCAGCAGCGGCACGATATGATGGCTGTTTTGACACATTCGAATAGTGATGTAAATGTCAAATTATTCTCGAAAAAAATATAACCAAATCTGTAATTTTTTATTGTAAGATGTACCTGGTTAAAGAGTTTTAATAAAACTATATCACAATCCCAGTGCGGTCACAGTTTGTACTTTTCGATACAACGTCAGGTCGAAACTGCTTTGTTTTGCATTGAACATGGACGCGAGTTTGCCGAAGGTAGCAGTTATGTTGGCCAGCGATCCGATTAATTCTTCTATGTGACGATCGTATTAGTCTTCGTTTTTTTTTATTTTAATATTCGAAAAAGAAATGCCGAGTTGTGTGGTAAACAAGTACCCCAATAATTATAATCTTATAAAAAAAAATAATGTTCGCGGGACCGGACGTTTATGAAGAAATTAAATAAATAAATTTTGTTTCCTAAAATAACACATTCGATAAATTTTATGATTAACTGAACGTCACTATTGACAATAAAGAACAGCAATTTTCTCCTTCAAATTTGATTATTATTATTACGAAACTTCATGAGCGGACAAACGTCAAAACGGCCTTCTTATCGTGCCGCTACTATAATATTATTATATAATATGTAATACCTTAGAGTATGGCAAAAGTTTTAACAAAAATATCCATTCGATTCTGACACATCCTTACTAATATTAATTTTATAAATGTAAAAGTAGGGATGTTTGTTGCGCTTGCACGCAAAAACTACTTAACCGATGATCATAAAACTTTTTATAATATATAAACGTCTTCTCTTGTTGTTTTGTCAGAGTGAGAAGGTTATGACTTTTGGAGTTTCTCACTCTGACACTTCTTTAACTCCTCTAAACAATGTCTATAATGACGAGAACACCTCATGAGAAGTCCCACCCGGACAGCTGGTCGGTAATTGGACAAATTAAATCAGCTTATTTCATAACGCGCTCATGTTGAGAGCCTATCACACCGAACTGTATTCTTAAGCCGCCCCGACAGGTGTTCAACAGTGAAGGGATAAAGGCCGATGGTGAGATGATGATGATGATGAAGATGGTGAAATAACATCAACCACATAACCCATAGACTCCTAATAACAGGGGAACAGGTTCTGGCGACACATCTGACTCATAGTTCCGATGTAAGCCGTAAACAATGTACTCAAAATATCGTGTCGTCTCATTCTTTCCCGTTGCGAAATATATCCATTTCTTTTTAACGTTCCGTGATTGGTAATGTATGACATTGAATTAGCTAATCACAGCATTGCAACCCCTTTCGTCTCACCTCAGCTAGTTGCCAGAATGCATTTAATACGGATAATCAAACATTAGGAGTCTATAGGTTGTGTGGTCGATGTGAAATAATTAGCTATTCCAATTTAGAAAATATTGTATGAACTTGAAAAATATGTCCGCTAACCCCGTCATAACAAGCATACTGCGAGTCCAGGTTTGCCACGCTGTATAATGACTTCAATACCCTCACCTCTTCTCCCGAATCGCGACTCGAAGTAGCCCATGATGGCGGCGAGCAGCGACTCGTCCTGCCTGAGCCCCACGTCGCAGTACTCCTGGGACACCTGCACCGGCTCCAGGTACTCCTCCACCGCCGTGCCCACCTGACGATGGTACCACATTAAGATCACTCTGTGATGGCTGAACGAACCTGTAGGGCTATTCTGTAAGGTTGTTTTCGAATCTCGAAAGCGGATTCCGCGGTAAAATGACGAATTTGACGGATTTGTATTCTTTAAAACTCGACTCTCTATCCATATCAATAAAGATCATTTTCCAAGTGACGTAATGTGAGCTCTATCACTTAGGTGAAGCTCGATATTAAAAAATAGTTTTTTACAGAATAGCCCTACTGCTCTAGTTGGCATAGGTACGAAGGACATCCTTAAGCGTTTCGATGCGAAACATTGGCGCGCCTTGGCAGTAAAATCGTATGCCGTGATATCAGACGACGAGATGCTGTCGTGTCGTGATAGGGAAGCGAAGGAACATGCAACAGGGAACACCCTTCCACCGGTTATATTATGATTATGATTTATCATTGATAACAAATAATATAACATATAGATTCAAAGTATCGTCTAATTTTATTAACTATCTCATGAAGCACACTGATAGTGTTCTCGTTAACATGAGGAATACTCACTAATAAGTGAACGCAAACAGTCCTAACTAACCACTTCGGGAAACTATCCCGTTACAACCACTAGCAAGCTGAATGCAGTTTTAATTAGTTGAGGATACGTTTCAAATTGCAACTAATATTTGGCCTATAGACCTATAGAGGCCTATAGTGTTTTAACATAATATACTTATTGTCTTACAGGAAAGTGTTTTGGTGTCTTAAACGTTTTTACATTAGTAATAGTAATAATGATAATGATAAATATCCATGCACCAACTCTTACGCTATTCTTCGTATTCTATATACCAAACAAATACACATAAGTAGATATACATAATATAAGAAATACATACAAGTATGTGTAAATAATATTATAAATTATATAGTATAGGTGTTTCACAGACAGTCTCACCCGCGTACTTCCCATTCCCGTGGGAGTACGGGGAGTAATTATAACCAAATAATACTACTCGTATATCCAAATCCATTCAGTAGTTTTTGTGTGAATGAGTAACAATCTTACATCCATAATATTATATTTTCACAAACTTTCGTATTTATAATAATTTGTAGGGTATATTTTATTTATAGTGGTCAAGGCTATAAAATATGCAATAACAGTCCGGCTCAATTTAGTATAAAGCTAATTTTGAAAATTGTGAAAAAATATTTGTTCGAACATAACTTTCCTGAAAATTATTTAGCCTAATATTTGTAATAAACAGTAAAAACAATACCTTCTCTTCTCCCTTCTCCGAGTCGACGTCGGTAGCCGGATGAACGGAGTCGTACATGGCATCCACCACGCTGTCTACATTCTGATTCTCATACAATGTATTCTCTATCTTCTCTTGTTTCTGAATCACTTCTGTCTTCTTGAAGAAGGGGAGTTTGAAGGACTGAAACAGTTCCTGTATCTTCACCAGACATGGCTTCACCTGGGTCTGACCTTTCTTCTCAGTCATGTCGTTGTAACACAAGTCCTCGTAGAAATGGTCTTCGCTGATTTCATCTAAATCATCTTGTGCTGGTAGAGATTTATATTTCGTTTTGCTATCTTGTTTCTTGTATGTTTTCTGTGCTGTTTTCGCTCTGATACAATAATAACCTCTATCAGTAACGTCTGTTTTTGTTGATTTTGATTTGGTATCAAATATTGGATAGTCGTATATACTCAGTCGGAAGAACTTTTTCTTTTGCGTGTTTTTGTCCATCGGTACGTATGACGTCATCGCCTTTTCCGCTCTCTTCTGCTGGTGTCTGTAGAGGAAGCTCTTAGGTATCGTTATCTTCTTTAGAATCTCCTCCACCGTGTTCTGGTTATTCTCTTGACTTATCTTCCGTACGCTCACGGTTTGGTACTGATTCTCCGAACTGAGGTTCGTTTCTTTGATTATAACATCGCTTTTGATGTAGTTCAAGTATTTTGGATCTCGCTTGAGATCTTCAACAAACTCGATAAATCTCTCATCGTTGGGTCTCCCCGGCTCCCGAGAAAGATCCTGAAAATTACGAGATGAGATCTGATGGAGTTTGGGAACTTCCAGTCGTTAAATATAATTTATTATGTTGATTTGGACGAAATTTATAGATAACGTTAATGGAGTACTGAAATATGTTTATTACGGTTGTAATCATCATCTCGCTACTGTTTCGGCAATAATTAAGACATAATAATAATTATTATTATGGACACTTTTATACCACGTCAATCTGGTCCCGTTTAAGTTCTTTAAAAACTTGTGATAATTAATTAGACTTATATAAATATTTTAAACTAAAAACTTTTTATTCCCTGGCGAGATTCGACCCCCACTACTTTCGCGCTGCAGTTTTAAGCGCTAGCGCACAACCATTGAGCCACAGAGGTCGTTAAACATAAGTTTCGTCAAAAAGTTTGTAGCAGTTCAAATGCTGCCTAATATTTTGTCATGAGCAATGGTTTACCTCAAAACTGTTCAAAACGGGATATTTAATCTAGAGCCTTTATTGATGATGTATATGGACTTATGAACAAGGCATTGTTCGACAAAGTCGAATATCGAGCTCCGCGAAAAAAAACTGTCAAACAATTTAAATAACCGTTTGAAAACAAAATTATTTAAAATTTGTCAATGCATATCATGCTCCAGATGGGAAGACGTTCTCCGTGAAGTGGTCCTCGGATGCGAGAGGAAGGGGATCGATCGTCTTGGCGTTCATTGAGGGAGGCCTATGTTCAGCAGTGGACGGATAAATGCTGATGATGATGATGATAATGATATCATACTCCAGCACTCACCAGTATCCTCCGGCCGTCGATACTGTGGTCCCTCAGGTAGCTCACGTACTCCTTCATGTTCCAGTGCTCGAAGATCTTCACCACGTCCCTCACCTGGAGGGTCTCCATCACTAGAACTCCTAATCACTAATCTTTACACCCTACAGTCTTATGTGAGGGTGTCCAGCTGGATCTTTGTCGAGTGTCGATTGTTTAGTTTGTTTAACTTTAAGTGTACGATGAATAGGCAAATACAGGTGTTTGACAGCAGTCTGATTTAACAGACTCGCTCTGCACTCGGGAGGTCGCGAGTTCTAATTCGATAAATCCTAAATGAATATGAAATGTTTCATTAGTTCTACATCTGCTTAAATATTTAATATTTGTATCTATTTATCATGTACTCATATTCTTCTCCTGCCAAGCTTTCTCTCAAATATATTTGGGGTTGGTTCCAGATTTTGGCATTGCTTAAATTTATTAATGGAAAGATTTTGAACGTTCCATCCCATAAAAGTAACTAACATTTTACTTAACCGCGTGCTCCTGAGGCACTCATCATCTATATCTATACTAATATTATAAGGAGGAAAGATTTTTACCTATTTTTGTATGTTTGTAATGAATAGGCTCAAAAAGTACTGGACTGATTTCAAAAATTCTTTCACCATTCGGAAGCTACATTATCCACGAGTAACATAGGCTAAATTTTATTCTGATAAAAATAGGGTTCCGTAAGATATTTTGGTTTTTCGGACACAAGGTGTAAAAAATGTTATTTCGCGTACTAAGATCCCGTTATTAATCTTAGTTAACGCAGGCAAAGTTGCAGGCAACAGCTAGTAATTATATAAAATTACCTTAATTACTATTTTTACTATGTATTGTATACTCACAATTATAGGCGATCTTATAAAAAAATATTGTACTAAAATATTTTGTATAATATCCGTAACATGACCACTGAACTAAGTGAACAAGTGTAGATACATGTATATCTATAATTAACGATCGTTTATGATATTCGTGATGCTATGCGTGTACGCAGAGTGATGATGATGAACGCTTGAGAAGACGATCCCGGGAGTCGGGAAAGTTAGCGGGCTATTAGGTGAAGTTGTCGCTAGACCTAAGTGAGTTTCGTGTTTACGAGACAATTGAGACCCGCGTCAGACCTCTCACAACTTGGACTCGAGATCGAATTACCGATACAGATATTAACAATATTATATTACACTAAAAACATCACTTGCTCTTAATATATTTAAAACGAAACATATAGAAAATTGTAAGATAATTATTAAGTAAATAAACAAATTACTGGAACGAAGTTCCTTACGGCAGGCTTGGAGGGGATAGGGATTAGCGCGACCGAACTGAAAAAAATGTGATAGTAAAACCGTAAGAAAAAGTGCGTGGAATAAAAAGCGTTAAATGAGACGTACGCAGGCGCGACAGTCGCATACACAAGCGAGTAGTGTATAATACCTTTCTTTTTAGCCGAAGGAACTTCGTTCCTACCTGGTGTCCCACGACACCACATTTCTTTTTATTATTATATATACCATTTTACTTTTAATAAACTCTAGAGATATCAAGCTATACAAAACAATGTTATATTTACATTTATATCCCGTTTTAAATAGTTCTTCCTATAAAAAGTCCTTTACAAAACTTTTTGTACTGGATTGTAAACTGCACTCGAACACACACTTTATCAAAACCGATCCATTTATTAGAAACAGAAGAATTAATAGATAACTTTTATCTTAAACACAAATGTATTAACACACTTTATTCACTACTAAAATACGTCTAACATCGACACAACCAAACACTGGTATGGACTTCAATTAGCGCATGTACTTGGTGACCTGTCGCCCTCCAGCCATATTACAGACCACATGCAGACACAGTCGACATAATTAAAACATTAATTAAATAAAATCAACAAAACTAAAAAAGAAAAACATAAAAGCCAATAAAAATCAAGGAATTAAAACATTACAATAAAACATCTGCTTTTGGTGCGTTACCATGGTCAGTCAAGTATATGTTAAAATCATTGTAAAGAAACAATTTTGACGGATTTTATCGCGATCTGTTAAGTTCATTACAATCCCGACGTTTCCGATACTATACAAGGACCCGGGAGGAGTTAATACTTAATACTAATGGCTGATATTTTAAGCATTTTACTGGTGTGCAATAAATAATACTATGTTATTGTCGTCGACCCATAACAATACACACCGATGACTCACCGTCATGACACAGAGAGGAGATGACGTCATCAGGCCTCATTCAACCACGACTGACCAGACATGCTCTTGGTCAAGATATGGTCACCATAAAATAGCGAAGCATTTATCTTATACTAGCCGTTAGGTACCAGAGGGCTTAGACAAAGATTGTCTCGCGAAAAGATACCGAAATTCGTCACCGTCTCTGAGTTATCAATGGCAATTTCCTAACCAATAAGATATTGATAATAGCGATCGATAGCCAATAGACAGTTTGTGGTTTTGTTAGGATAACGATCGACCACGTGATTTAGCGCGACTTATGCCAATGTTGATGATGTTGAAATGGCTGGTCAACGCAGAAATGAACAAACTGTCAACTCTTGTTGAGTGTCAAATGAGTTGCTAGAAGTATGGTTAAATTATTTAATTTGATCAGATTGTCAGTTGACATAGCCACTACAATGTAAAGCTGTCAAATTTGACACTGGAATGTTTGCTAACCGAAATTAACAGCCATGTTAGTTGACACACACTTTGACCAACGTTTCAGAAACCGGGCGTTAGTTGTAAAAAGTAAGTAATCTAATGAAATCCTTTGATTGGAACCTGTTTGACTTCAAACGCATATAATGTTAGCAGCACTACTGTGAGCTGCATGGACCAATTAATACTACGTATTGAATTTCCGTGAACCCACACAAGATTTGCTCAGCTATATAATACTTTGAAGATCTTTCCTCGATTTCCTCGAAATACCAGTTACAGCAAGTTTATTACTTTATACTCATCACCCACCCGTGTATATGGGGCATGATTTTCCTCGAAATCACGCGAGGAAGGCACTTGGGTATTTTTTAAGGCTTGATGCGTTTCTTGTATTACAGTTGTTATGAGTTACCTTATTTTGAGAGACCATATAAAGAGAGTAATACCTGTCAAAGTCAAAGTCAAAAAAATATTCAAAATACCATCAAAGTATCTTTTTGATCGTCAATTGTGTCTACCACCGGTTCCAAATCAAGCCCACTGAGAAGAACCGGCGAAACAAACTCAGTGGAACCTATCTTTTCAAATATTCTATTACAAAACATGAAATACATACTACTATACTAGTATAGTATAGTTGCTCTTTTCAAAATATGGTTTACCTTACCTGCGACA
The DNA here is from genome assembly GCA_905333005.2 of Lycaena phlaeas. Lineage (NCBI taxonomy): Eukaryota > Metazoa > Arthropoda > Insecta > Lepidoptera > Lycaenidae > Lycaena > Lycaena phlaeas. Next base: position 10,143,914 of record HG995185.1, read on the forward strand.
GACAGACTGATAAACGAGTATCAGTAGAGTTATCTCATCAAACTTTGCATACGCAACCTTAACTAAGATGAAAATACGGTGAAGATTAATAATATTGACTACCATAAACCCAAGCTTAAAATATCAATACAATAATATCTATGGTTGCTTTTACATCATCCATGACCCAGAAACACAGAAAACTTTTTATTCCATGGCGGTATTCGAACCCGCTACCTCAGGGAAATGTTGCCAACGCCCTAGCCATTGAACCACAGAGTTTTAACTGACTGACTGTAATGTAAATGTGTTTCTCTAATATCTGCTAACACTCTGGAGTTCTGTCTATGGATATCTGTCCGCTCATCTGCTATTAATAGAGATGCTGGTGCTGCTGATGATGATTGTGTCCAAAGCACCAGACTCATGCCGTCTCCGAGACGTAATGACTGAGATCATCGCCCAATTGACTCTAATTATCATTCTCCGTGGCGTGATAAAGTATTTCCAACTCTATGGTAATTTGCATTAGAGCTAGATTAATGTGTTGGTGTGTGTATGGCTTGTTATCACCTATATGCACTGTTTGCTGGACACTAACGCTCACACGACAAATATCATATATTGTTTCAATTCGAGGATATGTTACAAAAAAAATCTGAATAATTTTATACTATACAAGCTGCGACCCGCGGCTTCACCCACTTCCCATTCCCGTGCAAATACGGTGAAGAATTATCATAATCTATGTGTTATTCAGATGTATAAGCTATATTATTGTAAAGTTTCATTAAATTCCATTCAGTGGTTTTTACGCGAAAGAGTAACAAACATTCGTATTTACAAACTTAAACTTTCGCGTTTATAATATTAGTAGGATAGGTTGGAAGGACTTTTTTTGTCTGAATGATTTCCTGCAAAAAGGAATCACAATTTTCTTCTTTTCCCTTTCAAAAATTTTAATATGCTATCCTGTTTTAATCATCGAGTAGGTACACAGTCACATGTTGGTATACTTTGAAAGATAAATACACTTTTTTTATTTAAAAGTTTTGATTTTTCAAGGAGGCTTAAGCCCCCGTAATTCAAAAATGCGCTCTTAATTTTGCCGTGTTTATTTCAGCAGTTAAAATGAGTCATAAGATTATGAGTAGGTGCTAGGTGACTTGCCTGAAATATTTCTGTTCTGAAAAAAATATAGTATACTTATAGAAGTCTTTTTGTGATAAAAGTTCGTTACAAGGTTGATGATAATGTTAATAAGACTTTTATTGTAAATCAGGGAAGTGATCCCTATCTGGCTGTCGTTCTAAATACGAATTATTTGTTTAAATAGGCACATGTCTGAGAGCAACGCGGGCTTCTATGTTGTTCTATGTTTAAATATAATGCACGTCATTACGACAAGCAATCCTCATAAATTCTAATAAAATATGTTTCTTATTATAAAAAGGGGAAATATAACTAATAATATTATTATGATACATACCGCGATAGATAAACCACATCTTTGGTTAATACTAGTAGACCGGTATATAGAGAATGGTAAGGTGTGATTGGAAAGGTTAATATCTTTACTTCATATTGTATTCGTTGAAGTCATCTGACGCAACTAATCATTTTAATACACAATATCTTTTGTTCCTGTTTTGTTAATCAACAATTTAATTCAATTGTCTAGACTCTACTACCTAGAGTCATCTCTAACTTTTAAAAAATAATGATCAAATATTCGATTGAATCTTCTAATCGAATCGAACTTTTATAGGCGTACAGATAGTTTTTGGGATAACAATATTTTATTCTTTTGGAATTGAAACGGATCGTCATTCTTAATTCTTATATTATTTTAAAGATACATAAAGCTTTTTATTTTATAAAAATTCTGTCCACACTAATATTATAAAGAGTAAAACTTTGTTTGTTTGGTTGTAATGAATAGGCTCAAAAAGTACTAGACCGATTTCAAAAATTCTTTCACCATTCGAAAGCTTCATTATCCACGAGTAACATAGGCTACATTTTATTCTGAAAAAATAGGGTTCCGTAAGATATTTGGGTTTTTCGGACACAAGGTGTATTGTGTTTGTAAATAAGGTATACAACTGTTGTACTGTATCATATCGTATATTTATTTTATTACAAGTTACAAGTAATATAAAATGGATGATCGAATATGTAGATATGGAATGACAGACGGAAGAGGAAGAGTGAACTCCTAAAACGTCCGCTAGAGGCGTTGGCGTGCTGCGTTCGGAAACATCTTTAACAAGGTGTATAAAATCAACCAGAAAAGTTACTTATTTTGCGTACTAAGATCCCGTTGTAAATCTTAGTTAACGCAGGCGAAGCTGCGGGCAACAGCTATAATTTATAAATTGGAGACTAAGTACCAATATTTGAACAATATTGACTAGTATGAGTCATCATTGATCACTTCATGAAAACGTATTGAGCTAGACTCTAGACTCTACCACTACTTGAGTTATGTAAATTTTAAAAACTTCAGTATCCCATATAAATAAAAAAATGTATATTTTTAATATTTTATTAAACTTATCAACTAACTTATTCTACACAGGACGTCGTACATTTTATGAGCCACCTCCGCGCCCCCAAAGCCGATGTAGCAGGCGTTGTGGCTGGGGTGGACCTTCCCAGGGGTGATGGACAGCTGGTGCCGCGCCCTGCCGATATACAGCGTCTCCCCGGACGAGGTCTTCCCCCCGGGAATGGCTCCAGGTGGAACAGCACCATTGGACGCAGGGACCCACCTCAAATGGTTGGGTTTCGAGCATAAAACTTCGATGTTTTGAATCGGTATCTCCTTCCCGTCGTACATGACTGAGGCCGCGTTGTGTCTGACTGATAACTTGCCAGGGATCAGGTCCCCATTGTGCCAAGCGCGGATCACCCAAAGCGGGCTTCCATCCCAACCTTCGTGTCCGCCCAAAACCGCCCTGCCTGACAACAGGTTAGCAGTGGTTGCAGTGGTAGGCACCCATTCAAAATCCCCCGCCGTCTCTGCTATCTGCACCTCGTTGCTGACCGGCTGTTCAGCCTGGTTCGGGGTTTCCCCGTGGTAGATGTAGTTGGTGATGTAAGTTGGTTGGCTGGAGCTGGTGTCTGGTGTGGCGACCGGTACAGGCACCATCATGGTACCGGGGACAAAGTATGGGTAAGGTGATGGATGGCCGTGGTCGGTTGGGGGGTAAGGGTAGGGATAATGAGGATGATGCGGGTGGTGTGGTGGTGGTGGGTGATGTGGCGGTGGAGGATGCTGTGGCGGGGGGCCCCATGGTGGTGGGGGACCGTAGTAGGGCGGGGGAGGCGGACCGGGGGGAGGGAAACTCATCTCACTAGTCTCACTTCACTGTTCTTTTATTCACTATGTTCTCACTGTTTCTAGCAGCTGGTCACTCGTCAGTATTCACCAACACTGTGTTCTTACTGTTCTTCTAGAAGCTTCTGAGTATTACTACTGAGTATTACCCTCAGATTGTTCTGTAAGCGACTGTTCTAGACGGTTGTCTGTACTCGCGTGATGTCCGGTGTATTCACTCTGGCGGGCTCGGGACGAGTTACCTTATATACTATCTTATCAGCTGATAGGATATCTGCCGATTGCTAAAACGTTTGATTCACTGAAATTAATCACTCGCTGTACAATCAGATAGATAAAGGTGACCAAAAACAATATTACTCATGTAACAGCTTATTTAAAATGTAAATAAATATATAATAATACAGGTCGTTCCACGCGGCTTCACTCGATTACAAATCGCCAAATAAATCCCCTAAAATAAATAGCTATACACTATCGAAAGGGTTTTTCTAGTCCGTTTGTTTGTCTGATAGTAGGTAAAATGAATTATCAAAAAAATATTATAATAGAAAAAGTATCATTTGAGCCTAACCTAACCTACACCGGCTCCAAGGCAAGGCTACTGAGAAGAACCGGCAAACTTATGGAAATAATCTATTTCAATAATTGTAGGAGGTAATGTTTGAAACTGCTCTTCAGATTGGAATAAGCAGCGGAAATCCTTTATGGACCCTACCAGGGCCTTGGGCGCTGGCGTGTGTGGGGACTCGCATTGGGTGCCCTACCCCACTAAAGCCGCTGCGTGAGCCTTCAGCCGCTATTTGAGGGACCCGGATCACAGGCAACGGGAAACCCTCAGCAACAGATTGGTCCCGGCAAGACCAAATTCTCCACAATAGGGATTTAAAAGAGTACATAAACACTTCATCATCATTAGTCTTTACCCATCCACTGCCGAACATAGGCCTCCCTCCATGAACGCCAAGACACCGATGCCATGCTCGCTACATACTCTTCACGGCTGTGTGTGTTTGCGTGATATTTCCGCGTTCGACTGTACTCCACACAAAACAATATTTCGCAATATCAGTATTATCAGTGTTATGATTAAGAGAAATGGCATTTATTTTGGTATTGCGTATTTCGTTTGCTAAAGTGTTGGCGTTCATTGTCATGGTGGTCATAGTTCAGGCCTTGTGGTGGCGGTGGGGTCGGTAGCCTAAGGTGAGCCTAGCACCTTGGGCGACTCGAAGAGAGCCGAAGGGGCTCTTTGTAACCCGTTTATAAGAAAAGGGACAAAAGAGCAGGGGGCAAGGGGTGAGGACGTGACCCTCACCTCATCGTACTGTCCCGACGTTGGTAGTGGTTGTTCTGTGGTGCGCAACAATCCCCCTGTAGAGGTGGCGTCGGTCCCCTGAGGGACTGACTAGCCGTCGAGGTGCCCTGTTGTTAGCAGATCCGGGGCACCTCACCAAAGGTGGCATTGGTGGCACTCGCCGGGTTTTAGTGGGTAGAGCTGCGTCCACTTACCAGCTTTCGGGCGCAGCGAGTTCTGGAGAGTTGGTTTCCCCAGGCGGAACGCCTCAGTGCATTCCCCGGTATTAAAGAGAGAAAAAAAATAATATTTTCATCATGATCTTTAATTTATAATCATTAGATCTTTGGAGTCCACGTCACCACCAGTCCACTTTGCTGCAGTATAGCTTATAATTCAGAATAGCACAGCTATAATTTATAAACATATGTGAACCGTCCAAAATCTTATCCTGCGCAGACGAAGTCAGTTTGATCAGAAAGATCAGTTTGTAAGGTAAAAAAACAACAAAATCACTAATATTATCGTACATTTATTATAACTAATTACAAAGTGTAAATAACAATAAATTACCTTACAACCTTATCGTCTTCATTTGCTAACGTGTGTCGTACGCAATACAATGTCCGCAAAGAAAGCCACACTGCAAAGCTATATTTAATACAGTGTATAAGTCCATTATAATATGTGAAAACAAGTCCGCAATATTTATTTTTGGTGAAAGAGTCATTGAAAAAAGATTTTTTCAGCAAAGATGACAATATTGTCTTTGCTCATTTGTCTTAGAGTTTCTGTTTTTCTTAATATGAATCTCGAGTGTGTGAAACCTTTACAGAATAAACAGAAAAGTACACGACAACTTTATGGATTGCTTAATAACAATTTTGTTTTATTTGTTTATGTGTAAATATGTTTTACTACATAATAAGAAATGAATATTTGTTAATACATATATTAATATAGTTTACAATTTTAATTTATAATCATCAAGCCTTACCAGTCGGCGATCGGACGAAGACGTCTCCTAAAGCATTTCTTTTTAGTCTTTAAGTCTTGCACATAAGACACATATTTACAATTTCTTCACACATACTTGCTATTGGATATTTTACAAAATAATGCGAGTAAATCTGAGATATATTATGTGTCTATTTTTATATTCAGATGTCCACAGTGAAGTTCTTCGCTTGATCCTAGTGATTGAAATGATAGACCGTGATACCTTTATGGTTGACGGTACATAATATGATACAACTAAACATGCCACAGATTAATTTACATAATAAAGGCACAGAACAAAGTCTTGATTTAAATATTGATACAGCGTGATACACTGACATGACACACCGTGATACTGTCACTGTTCACGTGATGCAAAATGATCTGATCGTATGTGTCATTTGTTTGAAGTGTAAAAAATATCATCTTTTGCATTCTTTGCTCTCAAACACTTTCAAATACTAAGGGCCTATTTCACCACTTCCTGGTAAATGCCGGATAGGCTATCCACAACAATATTTGACGGATAGAGTATGGAGTATGTGTCAAATATGTTGTGTATAGCCTATTCGGCACTTATCTGGTGAAACAGGCCCTAATTACAATAAAAGTACCCGGTAAACTGTCGTAGTTTAATATACCCTGAAGTTATCTGCGAACAACGTCGCTATTTTACAACGCAAACGTCACTCACTTCATCTGATCAAATGGCGCATACTTTTATAATAATAACATATTGTCGGGGACCCAGATTCAAAGTCAAAGTCAACCCAGATTGTCCATGGTATAAGCTCTAGAGATCCTGTATAGGATGTCATAAGTCATTGTTGATAAAGTCAAAGACCGAGATAGCTTTTGATCTAAGACTGCTAAATTGTCAGAAATCTAGATAGCTCAGGCTTTAAGGGTGAGGGTATGAAAGCACATCATCACGTGAGGACGACGGCTCGGAAGACGCAACGCGGCCCGTCCATCAGCGCCGGCCACACGAACGCGCGAATGAGGTCCGACCTCCTCTCCCTCTGACCTCCCACCTGGAGGCGCGTGTGCTTCTCGGGGTCCATGACCACTGCAACAGATGATACACCTTTATAGCACGTCAATTATAATATGAGACATTTCTCTGGAAATATAAGACATGAAAATAAAAAGAAATATTTGTTTCGCCAAGTAGGGATCTGCAAGAAACGAATTCAACAGAGTCGCTTGGCTGTTAATCAAGGAAAGGCACATTTTCAAACTATAAAAAAATTAAAGTAAAGTATGAAGCCATAACATGTGTGCCCCTGCTGGGCACGGGTCTCCTCCTCGAAATCAGGCGAGGAGTAATAGGAGGTACTAGTATAGGAGGAGGTAATGGGCTAAACTATAAACTAAAAGAAAACTAGCACAAGCATCGTCCAGCTGACCAAGAAAAACCCATTTTATTACCCAAAGAATAGCTCTGAATTTCGAAATACCACCAGAAAATACTTACTACGTTAGAGCACCAAACTACTTGTTTTCCTGTGAAGCAATGGTAACAGACATCTCTTGGAATAAAGCATAAGGCTAGTAGTGAGGCTATCTGACGATACAGCCGTAAATAGCCTTAAAGGCTAACTAACTCTAGCCCTGAAAGGAATACTCACAGCCGACTGCAAACACTCTGTCTAAAACTCTAATTAATATTTGTCTATAATATGTTATCCGTAAGCCACGTCCACTCGCCCAGTGTTGGGTGGTAACTGGTATTATCTGGTATGGTCTGTTACCTGGCGCGAAGTCCGTGTCGATGCGCAGGGGAGGGTGGAGGGCCAGCGCCCACGCGGCGCGGCAGGCGGCTGCAGCCAGCGCGTGCAGCGGCGCGCAGCTCGCCACGCATGGGTACTCACGTAACGTGCCCGTCACCTGGGGCAAAACGGGATACGGTTAAGACAATATCACCATCTTAGCCTTTTCCCAACTATATTTTGGAGTCGGCTTCCAGTTTAACTGGATTTCATCTGAATTGTATCATTTTAAATGGAGCGACTGCTTATCTGATCTCCGCAGCCCAGTAACTGGGTAATACTGTACCCCTCGGTAAGACTACTCATCAGACTCTCGGGCTTTTAACACCCTGTAACGATTGTCAAAGTTCCACACATGACAGCCGGGCTTAACGTGTTTTTCGAGGCTTGGAGGAGTCTCGATGTGTAAAGATGGTCACCCATCCAGGGACCAACCTCGGCAAGCGTTGCTTAACCTGGTAAATCGATCCGCACGGCTATCACCACTGAGCCACGCGCTTCTCTGGTTAAGACAATATACTGATAAATAAAAAAACGCTGTAAAAAAATAAGCTGGTCTGTTCTATCTACACTAATATTATAAAGAGGAAAACTTTGTTTGTTTGTTTGGTTGTAATGAATAGGCTCAAAAAGTACTGGACCGATTTCAAAAATTCTTTCACCATTCGAAAGCTACATTATCCACGAGTAACATAGGCTAAATTTTATTCTGGAAAAAAAATAGGGTTCCGTAAGATATTTGGGTTTTTCGGACACAAGGTGTAAAAAATCAACCAGAAAAGTTACTTATTTTGCGTATTAAGATCCCGTTGTAAATCTTAGTTAACGCAGATGAAGCTGCGGGCAACAGCTAGTAAGTTATAAGTATCATCTATAAATTCACACACGTGTCTCTCAGTAGGTGAAGTCCTTACTTTAAATTATAATAAAGATTATGAGCTCCACTGTCCACGTGCTGTGAAAGATGTCCACGCATCTTCGTGTTTGTTTCTTATTCTAATCCCCGTAACGAGATTGAACTTGTAAGAAATGGTGCTATGCTGTAAAGTGATGGCATAAAGACAGACCGTGCTGTCGCGCTTCGTGGATAGTGTAAAGGAGGGCAGCGCATCTGCATAATGCATATATAATAATGGTTGTGTCGATGTGTGTCGTTGATAGTCGCTAAAAGGCTTCCACTGTCGCTTACCCTGCTATGCTATAACAACTATCATCAGTCTTTTTGATACTGAACACAAGCCATTTTCCCACCTACATCCTAAATTAAACTAAGAAACAAAGTGACATAAATTAGCGAGATATGAAAAAGGAACCCGCTACTAATTTGACCAGAAGAAGCAGGAATTGGGAATATTTTCCAGTTTCCATACCTGACTAATGACAGTCCTCTCGGCCTCCCCCAGCGGGAAGGTGTGAGCCGTGCTCCTCATCATCCTGAAGGCTGCGGCGACGAAGCCGGTCGCACCAGGAGTGGAGTCAGTCTCGCAGCCCAGCAGAGCCTTCGCCTCGGCGATCCTCTTGTCTCGAAGGCTGATCACCGCTCGGAAGGACAACTGGAAATATTCAGATTATCAGACGAAGTGGAAAATATGCGCACCGGTCTAATCCTCGAAAAGAGGTGAGGAAAGTGCTGGGTTAAGCCGGGATAAAATCCGTAAAGAGTTTAACTTACACAATAATAACGAATTAATAAATTATTCATACAACCTTACAAACATAAATACAAGTACGATTCTTAATGTATTTTCATATTAATAGCGTACTTGGAAGCGTGTAACATATAATTTCCTGAGATGTAATCTGTAACATCCGTCTCAGATGGTCGACGGTAACCCAATATCCGACGTTTCGTAAACTAATTATTATTAAATAATATTTATTATGTGTTAAATAAGTCATATAAAATTTACACTTATTTTGCCTACAGTATAAAAAGGTACGCTGCCAAAAATTTGCTTGTCTTAAAAACGGGTGGTAGAAGAATATGTTTCTGATTAGATAAGCAGACTGGCGCAGGATGCAACACGACTCAATGCTCATTGCTTGAGTTGCAACATAACAGCTATGTTACGACAGCTGCTGTCGTATCCTGTGTTTGATCTTTTTGTCATGGTACGTTTTCCTGTGACGCTACGGTCTAAAAGTTAAAAGGTTGCCTCTATACAAGTAATAACAATAACGGATTAGCTAAGCGACTAGGAATGTCCCAATGCCTCGCCTGGAATGCTGGAATCTAGCTTCATGACTAGGTAGATCCTGTCCTGCTCTTCTAAACTAGTGCCTTTCGAGTTTATAGATATTGTCTTCGGTCGTGGGATTCCTCGTCAGCAAAATTGTCGAAGTCTCGAGTGTGTCGAGTATCTCATAGTTAAACTCACCAAGAGGTACAGCCTCAAGGTGATACAAGTATACACACCAACCTCGACACATTCTGATGACGAAGTAGAGGCAACTTACGAGGATGTCTCCAGGGCCTTACACAACACCTCCTAGGCCCACTTCAATGTTGTTATGGGGACTTCAATGCCAAAGTAGGAGTACGATCAGGTATCGAATTGTATTTAGGGCCACATGGTGTCGGCAGTCGGAACCATAGGGTTGCCCCCTATGGTTCCGACTTCCGACACCACGCTTGTCAACTTTCTCGAGAAAGAAAAAAAACTTTCTCTTTTTAATTAATTCATATTTTTAAAAGAAGCCCCATAGGAAGCGAACCTGGCAAAGTCCCGACACTGTGACGAGGAACGAGATAAACTTAGGGCCTGTTTCACAATCTCCAGTTAAGTTCCCAATAGGCTATCGGCAACATATTTGACAGATACTCCATACTCTATCTGTCAAATATGTTGCCGATAGCCTATTGGGAACTTAACTGGAGATTGTGAAACAAGCCCTTAATTTCCTTCAACGAATATAATCTTGTACATTGATGTTTATATTCTGTCTTTAATACCGAATAGCGCCTTACAGCACAGCAGACAAAGCTTGATGATGACTTGTTATTATGAAACAACTATAGAAACTGACTCGTTGGATTGGGTTGGTAAAAAGTCTTTAAAAACCTTGATGGAATCCGTTATTATTGTTTCATGATAATGAGTGGAATTCGGTTAAACATAAGAAAATAATGATGACTTACGACAGCGACCGAGAAGACGATCTTGTACTTGAGGTTGGGGGTCTGCTGCAGCGGCTCCAGCTGGCTGAGCGCCGGCAGCACCTCGTCCGCCGCGCGCGCCCACACCGCCGCGTACTGGGAGATCAGCTTACTCCTGGAATACAGATTAAGACAACTGAAAAACATTTAGATACAAGAATTTGGAATTGTTAGAGACAAAATAACCTCGCAGATATGGTGGTAATAGTGTTAGACTCATCTTCTAGTATTCTAATTGAGTTAAGTGACTTTCAAATGAAGGTAAATGACAACATCATCATCGTCAGCCTTTATCCGTCCACAGCTGAACACGACAACCGATCCTTTGGCACTCGCATCCGTCATGGAGATCTCTCACCCGGTTAATGGCAGACCAGCACTCCGGTCTTTAGGACTAAATAAATGAAATGACGAAAAGTAGTTACAATAATGACGAAACTTATGGCTAATGACAGACAATTGGATACAATACAACAAAGTTTAGACACCTTCGATAAAAACTAAACCACTTGGATACAAGAAATGTCGAATTTCATGCCAAAATCATCAACACATTATACTTGTTAAACAATAAGCATTTTTTATTTTGAATAGCTTCAAGAGAAGCCGATGACCAGCTGGTTGACCACCCTCCTACCCTCGTCATCAGGTAAGAACAGAAACAATAATATAGCTCCGAACAGAGCATATTGCTCGTTTCCACCGTGACTAACGTCCAACAGGTTGTCTGCTCACGCGGCGTGACCGCTCATTATCCACGCCTCGTGAGCAAACAACTGTTCAAGTTCAAGTTACAAATGGATTAGGAAATTGGGCAGTGGGGCAGTGCGGGGAGTGGAATAAATTGACTTACGGTCACAACCAGGCTGGAAATGGTCCTGGTTTTTTTTGTTAGTTGAACAGGCAAACTAGCACTAAAGGGCCATCTGATGGCCAGTGGTTAACGCTACCCATGAAAATAAGCTTACCTGGAATTAGCCCAGGCATCTCATTTATAACGGCTAACGTCTGCTCTGCGCCCGGTCCTTGAGCGGTGGATGCGCCGCAAGCGCAAACCCCTCACCTTCCGTCTGACGCAGGTTCTCACCGGGCAGGGATGCTTTGGTGATTACTTGTGTCGCATGGCCTAAAGGGAGCCGACGACTGGATGTCACGATTGTGACTCTGCCCAGCACATCCTCGAGGTGTGCCCGAGATGGGCGGCGCTGCGTCATGATTTGACGTCTGTCATCGGAGGGGAGTTGTCTTTGTTGAGCGTCATCACCGCGATGCTTGGCTGTGACGAGTCCTTGGCGGCAATGGCCTCTTTCTGCAGGAAGCTCTCTCTTTAGACAACGAACGGGGGTGCGTCGGAGGCGCTACTTAATGCGCTTCCAATAACGCCCCTGTGCTCGTGTCGGGCTCGGGATGGGAACCCGGGTCCTGCTAGACACGACGTCGTGGGGACTGCCAAGTCGTAGCCGGGCAGTCCCCTTATTGTGGAGAATTTGGTCTTGCCGGGACCAGTCTGTCGCTGAGGGTTTCCATAGGCCATAAGCTCAGGAAGCGATCATGTGACTATTTGTGCCCAATAAGCACTTATCACCGGATGATCTTCAGCATCCCTACATATTTTATTGTTTGACTCCAATATTGATTGGTGTGATTGAACACCGTCAGCTATCCCTGCACATGTGACTACAGACATCTGTCCAGAGCTATAATATATTGACTTTATAGTCTTGTGGGACAAAACTTTTAGGGCTCACCTTTTATTGACTCCAATAGCCTGATGTACAACAGTGGGCATATATGGGACGACGACGACTGGCTGTCTATAATCTATATAGAGTTAGCATGTGAAGATCACCTGAAACCTGGATATCCTGAAGGGCTAGTAGTTTTTTTTATGTTGACTGGAATTTCACTCATTATAATGAAACAACTTTTACGGATTTTGTCGCGGTTTATTAAGTTTTTTATAAGCCCAACGTTTCGGATACTTTACAATCCTCCTGTCACCATGGTTGCTGTAAAGTATCCGAAACGTCGGGCTCATAAAAAACTAAATAAACCGCGATAAAATCAGTAAAAGTTGTTTCATTATAAGGGCTAGTAGTATTCTTAGGTGATCTGAATGCTGATGGTATAATCCGACTCATACTGGAACGTGGGTGTTACTTACCGTTCTGGATTCAGGTGCGAGTCGTCGCTGTCAGAGTGGTAGCCATCGCTGGCGGAATCCGTGGGGGAGCGAGGGGTGGTCTCCGCGCCGGGACCCTCACTCATGAGGGAGAGGACGGCAGCGCAGCCCCGGGAGTGGCTCATCAGCACCCCAGCGACCGGCCTGGGAACAGATATAAATAGAGAATGGTTTTTGACATAAATATTAGTCAAGATAAACCCTACTCATTTGTTTTTTTTAATCTAAGTTTTTCAAACGAAGCTGGAGGTTAAAGCTAGTATTTGTATTTGGATCATTATCGTTATTATTATTGGCATCATCATCAGCCCTTATCTATCCACTGCTGAACACAAGCCTCTCTCAATGAACGCTAAGACGACTGATCCCTTACCACTCGCATTCAACACGGACCGGCCACTGCACGGAGTTCGTCTTTCCCCTGATTAATATTATTATTATCTTTTAATATTATGCTATTATTAATATTGGAACGAAGTTCCTTACGGCAGGCTTGGAGGGGATAGGGATTTTTCTGCGCCACCGAACCGAAAAAAATGTGATAGTAAAACCGTAAGAAAAAGTGCGTGGAATAAAAGCGTTAAATGATACATGCGCAGGCGCGACAGTCGCATACACAAGCGAGTAGTGTATAATACCTTTGTGTCCCACGACACCACATTTCTTTTATTATTATTATCTATCCCCCTGGTTATTATTATTATATACATGATGTTAGTTTTCGTCTTCTGTTTTCTGGATTCGAATCAGTGACCACAAGGGAGCGGTCGTCACTACATAGTTAACACATTCCCGTGTATAAAGTGATGGGCGAACATTAAACGTTTACAACCGCAGTTAAGTTTAACTACAGTTAATTGTGTAACAACTTTCATAACCTGGGAGCGATCATATCTTTCTTTGTTCAAGATGATTTAACTGTTTATGTAACTACGCTTTTACTTCACACCACTTGGTGCCTCTGTTTTATGGCATGAGGTGGCAAACGAGCAATTGGACCTTTTTGGTGACAAACAGAGGTCATGCAGGCGTTACTCTTCTTTTGGCCACCGGAAACATAAAAACTGCACAAAACGCGACAGCATAGCTGTCACTTTACGCCGGTATTATGCGTGCGAAAGGTAACCGGGTCGTGCCGGCTCTATACGGCTGCAATGCCGTATGGCACTTCATTTGAGTTGTTCATGTTAGGGTACTAGAATCTGGTCATCTATGGATGCCCTCAGCTGATGTGTGGGTATCTGAAGAATATGTATTTAGGTAACTTGGATCCATAACCATAAACCATATTTTTTACTTATTTTTCTTTTTTGGTTTGGAGATTCATAGAAATACACATACACATCAATAACGGTATAGGTTTTAATATATCATTAAAATGTGTCTCGTCGAACCAGGACCATTTGAATAATAATAATAACAATAATAATATATAGGACGCTTTTACACCACGTCAATCTGGTCCCGTGCTAAGTTTCCGAAGAACTCGTGTTACAGGCAACATTATCATTTATATTAATACATATATTTAAGATTTTTATTGCATAATACACATATTTTATACACATCCATGGTCCAGGAACACAGAAAGTTTTTTTGTTCCCTAGCGGGATTCGGACCCGCAACCTCCGGCCAACGCGCTAACCACAGAGCCACAGAGGTAAAATAACAGATGGCCAGTTGATGTTGATAATGTTATCAATAACGTGCGCCCTGCATACAGTACAGTAGCCCTGTGCGGCAACAAGAAAAACGAGATCCAAGTAAACTTTCCACTGGTTTCTCAGCTGCGCTTTCCCTGGCGATGTCACCACACAGCTACCATTGTGACTGCTCACCAGCCATTGTTATTGAGATGTGGCCATACATACATACATGCTAATATTATTACCACAGTTCATTCACACAGGTGACTCGTAACACTTGAAGTACGCGAAATAACAGGTAGGTAAATAAATATTGCAAATAAAATTAAAAGAATAAACCTTAAAAAACCAAGACACTGACAAGAGCTGACCTTGAAATGGCCGAACCGATTTCGATAAAACAAATCTCATTATCACCGCTAGGAAACTTAATTTGAAAAGAACGCTATCTATTCTCCTGTTTAGGAGCAATTGCACAGATAGACACACAGAAAACGTTGCAACACTCCTCTTTCGCGTGTCGAGGGTTCAAAAATCAATGGTATAGTAAAAGTAGCAAAGGAATCTTTCACATCGACCACATAACCCATAAACTCCTAATAACAGGGGAACGGGTTCTGGCGACACATCTGACTTATAGTTCCGATGTAAGCCGTAAACAATGTACTCAAACTATCGTGTCGTCTCATTCTTTCCCGTTGCGATATATATCCATTTCTTTTTAGCGTTCCGTGATTGGTAATGTATGACATTGAATTAGCTAATCACAGCATTGCAACCCCTTTCGTCTCACCTCAGCTAGTTGCCAGAATGCATTTAATACGAAAAATCAAACATTAGGAGTCTATAGGTTGTGTGGTCGATGCGCTTTCATAATGATCATTTTATACCGGTGTAAGTAATTTGAGCAACATCTGATCGATGGCTTCTGGTGACCAGTTTTGGTCAATGCGACCTCTTGACTCCTAGCCGGGAATTTGACGCTGATGCGCACGAAGGTGGCTAATCTTCGCGGCGAATCTTCGTGCACATTAAGGGCAGGTGAGTACAGCGTTCACATAGCTCTAGGTAGGCAGCACGTGGCTGAGCCTTCAACCGATCGCATTTGATATCAAGGTCAGCTTTACGCTGAACCTCGAGCTCGCGGTATGGCTGGTGACCATGCTGCGCCAGTCTGGGCGCTGTGCTGCTAAAATTTTCAAACGAGGAAGCTCTGTATTGCATCTTTACATGGGTCGCTTTTTGACATCCTTGTACCTAGCGGTCCACTATTATTCCGCAATTATTATCAATTAATTTGAGCAAAATTTAGTCTACACTAGGTTACCGGTATTTAAGTGTCGAAAGAGTTGCTAGAAACATAGTTAAATTATAATTGAATCAGCCTGTCAGTTGACATAACAACTACAATAAAAAGCTGCCAAATTTTAATCGTATGCTAACCGCCGTTAACAGCCATGTTAGTTGACATACACTTTGAACAACATTTCAAAAACCGGGCGTTAGCATAGAATTTAGAATCGAAACGAACGATATCTAGTTTCCATAGCTTCAGCTGTGAATGAAAACTCTTAGGTGAAATTTACGTGATAAGATTAACAATTGGTACAGGTATATGACCTAATATCCATCTAGAATTTACTAGATTTGGAGGAGACTACAGTCTATAATAATGCGACTTATCGGGACTCATAAACCTCTCTTTATATTGAGCAATTGATTTGCAGGAACCTCTTTTATAAACACTATTTAGCGAAGTCATTAAGCAATGCATAAATAGGCATCAAATTATCTCGTCGTAAAAAATCATAAAAAAAGTTTCATCAAAATGATAATAAAGAATTAATAAATTATTCATACAACCTTACAAACATAAATACAAGTACGATTCTTAATGTATTTTCATATTAATAGCGTACATGGAAGCGTGTAACATATAATTTCCTGAGATGTAATCTGTAACATCCGTCTCAGATGGGCGACGGTAACCCAACATCCGACGTTTCATAAACTAATTATTATTAAATAATCTTTATTGTGTATTAAATAATCTGAAGCGTGTGAACCTACTGGTTTTTTTGGTTCCGATATTTTATGTGTACTGGGCACGAGTCTCCTCCTTGAAATCTGGCCAAGAGGGTACTAGGCTATAGTTCACCGAAGCCATGCTCCAATATAGGTTATTGATCTTTACACACCTTCTAAGACTGGTCTCTTCACGCATGCAGGTCTTCCTCAGGGTGTTTTCCTACACCGATGAGTGAGCGATAGTCTCGTGTTTAGGGTGCACTTACAAATTTATAAAAACCTATTTCAAGGCACCCACAGGGGGTCAGGATTGAACCCGGGCCTCTATCTAAAGAGTCCATACCTACTATAATATACACCATCGTGACTAATTGTTTAGTGAATTATTTCACAAAATTAAAAACGAATGATTTCTCCTCTTAACATTGATGCCCGCCTTGCATGTTGCTCATGATCTATCCACAGCTACGCTTCGGCCTGATGATTATTATTTCTTATATTCTTTAATTCTATTATTATATTAATGAATGATATATTAATATATATTATTGATTAAAATATATTTTTTTATAACCGCCGGCGGGAGGGATGCGCTGTGTCGCATTTGAAAGACAATTATGATTATGGAAAAATGGATATCAAAGTCCGTTATGACTGCATCTAGAGTTGCCAGGCGTCCGGATAAAGCCGGATATATATAAGCCGATATTTATACGGTGTCCGGCTTTTGTTAGACTTTTTACATTTTGCAAAAGAGCGATGCCAAATTAGTCTTAGACTAAGACTGTCTTGGCATTCGATTTTATCTATTAGTTAACTATAATTTAACAAATTGTATTATACTTAAAAAAAAGCTCGTTTTTACATACAATTTCTTTGTCGTACCTATAAATACTAAGTCAAAAGCCTCAATAATGTGGGGAGTTCGGTTCTACCCAAATGTCCGGCCAAACTGGCTGGTCTGTCCGGCTATTAGGTTTGGCGACCTGGCAACCCTACCTGCATCCACCACGTCCGCTAGTAACCCATGCATCGACACTGACCTCGGATACAAAATATATTACAAAATAATTATTAACATAATACAAGTTCATAGTTACGGATGTTACACCTAACACCTTCAAAGTTATTACATAAATTGTAACACTTAAACCAAAATAAATGTGTTATTATATTATTAAATAACGTCGTCGGTTCTGTTATATTATGTAACCCTCTAATAACTAATAATTATATTTATACTTGTTAAATAATTGAACACAGAGAATCGTTAAAAATACTAATAATATTAATTAACAATAATTACAAATCATCAGTTTAAGTACATAATAGGGAGGATAATATCCATTTATTATTATTATTATTATTATTATACTCATATGTTTCGGAACGATGGCACTGTCATTGACTTCTTTCTTCGTCCACTCTTGAACCTTACTGGCCCATCGGCCATTCGATCTCCTGGGCGTGATGTAACAATACATTGACTCTTAACAACTTCCGTAGTCCTGTTGACGGCATCTGACACTCGTCAGCATCATCATCACTCACCTCGTGTCACTGAGGTCCAGCGCCGGGTCGGACCTCTTGATCTGACCCACGCACGCCAGCACCGCCTTATCGCTGTCCACCCGGGCCGCCAGCGCCGCCACCAGCGTGGGCAACTGTCTCAGCGCCGGTTTGTCCACGATGGTGAGCAACGACTTGTTGTCGATGAGCCGTCGCTCCACATCGGCGTGGGACAGCGCCAGCAGCCGCTGGTGGGATGAGGACGCTGGGTCTTGGTTCACTGTCACCGGTGACTGTCGGAGGTAAGATTTCATTAGAATTGATCGCATATATTATTATGTAAGATCTGATGATTGTCTCATGGTTTCTATCATTATTTCGTGTTGTAAAAAACGCACTCAACACAAAATAGAAGAGTTATAAAACTAGCTCTGGTTCAATTTAATTATTCCCCTAAATAACGTTGTTCTCCACTGAGGTTGGACTAGATGGGCAAGGAGGTCCGCCAATAGATGAGTGGTCAAACAACTCACCCGTCCAAGTGAGATGAGAGCTTAGGAGTGTGAAGTGTGGGCTGAACCCGTGCACCTTATCAATAATACATAACAGTCCAAAATATTTCAAACATGTCTAAAGTTACCCATTCATTTAACCCCATTGATCTATGTAGCATAACCTCGTTTTGTTTTCGAGGAGACATACCAGCTCCTCCAGCTTGTGCAGAGCTTGCTTGTAGACGTCCACGTGCCTCTGGAGCTCGTTCTTCATGGCGACATGGAGCGAGATGAGGGTCCCCGTCGAGTCAGCAGTCAGCCCGTGAGTGCCCAAACCTGCGGAATACATTTTATTTTAAAAGGGCAAACTCTGTGACTAGCTCAAGATGGTCAGTAGCCAGATTCAAAAGCACAACAACGCTGTTTAACGGAAGAAATGCAGGATAGTGGTCATCACGAGAAGAATTCGACGAGGATGGAAGACAAATGCCTAACTCACATTAGTTAATTAATTAACACTCTTGGATCTTCTTCCCGTGAAGCTTCAGTTGGTGAGGAGAGTTCCAAACTAATGATGGACTGATAAACAAAAGAAGGAGACAAAAGCAAACTAAGTACTGGATAGGAGATACGACAAGGTTACTTTAATTGGAATGCCTGTAACACCTTCGTTACCACCTCCGTTCAAAAACACAACAAATCAGTTAAAGGAAAAATAGTGGTGACCATACGAATGTACAGCACAAACCTTGCACATGTGAACGTTCCTAACTTTCTTCTCTTAACATCTTACTAATGTAGAAAGTTCTGGTAGATTTTTTAAAAAGAGTTTTTCTGCGTCAGAGGAAGAGTTACATGTTTGAGGGTTTATGTCTACTTCTTGCGCACGTTCTGTAGTCTATGATGTGTCAATAGATTCTTTTTCTATGTAATAATTTTATTTTAATTTTAACGAAGTGAGACCTAGCTGTATCTCTATAATATATATTATGTGCTATTAATTAACTTGTTTACGTTCAACTGTGTATTAATATAATTTGCTAGTCGTATGATAACGATGTTTTGATCGCACGTACCGTTATGATATAGAAAGCAGGAAGTGATTCCCAAACATCAGGTATTAGCGAGCGAGCCGGACGCCGGACGCCGGACGCCGGACGCCGGACGCCGGGCGTGAGAGAGCCCTGATATAATCAATATACTTCATCACATATGCTTAATCTGTATCTTAGTTTAATATCTTAAGTGCAATATTGATTTTTTTACTATACATAATACGTAAGTGAATATAGAGTAAAACCTATACCATATGTTGATTTTTATTTGTGGTTATATTACAAGATACTACGTTCTTCGTGCTGGCACACGAAGCCATACCCACCACTCGTCCCCACCACTGCCACTCCTGTAAGGCCAGGATCTAAAGCAATAACCACCAGATGACCCTTTGATATGATATCAGCCCGATGTATTTCCAAGCGGAAGACCGTACAAGACTGGAGTGACAAAAACAATCAAGAATAGGGGAAACCCAGCTGTAAATAGATTGGGCAAGTCAACCAAATCATAGCGTGTTACTCTGATTAGTATACTAGACCGAAATATAAATCTGTTCGCAACCCGATCGTATCCCATTCCCGTGGGAGTACGGGGATAAATTCATATTAGTAAGTAGTAAGCTATATTTTTAAAAATTTTCACCAAAATCTTTCACGTGAAACACTCATTAATACATCTAAACACGTTTACAAATTTTTGTGTTCATAGTATTAGTAGTATTGTAAAGAGGAGGCTTGAGTTCAGAAGTGAACTCAGCAAGTCATCCTAATTCGGAAGCGATTTCACCAAAATAATGCTATATCATGGAACATCGAACTTTATCGTCCCCAAACTGACTCCAAATGTCTGCGCTGACCGAAGCTAGTTCTTATATAATACTAGCTGTTACCCGCAGCTTCGCCCGCGTGAACTTAGATTTACGGATTTATCATGTCTGATGATGATCATTTTCTATTTTAATAATGACTAAGTATTTGTATTAAAATGGATATACGTAATCTTGAACGCTTCCCGTTTGGTCCCGTTCGAATCACGGCAACACGATTTATTTTCTTGCGTATTATTTTGATATTGCCATATCTCCTAAAGTATTCATTTAATTTGCACAACGTAAAGGGGAAAAATAATCTTCATGGAGTGCTTAAGCCAATTAACTGATTTAAAATGATAAGGATTCATTCTGTGTTTGTGTAAATAACTTTCAAATTATCGCGTTAAAAATTGCCCATTTTTTAAAGTATTAAATGCATATACTATGATATCCCTAAGAGAAAGACATATGCCATCGCGGACTTTTTTGTAGACCTATTTAAGATACACAATTCCACCATACATTATTTTGTTATATCTCAAAGGGTTTAGGCAGCGTTTTCGTTGAAAACTCCCAGGCGGCCTATTTTTTTCCGACACCTCCAACAATTATTGTTGTATCTTAGCCAATGTATATAAAAACTTAATAAATTATATACATAAACCTTCCTCTTGAATTGTCCTATCTATTAAAAAAAACCGCATCAAAATCCGTTGCGTAGTTTTAAAGATTTAAGCGTACAAAGGGATATAGGGACACAAAAAGCGACTTCGTTTTATACTATGTAGTGATACTACTATGACCAAGGAACACGGAAACTTTATGGCGGGATTCGAACCCGCTACTTCCGGCTTGAGCGCCAATGCGTTAATCATTGAGCCACAGAGGTCGCCATCGTCATTGTTAATGGCTTATTTCAATAACTTAATAAGTTCAAAATCTTTCCATTAATAAATTTAAGAAAACTGTTAAAGAACGTTTGTGTGGTACAGCCTATTACGAAATAAAATATTTTATTGAAGATACCACACCTTGGGAATAAGACACTCACTCTTAAGATGTTACATGTTGTATTTATTAAATATTATGTATCTCGTTTTGTTGACAAAAGAGCAACCCCTAAGTTTTTTCTCCTTTTTCTTAGGGAATACTGTATCTCAAACTTTTTTTTTAACTTTTATTAACTACATTTTTGACGTTTTCAAGTGTAGGTACAAATTGCTACCTACAAAATAAAGAAATTTTGATTTGATTTAAATGCTCTGTTACTTCTCGTCGTCTTTA
Source organism: Lycaena phlaeas (assembly GCA_905333005.2). Lineage (NCBI taxonomy): Eukaryota > Metazoa > Arthropoda > Insecta > Lepidoptera > Lycaenidae > Lycaena > Lycaena phlaeas. The sequence goes on from HG995185.1 coordinate 10,165,474, forward strand.
TTAAACTATCGTCTCTGGAGACATCGCCTTAAAAAGCTCGTCTTAACAAGTGTAGGAGTTTGCGGCTGTAGTGCTGTGTGAATGTCAAATTAATTAGCAAACATGTGGTAACGGAGAAATCTCAAGCAGCAAGGTTTTTATTACATATATAACAAACACTCCGACTGCGGTCACCGCCGCCCACAGCTAGAGAAACTGTGAGCGGGTTTGGCTAAGGAATAACGAAACCAACGAAATGTGCCCCCTAGACAAGTGGCACAAACGCTAAACGAATAGAATAGAATAGAATACTTATTGCTAAGACTTGTGACTATGTGAATGACACTAGCTTACGACATGTAATTTGACAGCTAGTGTCATTCCCAAACAATAAGTATTCCAACAAATCCTTTTGGAAGCTAAAGCCAAAGAAGAAGAAGACAATAAGTATTCTATTCTATTCTATTCATTTAACGTTTGTGCCTCTTATCCAGGCGAACTGAAGTGACAGTGGCCTGGCTTATAGAGAGCCGGAGAGAAGGCTGCGTTAAAAAAATAATTTGAACAATTAAAAAAAACCTCTACGCAAGATTACTTATAGTTCCAGGAAAACCACTTAGAAAGTAACAAAATATTGTCCTTCATCTATTTATTCTTTAGAAACCAACAAACAAATGTTTATCAAAATGGAAACTGTAAAATATTTAAGCTAAATAAAAGCTGCTATATAGCATGTTTATTATTAAGGTTTCTTAATTCATCCAACTGAAACGTTAGACAATAAATCATAATTTAAAAAAAACACGCTCATTATATGGTCATGGGTCTCTTAAGATCTTGCGAAGTTTTAATTCAATGTGACATTTTAAAGTAGTCAAGACTGATGTTCCAAGTTTCCGTTACATAATAATAATAAATAAACAAAAAAGTAAGTAATAATGTTGAAAGAACAAACGCAGGAAGTAAATAAAATAGAGAATTTTAAAACAAATAAAGTCAGTTCGTGTTGCGCAAGAGGCTTCTCACAGGAAAATGTCGACATGTTAAATTATTCAAATCTTAACTAGTAGTTAACTGTGTTAACTATTGTTTTTTAACAATAAAGCCAAATATGAATTAATTTATATTATATTTTCTAGTTTACTATGATGTGAACTAAACCTTTATCAGTCCACTGCTGAACATACGCCTCCCTCAATGAACGCCAAGACGACCGATTCCTTGGCACTCGCATTAAAAACGGAACGTCCACTGCACGGAAATCGCCTTCCCACCTTGTTAATGGCTGACTGACTCTTCGTCCATCTAAACTTCCCCTCCACCTTATTGCGTTTCACCATCATCTTACCTGTAAATTTATTTGGCAAAAGATCGCTGTTTGACAGAAATATAGTCGTTGTGTAGCAAATATTTTGGAAATAGCTTAATTGGAATGGCCCTTAACGTCTGATTCTATGTCACAATTATATTAGTGACTTCTCTCCTTTTGCATTGAAAAACTGTCAGCCTCAGTTCTCGTAACCATAGTAAGCAAGCTATGACACAGTGAATTACAAAAGATATTGTAAGGGAAAATGGCGATATGATAAAGCCCAAAACGAATATTGTAGTAATACTTGGAGACATCAAACCTTGTACTGCCGCGTCCAGCTGGCGCCGTCGACTGTCCACCGCGTCCCTCGCATCGGGGCAGTAGCTCGCCAGGGCGGCGGCCAGGCGCGCGGTCCGGGAGCGGAGCCCGGGGCTCTGGTCCGCCCCCAGCAGCCCCACCAGCCGCCACGCCACACCCTCGCACTGCAGCTCCGGACGGGGCGTCTCCAGGGAGACCAGCCTGGTATGATAGTTGAAGGTTTTACTCATCACCAACTCCCTACGTTCTACTACGTTACTGAACATCTTGAGGAAGTTGGTGATGGTGATGAACTCACTCATTCAAACATAACAGATAGCCTTACGAATCTATAGAGATAAAAAATTATACGATCAAACCAAGTCAGGTAGTCTAGTGTTCTAGATGTTGCTTCTTATACTAAAAACATAAGTCAAGTAAAGACACTTTAAAAATGACGCTATAAATGAATTACGAAAGTCCACAGTTCAGTAAAATAAGCTCCTGAACAAGAAATCGATTATTTAGTCTTGGTTAATGTAAGCTTAGAATTAGATGGTTCAGTTGTATACTTCTTTGAAAAGCAATGAATTTTTGCTATGCGCCTCAAAAGTACCGAAAATACTTTTTAAAAGATCTCTAACAAATTATACTCTTTTTCAATAGTCTGTGCTCTTTATTTACTTCTTTTAAAATCTGATCAGAGGATCTATTTCTTCAAATAAAGTCGGCAACCCTTGATAGGAGCGAAAATAAATTTAAGAAACGCAATAATGCATATATACGCTTATTCGTCATATAACTAATCTGCACTTAGCAAGATTCGAACCCGCTGCGTGCAGTGTCCAATACCCTGACAACTCGAGCATCGGGCAGTCACTTTATGTTTTTGGTGTGAGGAATACTAAGAGGTTCTCTCGTGTTATCATAGTATTACCATAAATATGACATAACGCTTTATAACAGCCATCGCGGCGGTCGGCGGTACACAATGGTACCCACGAGCGGTGTACCCACCACGGCGGTGAGCTGATGTGGTGCGTGGGAGCGGTCGCGTGTCTCAGTTCACGGCTGATCATGATTGACGATTCATGTTTTAATTATTTTATATAACTCAACATTTACACTTTAAACGTTGGCTCCGACGGCGGTGCTTTAGGACGTTACCGACCTATTTTGATCATGATTATTTTTATAGCCTAAGTTACTCCTTGTTAAATCAGCTATCGGCCAGTGAAAGTCCTATATAAATGAGTCCAGCAGTTTCAGATATTATCCATAATAAACAAAAAAAAATTAGTTGTCTGTAAAGTCGGTTTACTGACGATAGTTGAACGTGACAACTTCATAAGAAAATACTGATGGGCCGATTGTGCCTCTTTGTCGCTCGTTCCGCGCTTCTGTCGCTTGCACATCAAACCTTAAATGGAACGCCTCAGAGCGAGATAACGCCGCATGAGTTATGTTTTTTCGTGCTTGCAGCCGGCTCCATCGAATTATAAGACGTTGTCACGTTAAAACTTTGTTGATATAAGTGAATACTACATATTATATGCATTTAGTGAAAGCTGTTATTTTGTAATTACAGACACTTCAATTTTATTAATGCTTATAATATCAGCCCTTGAAAACCCTGGACACTAATCTCCTCCTCGAAATGAGGCGAGGAGGGGTTTGTTAGTATAGATATACCAGGCCACGGGCAGTGTTAATCATTATTTCGGTGAAGCCTGTCACCGGTCAGACCACTTTCACTGCCGAAGCCCGAAAGTTGGCTCGACGTCGATCGTGTTAGATCATTTGTCCGTATGTACGTCATTAAACTTATATTAGTTACGCGCATGGAGTTATTTCGGTTAGATTCATACCTTCGCCCGGTTGTTACGAAGATTTGGAACGAATTATATTATGAAATAAAACACGAGAGTTGTGTTTGAGAAGCAATTTTTTGAGCAAAACAAAATCCAAAAAAGTGGGTCCTTTATGATTTATAGCCAAATTAAATTTACGTTTTTTTTTTTTAATTAATTAAAAATTAATGAATAGTAATAAAAGTGGAGCAATTACGGATTCTAGTGGAGCATTTAGGGAACAATTTTTTGGCATATCGTTTAATTTAAAAAAAAAACTTCTACGCTAATTTCCTTCCGGTTTGTTTCCCGGTGTGTAGTGTATCTCACACACTGGCCGATCATCAAAGATATCGATAGTATCTATCACAGTGACCGGGGGACGTGTTACTTTCACATTCTTAGCATTAATTAGTATAGTTTGTAAAATATAAAAAACACACACACCTTGAGAACATTAAGGAGATGATATTAATCATCATCAGACTCATCGTCACAAATAAATTTTGAAATAAATGTAGTGTTTCAAACGGGCAGTGTTATTAGACCGAGATGACATGTTAAATCTCAGGATCGGCAGTACATGAGCTGCCTTTTTTTTCATGCAGCGGTAATCCTTTTCGGACCATACCCAGGGCCTTGGGTAGGCGCGCTGGCGTGTGTGGGGGCTCGCATTGGGTGCACTACCCCACTAAAACCGCTGTGTGAGCTATCTGAGTACATGAGTTAGCTAGTTCTAGGTTAACTAGTTCATATTGATGGGCGACGTCAACCACTTGTCAACAGGTGACACTCCAGTTAGCTTACCTATTAAATTAACATAGTGTTTCCAAGTAAAGAAAAGCAAATTAACTAGCTAAGGCAAATCATTCGCGTATTGTCTATCCTAAAACGCAAGTACCTTTTTGGCCGGTTGTTACGATGCCTGATGTATTCCTTGGTGCTATTTGATAATTAAACATACCAGTAAATATAATTATTAAATAATTAAATTTAAAGTATTATATTATAACCCATAGATCGCGTTTAAATACAAGATGTATTCACAAGATGGTCACTAACCAGGTGGGAAGACGATCTCCTTGCAGTAGCCTGCCTTGTTAGATGTGATTGACAAGGGATCAGTCCTTTTGGCAGTTATAAAGGATGATAATGATGATGATGATGATGATGAATGATGATGATGTATGTATGTACTTGGTACATGGCCACCTGCATGAGAGTAAACCTCACGCGGGGATAGGCTCGCTGACCGCACCAGTGTCGAACCTGTTACCGAGAAAGCTCGCCCGGTAAGCGCTTTCTTTATCACACACATTCGAAATAAGACCTTATCATATTCACATTTGGTTCACACTAATTATGCACGGAGACGGTCGTTCGAAAATTATTTAATTTGTATGGCAAAATGAACGCTCAATATAAAAGGATGAGGTTTATTTTAACCTGATAATACATAATACGTGTTGATGATCATTAAGCTAGCTGTTACCCGTGAATGCGTGTGAAGTTAACAACATACACAGGAATCTACGAATTTTGTATGAACAAAGAAAGTTAACAATAAAACTACAAATTGCCTTTAATATAACACAGGCCAACATCAGGCCTTTTGACTGATTTTGTAGTCAAATCTGTTTTTGCTGAGGGCGCTGTTCAAAACTACTTGTGACTACAAAAATCAGTATTTTTGTTTTTTGACTAAGTGCATGGCAAGTGCAAGCGCACGTTAGTTGTATCTAAATCTATCTCAATTTGGACTTGACTAGTGCAATTATATTAAAAACGTTTTAGTAATACCTACAATCTTTCTCAAGCGAATAACGGTATATGAAACATTTGTATGTATTAAATTTTAAGCTACTCAAGTTGTAACAAACTACAACGTAAAGTTTCATTAAAATCGGTTCAGTAATTATAACAAACAACGAAATTTATATCTAATCATGAGGCACAAAATATTTCACCACCAAAACGATTCCTCCAATTCCGCCTCTCATAAATCAATCCCAACATTCCAAACATAATGAGCAACAAACAAAATCCATAATCAACCTCCAGTCGCTCTCCGATATCGCATCTCAGTGGGTCAACCCCCCTCCCCCCTCCCCCTCTACACGCCGAAATGACCCATCGGCAATTATATGATCAATTTCAATATCGACTCTAATAAGAAAATTACAAATATAACTGACAGATTCACAATAAGCGCTACCACTTGTTCCCGTTGCGATCTCGATTGTGACGTTTTGGTGTCGACGCGAGAACAATGCGAGAGATAAAAAGTTGTAATGCTGAGAATGATTTATTGATGGAACTTTTACCATTTCTGCTTGTGCAATGATGATGGTTGAACGATTAATATACAATTACAGAAACTACTGAAGTAGAGATGATTTATTATCCATAATATAATTGTTATGGATTAAATAAAGAATGATTTCAAATACGCAACAAATACATCACTTGTAGATCTAACCATGAATTTATCATCAAAATAATGAAGTAAGTAAGTATTAGTGTCAGTAATCACACCTACACTGCTGCTTGCCTACTCTTCATTCTGAAATACATAATTGTTTTCTGGAAGAAGAAAAACAGATATTACAACTATCCAGTGCGTTTCCTCTTAATCACATGCAGGTAAGCGCCACAAGCGTTACCCTCTCACCGGTGGAATCCCATTGTACATCCAACTGTTTTTTCACATACAATGATATCGGATTAAATAACTGTACAAATATAAATATTGTTTTCATACCTGTTTAGCAGTGTTTCTATCAGATGAGTGGAATGCGGTAGGGCCTCCACCAGCAAGTCCATCGGTAGCTCGGTGGCCACACTCTGGAGCACTCCAGGCCCCAGCCGCGACAAGATGGCGGCCGCCTCTCGGAACTGGCGACCCTCGGCCAATAGCAGCACCCGCCGCAGCGCGAGACGAGGAGAGGTGTACGTGTTCTTCTCCCTCTCTCTCTCTCGCCGTATTCGCTCTCGACATTCGTTCATATTGGCTTCGAGTATCCGTGGTAGGATCAGCCCATTATAATTTCAAATGTAACGGTTTTAAGGGGATACCTGTAAAGAATTCACAATTTAGTAAATTTAACATTCATTTTAAGGGACACCTGACTTGAAACTAATACTCTTTGCTTTAGAGTTTAGAGGGATAAGTAAACGAGCATACGAAAAACATGATAGTAAGTGGTTAGCGTCTTAAACATGAATAGCTTATCCAAAGCTAGCCTAGACTCATTCACCTCTTGCCTATCCTCAGGTGTTAGAATCTCGATGCCAATAATTATACCGCGTGTCCTGTTAAAGTTGCCTGCTAAAACACAGCAAAGCTGTTTCATGAAGGACACTAACACGATGGTAGTATATGTGTAAAACGTGCACAGTTTGAGTTGGTAGTTTCATGAAGAAGAACTGACAAGAAACTCTATGGTTACTCTTTTCAAAACACTAATATTACCTATTATAATGAAATAACTTTTACGGATTTTATCGCGGTTTATTTAGTTTTTTTATGAGCCCGACGGCGACGTTTCAGTCACGGGAGGACTGAGGTGTCAAACATCCTACTGTCACAAAGTAATTCGAAACTACCCTATGATACAACAATACTTTATTAGGTCCTATCTACGCAGTCTATCTATTCTAAGTTGTTTCATTATAGTGAGTGAAATTCGCGCATAAGAAAACAACTGGCCAAAATTACCTACTGTGGTGTAAAACAGTATTAAATCCATACTCAAAGATGTATATTATAATTATCATCGAAGCCTACTTGCTCGATGGCCATAATCAATTCGTAACACAGACCGGGGTACCCACGCCGCCTGCGCGCGAGTGTATTGTAAACACATAATGACGGACAAAAAGTGTTTCGCACGCGCCCGGGCCCGTTACTCTCCCATGCCACACATTCCGATAACGGCGACCTCATCTTCATCAAAGACAGCACCAGCATACCTGTCCCAGCAGCAGTGAGCTTACGAACAGTCAAGACAGCAAGACTCTCTAGACATACATTTTAATGAAACAACTTTTACGAATTTTATTGCGATTTATTGAGTTTTTTACAAGTCAAGAGAGTAGGTAATTTACATGTATCCAGGTTACTCCGGGTCCGTTTCTGGAGTTATTTGGGATTTGCACTAGGAAGTAAATCGTGTGAGCGCTTTTTGAGTTTGTTTCGCTGGTTTTTTCTTCTCAGTGGGCTTGCTTTGGAACCGGTGGTAGACTCAATTGACTTTCAAAAAGATACTTTGATTGTACTATTTTGAATTTAAAAAATGACTTTGACTTTGACTTAGACACTTATTTAGGGTCTAGGCAATATTGCAAGACCTCAACGAATGTCCAAAAATGCTTCGTTTATGTAAACACGTTCTAGCTTTGCCTGCGTTAGCATAAAAAATCCTTTTTTAAAATTATCTTATTATACTTCTAGTACCTCCAAGAATATGTACAAAGTTTCATAATGATCGGTTGGGTAGTTTTCGCGTAAAAGCGTAACAAACATCTGTACCTTCACATTTGTAATATTAGTAAAGATACTATTCTTCGTTCAAAAACCAAATCCGAACCTAATTAAAATTTGGACTCCTACATTGGCGGGAGCCGGCCATCAGATGTACCACAAGAGTAACGGATTCAAACTCACGACTGTCGCTAAAGGAATTTCATTACAGTACAGTTCTGCGGTCGCATTGTCCGCTGTTCGCAGGTGATCGACAAACGATCAAAATATGAGCGCCAGCGATTTCATTCATGTATCCTACTAATATAATAAATGCGAAAGTTTGTGAGGATATTTGTTACTCTTTCACGCAAAAACTACTGAATGGATTTTGATGAAACTTAATAATAATGTAGCTTATACATCAGATTAACACATAGGCTATAATTCATCCCAATATTCCTACGGGAACACGGGGCGGTGCTATACGATATTAAATAAATGCAAAAGTATGTAAGTATGGGTGGATGGATGTTTGTTACCTAAAAAAATATTTCTCAAGGAAGGCTGAAAAATTACTATATACTACCTACCCGCTGGGGCGCTGCGCCGGGGCTGGAGCCTCAGTGCAGCAGAGGGGTTTTACTCAAACTACAAATTCTTTAATTACTACATGTATAATAAGATATAAAGCAGAAGAGTTTGTTTGTTTGAACGCGCTAATCTTAAAAACAGGTCTTAGTCAGGTCTATATATCTAATTATAATCAATCAGTAATCCATATATAATCTATAGCCTATTTTATATTATATATCGAGGAAGGCTATAGACTATATTATCCCGCTAAAATCCCGTTGTAAATGTTAGTTAACGCAGGCGAAGCTGCGGGCAACAGCTAGTATACTAATATAATGAGGTATATATTGTTCGTGACTTTGTATCTGGAGATTTAAAGATTTCGCTATATTATGAAGATGTCGTATATTATTTGTTTATTTGAACGCGCTAATCTCAGGAACTATTGATCTGATTTGAATGATTCTTTCATTAGATAGCCCATTTATCGAGGAAGGCTATAGATTATATTTTTATTATATGATCCCGCTAAGATTAACTAACGCAGGCGAAGCTGCCCGCAACAGCTAGTTAGATATAATATGTAAGCGCGGTAAGCACCCGAACTAATATACATTTTAATTGCTATAGATTTACGGACGTATCCGATTTGATGATGATTATTCTGATGGTCCAAATTGCTCGTCATCACATCAACTATCTGCCAGTGAAAATCCCATTAAAATCAGTCCAGCCACTTCAAAGACTAGCCAAAACAAGCAGACAGACAAATAAAAATTGTAAAAAATGCAGCGACATATTAAGAAAACTTTTGTCAATCATCCATCATCATCAGCATCATCGCTCGTCGCTTGTACCGTCTGCCGTCTACCAATAACTGTTTGGGCGATTAGGGTTTGACGGTGACATTGTTGTGACGGTAAGCGATGGTGGCTACCACTCCATACTGTAGTGTCACCATACGATTTCAAATTTGTATACGAGTCGTTTGCTTCGTCTATAGTATACACAAACGATATTATTTTATAGACAAGAGAATATTATTTATATTAAAACGTTTATTTTCATACTATGTTGTGAAATTTTTGGTATTTTTTTTGTTCGAGTACAAAAAATTTCGTTATTACTACAACCATGAGTAGGTACAACACACACACACACAATTTTAGTACCACCAAAGTATCTTTTTGAATGTCAACTGAATCTACCACCGGTCCCAAGGCAAGCCCAAGAAGAACCGGCGAAACAAACTTAGTGGTATATCAGATAGCCCAGTTATCGAGGAAGGCTATATATTAATTTAAGGCTATAATATATTATTCCGCTAAGATGTCTTAAAATTTTAGTTAAGGCAGGCGTTAAAGCAACGAGCTAAACCAATTTTATAAAGAGGAAAACTTTGTTTGTTTGTTTGTAATAAATAGGCTCAAAAAGTACTAGACCGATTTCAAAAATTCTTTCACCATTCGAAAGCTATTATCCACGAGTAACAAAGGCTAAATTTTATTCTGAAAAAAAAATAGGGTTCCGTAAGATATTTGGGTTTTTCGGACACAAGGTGTAAAAAATCATCAAGAAAAGTTACTTATTTTGCGTACTAAGATCCCGTTATAAATCTTAGTTAACGCAGGCGAAGCTGCGGGCAACAGCTAGTAATTTGTAAACTTATATTTTGATAATACATAGTTTGATATAGATTCGTATAAACGCGCTGTGATAAAAGAGATTACATTATTAATGTTCATAATATGTTGTATGTGTGTTATTGTTTTTGTCTGTAACGCACAGGCATTGAACCCGCGCTCCGTGGAGCATGACGGCAACCGGACAGGTTTACACCACTGCAGCTCTAGTGGCGACCGGTGTCTTTGTGGATTGTGGTCTAACGGATACAGGAGACAGAATAACCATAAACATAATTCGACTGTTTAAACCATTTAATAACTTAATTTTTGTTCCACTGTTTGTTTCGCCGGTTCTTCTCAGTGGGCTTGCTTTGGAACCGGTGGTAGACTCAATGACGTTCAAAAAGATACTTTGATGGTACTATTTTGAATAATTTATTTGACTTTGACTTTGACTTATAGCGGAATGTTTTTAATACTGTGTCGTGAATATGACATTCGTAGACAATGTCGAAATATCGAGCTCCGCGAATTAATACTAAAACACAAAGTAAATATGTATCCCTTTTAAAATAGTTTAAGTTATTAAAATAATAATGTTCGTTTAAAATCCTATATATAGTACGATTATTCTTTTATAAACTAACTTTTAAAATTATGGTATTAGTTCATCTCAGTCGGATTCAAAGCCTGGACCGCAGACAGCTCGGCCCTGCACCTCCTGTAAATCTGTCCTTGGCCGCAATTAAACGATACACAGGTAAGAAAGTATCAGCCCACGCATATACGGTAGCATCTGGCAGGGTCCAAACCGGTACCCAGCATCGCCCACTTTCTACCTCGTCTGGGGTCAAAATACTTTCGATTAATGGAAAAAAAATACCAATATTTTAAAACTTTAGTACCCTATAAAATGTAACTGCGCGTAAGCAATCGTAGAATCACAATTCTCTACTTTATGCTTTCATCGTAAATAATAATAATAATATCTATGGACGCTTTAACACCACGTCAATCTGGTCCCGTGCTAAGTATCCGAAGAGACTTGTGTTACGGGTACCAGACAACGGAAATACATATATTTAATACTTTTATATTAATACTTATATTTAAGATTTTTATTATATAATACACATATGTAATACACATCCATGACCCAGGAACAAATAACCTTTTTTTTGGTTCCCTGACGAGATTCGATCCGCTACCTCCGGCTTGTGCGACAACGCGCTAACCACTGAGCCACAGAGGTCGTCTAATAACTAGCATTAGTAAATATCTTATATATTTAGCCTACCCAGTACATAATACACATGTTTTGCTATTTCGTAATGTGTGCTTGCTGTTCCGGAGATAAGCTAGTTGCAGTGGTCAGGCAAACGGACAGACGAGCCACCTGATAGTAAGTGCTCGATGACCGACGTTGCCTATGAACAAAACCTAGATAATATAGATCTAGTCAAGACCACTTATTTCATCATCATCAGCAGCATATATATAGGCCTATTTTGCCGGGAAATGCGCTTAGGCATCTCGCGGGGGAGTGGGTCTCCCCAGGCGGGTATGTGGGACTCGTTGCACCCGAAAGCTGGTAAGTGGACGCAGTTCTACCCACTAAAACCGGGCGAGTGCCACCAATGCCTTTGGTGAGGTGCCCCGGATCTACAAGCAACAGGGCATCGCGACGGCTAGTCAGTCTCTCAGGGAACTGACGCACCTCCATAGAGGGGTTGCCCCGCACCACAGAACAACCACTCCCAACGTCGGGACAGTACAATGAGGCGAGGTTCCCGTCCTCACTTATAAGAGGGGTACAAAGAGCCCCCTTGGCTCAATTCGCTTCGCCCAAAGTGTCGGGGTCACCCTGGGCTACTGAGCCCCACCACCACGACAAGGCCTGAACCGTGGTGGGGTATTAAACATAGGCCTCCCTCAATAAACGCCAAGACGACCGATCCTTTGCCACTCACATCCAACGCGGACCTGCCACTGCACGGAGATCGTCTTCCCATCTGGTTAATGGCCGACTAACACTTCGTCTACCTAAACGCGGCCTCCACTCTTGAACTTTATTGGCCCATCGGCTATCTGTGCTCCTGAGGGTATGACGTTGCCTATCCAAAGAAGATATTCATTCTGGTGTCTTTGGTTGATCTATGGTTTAGATGCTCTATAATCCACATGAAAATCGTTACAGCTATGAGCGCAAAGATTTTTCAGCAGCCTATACTTGCCCACTGCTGGGCAAAAGCCTCCGATTTCCATTTATAGACAACTAATGCATGCATGTTACATATTAGGAAAATAATAATAATATCTATGGACGCTTTTACACCACGTCAATCTGATCCCCTGCTAAGTTCTCGAAGAGACTTGTGTTACGGGTACCTGACAACGGAAATACATATATTTAATACTTTTATATTAATACTTATATTTAAGATTTTTATTATATAATACACATATTTAATACACATCCATGACCCAGGAACACAGAAACTTTTTTGTGTTCCCTGGCGAGATTCGAACCCGCTACCTCCGGCTTGTGCGCCAACGCGCTAACCACTGAGCCACAGAGATCGTCGAAAATGTTATCATCATAAAAATCAATGGTATTTATAAATTTAATTAAAAAATAAAGTTTATTACTGAGCTTATTTATAATAAAAAAAAGCTCAGCTCGGCTCAGCTCAGCTCAGCAAGGGGTCCAGCTGATGCAGGAAAATTTTGAAAGTGGTCTATAAAGCAAAAGAGTTTGGGAAACACTGGTCTAGATGATCAATAATGGTACATTTTTTATGGATTTTAATGCGGTTTATTGAGTTCTTTACGTTTCGTATACTTTACAGCAACCATGGTCACGGGATACTTTAACGGATATCGTTAAAGTTGTTTCATTATAATGAGTGAAATTCGCGTAAACATAAGAAAACGATCTGAACATTTGTTAGTAAGCCTACAAACATCCTAACATCTTCACTAAAATCCCTACAAATCAAGGTTTCTCTTTCTCCAAAAGACTTTCAAGTACACCAATATCGTAAAAAACATAATTATCCCTAATAAAATCCTTAATCCAGTACATGCAATACATACCGTAACACACATCCAAACAAACACAAACACGATACACGACACGACCGACCGGCGCGAGGTACCAGCGCTTACTGAGACGCTGAGCCAGAAGAGATGGCAGACGACAGGTGCCAGATGCTAACAACAATACAGATTACAGATGAAATGAGATTTGAACCTTGCACGTTATGTCAACTTATACGGTGCTAGTGTTACGAAATTGTTTTATGAATGAAGTAAAATAAAATAAGTATTGAATAAATGCCTAAGCTATTTTTTTTTTTGTAAATACTACGTATAGTATTTACAAAAAAAATAGAGACAAGGCAAAAAATTCTGTTCTGCATCGATTATATAAAGAAAGAGCGGTTTTAGGCAGTTAAGGATAATACATGAAAAAAATATTAAAGGAGTAAAACACATAGAAAAAAAACTATATTTTCAAAACAAAATGAACGTGTGTGAGTTTTTTTTAATATAATAATATATTCGTTAGTTGTTTTGGGAACTGAGCTCAAAAATAAATACAAAATTACACACGAACAGACAAAAACCAAAGTCAATAAAAACATGGGCATAAAAAAATACTAAAATAAAGAGCAAAAAATATATCAATTAAAATAACTTCGAAAAACTATCATCTAATTAAATAGCGGAAATACTGTCCGGATTACTAAAGCTGTGTTTTATTGTAATCATCAAGCGGTAATGCGGTATTTTGTATGAAAACAAATTTCGCCTGTGCTTCCCTTTGATTGGCCAATGGGATATACACAGACCACTGGTTGGTCGAGTTGGTATTACATCAGTGACAAATCGCTCAGGCGTCAGCTGAAAATCAGCGCGTCTGCCATTAGAGCAGTCGTACATGCTGAGCTGACTGCCTTTTTGACCTTTTTGCCCTTTGTATTTCACCTATAGTCCTCGCCACTTTTAAAGTCCTGCGACTAATGCCTGAACTAAATTTGACAACATTGACATCATGACATCTGTCTGGAGTAAGAAGTTGTGATATTTTATATTGTTTTACGTGAAATATGGAGCATATAATATAAAGTAAGGTGTAAAAATTTAAGGCCGTATAATGATCGTTAAAGTGAAATAATTTTGTGAATTAGAAAGTAAAAATAAACAACAATTAAACCCGTTAAATAATATGTTTATAAATGTCACAGCCATGACAGGTAAATTTTAGAGATGCCAGAGTCACTCATTTTTGCCTAATTTATGGTTAAAATATTATCATTAACTCTATACCTACATTTATCTTATGATATTTTATATGAATTTAAATACAAGATAAAAGAATTAAAACCTTGTTCAGATGAATGATATTTTCAGGTGTTTCTGTAAAAAAGGTCGAATAACAAAGGAAGTAACAATGGCAGCAATTACTTCTGAGAAAATCGTCACTCCTGGCAAAAGCCGAACACATCCGAAGAAGCTTGTTTTAGATGAATTCTACTAATCGGTTATACGTAAAAAATACGAATGAAATATTTACAAAAAAATGTTTTATTTTACTAAAACCTGGCAGGGAGAATTTTATTTTGCTGCTATAATTATTTTTGTCATTATTATCATACTCAGTCTTTATCAATCCACTACTGACCATAGGCCCTATAATTATTTAATTTTTTTACTGTACTAGACTTGGTGGAAAATCATTACACTATAAATTGGCAACATTGAGTTATGAGACCGCAGCGCCGCGTCTATCGGACTTCTAAAGTGGCGATGACTCTATATATGTGTTTTATGTGTCAAATAAAGCTTATTCTTTTTTCTTTTTTTTTCTCTCAATAATACTATTTTTATAGCATACGTCGAACATTAAAAAATATTTTTATAATGAAACATTTTTTACTGATTTTATCGTGGTTTATTAAGATTTATAAATATCCGAGGTTTCGGATACTTTACAGCAACCATGCTTGGTTGGTTGGAAGACTCAAACCCGCTACTAACAACTAACAAGTCCTAAGGCGACCATGACTACTATGACCCAATGCAGGATGGTGAACTTCACATACGTCCAAAGACTGTCAATCTTATCAGGCATACAGGTTTCCACATAATGTACTTCACAGGTGAGCGAGCGATGGTCTCGTGTTTGGGGTGCACTTACAAATTTAGAAAAACCCATTTCAAGGCACACACGTGGGGTCAGGATCGAACCCGGAACCTCTTGCATAAGAGGCCGAGTCCACCCACCACTGGACAATCGTCGCTCCAAAAAAATTATTTTATTATAATGAGTGATATTCGGGTAGACATTAGAAAATACTATAAAAGATCAGCTACTACCGCCTCGCTACTATACTTGCTCTTATTTCGTACAGATGTGTGCGATCAGCTTCCGTCCGTCAGGCGAGCAGACCTCCTCGGCCTTCATCATAATTATAGAGTAGAGTATTTCATGGTAGAGCTGTCTAGTGATCGATAAGATACACAGTCAGGGTTGGTGGAGGGGACCTTTGGCTAGGTAGTTTCTGTATTTGTATGTGCTCAGAAATAAAATAACCTTAGGGTAATCTTTTAAAAAAATATAATAATTTAAAAAAGAAAATTTAATCTAGAACCCCTTATTAATTAACAGTTACAGCGTGGTCGTTATGTTACCGTAGACCCGTGGCATGGCCCTCCTGATTGGCATGACATGCACCCTGAACGCACGTCACTCCCTCTCTCTCTCTCTTCTCTTTCTACACTGACTCATATCTCCCTCTCAACTGCCGTAACACTTTCTTCGAGCGAACCTAAAGAGGTATTTATATGAAAATATAATTGTATCAAGTTTGACGAAATAGTGACGAAATATCTCGAGCTTCGTGGAAGAAAAATGCAAAAATCTGACAAAAAGTAAATATATCGATAAATAGTGAAAGTATTATAAACAGACAGAATACTTATTGGCAATCTCACTGCGATGCAAAGATCCAAACACTATGATAGAAGATAACCATCCTTTTGGGATAATCGCCTAAAAACACAAAACATAATGCGGAAACAAATTCAGATCGCATTTAGTAATCGAGCACAGAACCCTGATAATTTAAAGATATTAAAATAACGTTGAACCGAGATCTCGACTGAGATAAGGGTAATAAGTCCAAATCAAAATATTTTCGGAGGAAGTGGCCTCCTTCGGCTGCGGATGGGCAGGCGACCTCACGCCGAGGCCGGTGGAATTTGGTTTATATTTCGTAATATTATGATGATAATTTGAAGCTATGGCAACCCAGCAACGGGTGTACAATAATAGAAATATAAAAGTCAAAGATCTGTATGATGAGCTGAGATTTGAGAATATGGCGGACAGGTCATTGAACTCGCATTAGATGGAATGTTCTAACCCGGCACACGTTGTCCTCCCCTATGAAAGGATATTAACAACTCTGGTCCTGCCGATAACCAAAGCAACCAGAAAACAATTATCTAAGCGGGTGCAGCGGTTCCAAAGCTTTTCATTTTTATTTATATAGATAGATAATTCATTCTGGTCTATGTCTCTACAGCATCCCATTTGTTCCGTTCAACTGTTTTGGAGCGGAGGAAAGGGCAGGCAGTGGACCTCACGTGAGCTACGGTTCAGGATATTCAACACGTGTCAGTGTTGTCTGGGCTAGTCTCAGGTCGGGTTGCCAGGTCGTCAATCCGCCGGACGGATCAGTCAGTTTGGCCGGACATTTGGGTAGAAAGACCTTGTATACCTAATATCTTAGACCAATATATGACATATTTGCTGGAAATAAAAATTGCTGGACGGATAAAATACCAAGTACAATCTAGAGAGACACCAAAGATGATGATGATGATGGAGTCATGATCAGCAATGCTAATGATCGTATAATGATCGTGTGATGATCGTGTGATGCGCCCGCTCGAGCGCGACAGATGATTTCATACACCGATCACGGAGGTCATTCACCTTTGCTAATTATAACCACCAACATTTTTCACTATACATATGGCTCTGCCTTACTGATTAGAGTTTTGTCGTGAGATAAGGGCAGAAAAGCAAGTAGTATTACTGGGGGCCTAGCCAAAATGCCATTAAGAAAGCGTTAGCGAAGTTCGAAATGATAAAATGTATAGGATGGACCACGTGATTAAGCGCGGCCTTATGTCAATCCCATACATTTTATCATTTTCGAACTTCGCTAACGCTTTCTTAATGGCCATTTAGGCTGGCAGACTTTTTGTATCCCGGGGCCAGTCCCCATTGATGGGCGACGCTAACCACTATTGCGTGGCTCTTTTCAGTTTGTCTATCAAATTAAAATAAGTTTCCAGTAGTCCATGTTCGACGGCCGGTTGCTGCACATTCGGCTACTGAGCCATCGCAGCGGTTGAGGATTCGAATCCCGCCAAGCCCAGATTCGTATGATGAATATAGATGTTCACACCGGGTCATTGACCTGTATATCGTATTTATATGATTTTATCTAATATATTTCCGTTCCTAGTTCCCGTAACACAATTAATGAGCTACCACCGTTCACTAAGTTAACGTCGCGTGATTGTTCCATTATCCATATTATTCTAGATCTTTCTAAAAATTAGTGTGTGGCGGACCAATCACAGCGCCACAAACCTGAATCGCGCTATCAGAATTCCAGCGCCCGGTCGCTATATATACAACCTCTGACACGATAGCTAGTGGGCTTCGGCCTGGCCGAGCATTGCACCTCGCTCGGTCGGAGATCTCCCTTTGGGGCCTATCATCATATTCCCACATTGGTGACCCTCGACTGAACACGCCTCCTTCATTCATCATCATCACTCCCCACCCCTCCGCACCACGCCAGCCAGCTTCAAGCCTCTTCGGGTACTTCGACCACTAGCCTCAACGCACCGCGGCCTGGTCGAACCCTCACCGGCTTCAACGGGCTATCGCACTATCACGGACCGGTCAGCAAGCAGAGCACTCATCTCTCCTGGTCAGCAGCACGTAGTATCAGCCCCGCACGGCAGCGGCACTCCGACTCACTGGAGCCCCGTGCAAGCAGCAGCACAGGTCCGACTCACTGGGACTCACTGGCACTGGCGACTCAAGCAGAAGACTCAAAAATCCGACCTCCGGTCTTCGGGGGGGAGTGATGTGGCGGACCAATCACAGCGCCACAAACCTGAATCGCGCTATCAGAATTCCAGCGCCCGGTCGCTATATATACAACCTCTGACACGATAGCTAGTGGGCTTCGGCCTGGCCGAGCATTGCACTACGCTCGGTCGGAGGTCTCCCTTTGGGGCCAACCACCATAAATCCCACAAGTGTTTCTAATTTTCCTAGCGGAATATTTGCAAATTCCGGTATGAGGCAAGGAATTCCTGAGATATGGTTAATGCAACAAGCAGTTTATCGAGATTTCTACATTCCGATTCTTTACACCAACCATCGGGAGGACCCTGGAGGTCCAGGAGGTCCTGGAGGCTGTAGGAGACCAGAAATCTTCAGTTCATTATACTGAAAGCTATTAAATAATATTATATTTTAATTCCTAACTCCCATGTTAATTGTTTGAGGTTCAAAACATTGACTACTTAACTAACTACGTTTTGTCCACCTGCCTCGTTTCTGTCCAGCCCCATGTGGCTCAACATTGTGCAGGATGCTTGCGAAAGTAAAATATGTAAACGAATTAATCCATATGCCAATTTCCAGTATTGGAAAGTGCCAGACAGACGGTTGAGCAAATTTAATGTATGTTAAATAATTCAGATTATACTTGCAAGCTTATTGACATATACAAATGCCGACACCTTGGTGTTGCATGTGTGAGGGAGAGAGGATATTATGAATCTTAATTTATGTTAAATTGAACAGGAAAACCTCCGCCAGAGAACTAAAAAGCTGTAACGTTTTTTATGTGGATTATAGAGCATCTGAACCATACATCAACTAAAGATACCAGACTGAATATCTCCTTAGGATAGGCAACACATGATTAAGGTCAAACCCTCAGGAGCACGGATGGCCGATGGGCCAATAAGGTTCAAGAGTGGAGGTCGCTTTTAGATAGACGAAGTGTTGGTCGGCCATTGGCCAGGTGGAAGACGATCTTCGTGCAGTGGCAGGTCCGTGTTGGATGCGAGTGGCAAGAGATCGGTCATCTTTACGTTCATTGGAGGCCTCTGTTTAGTAGTGGACGGATAAAGGATGATGATGATGATGATGACGATGGCAAACGTCATATCAGCGTTATCCTCATACACTGTTGACTATCTTAAGACACAAGATGGTGTCAATGCGTGTCATTGTCCCTAATCATTGTTTGTATCCAACGTGACTCTGCATCCCTCCTTTAGGGATGGGTTTAATACATTCGATACTCTACAGCAGCTACACTCAACTTATGGGGCCTTATATCGGTGACCATTGCATTACTCGAGTAAAACAAGAAAAACTTAAGTCCGATCCGAACCTGCGACATTCCAAGTCTGAACTAAGCTACTGCACCAAAATGGCAATGCTGAAGATGTATTTAAGATTTGTCTATCTTAACATGTCTTACGTAAACAGAAAAGAAAGTAACATAATAGATACTATAACTAAATGTACCATAAATTATAAATCAACATAACATTTATATCAGATGTAACTTTATGCTAAATGGTTATTTTATGGTTATACGATATTTTATGGCTATCAAACTCCAATGGTTTTGTTGGGAAGGTTTGATATTAACCGAATTCTCTGCCACTCGGAGGTGGACCCTCGGTCTTCCCGTGGCCACTCCAGAAGACTATTAGCTAAGCTGCTATCACTTTTACATCTGGCATGGGCAATACCATCTCAGCGGCTTATTCTTGTCTTCTTGTGCCTCTGGAGTCCGGGCTTATTTATTTATTTGCCAATACACCTCGAATATGTTATTGTATTAATACAGTGTATTTGCCATTAATTGCTTATGAGAAGTATTCGCCTGGGGTTATCTCGTGTATCTTAGATGAAATGCATCACTGAATATCGTGAGCCATAGCGACTAGCGCCATCTATTGATGATGTATCGTTATTGTTTGTGATTCACTAGTTCTTTCCCTCAGATTCGCAAGACTCTAAATTTAAAAATGACCCAGGGGCGGATTTACTAGCAGGCTGTGTGGGCTTGAGCCTAGGATTATAGATTTTTGGGGCGGCAAATTTGGGGACGATTTCTTTTACCTCATGATACTAAAAATGATTTCGACATGATAGTTTTTTGATATTTTATAGTTAAAAATTCTAGAATAAAAAAGTCAGCAAAAATTATCTCAAAATTAGCATGTACAAACTAAAATGCTTATCATCATAATTTTATCAATATAGATTTGCTAAAGGCATTCGACGCTTCTTACTAATATTATTTAATATCTAAATTCTCTATAAAAAATGGCTATTTGTTATTTACAATAAGGCAAGAACAAACACAAAGAGCTTTTGGTATAACATTCAGTCATAACTTTTATTTTGGAATATTATTAATATCAAATATCAGATCTTATAGAAAGTATAATAATATATACTCTCCTACTCATCATCATCATCATCCTCTATCCATCCACTGCTAAACATAGGCCTCCCTCAACGAACGCCAAGACGACCGATCCCTTGCTACTCGCATCCAATACGGACCTGCCACTGCACGGAGATCGTCTTTCCACCTGGTTAATGGCCGACCAACAATTCGTCTATACTCTATCTAAGCGCGGCCTCCACTCTTGGACCTTAATGGCCCATCGGCCATCCGTTCTTCTGAGTGCGTGACCAGTCCACTGCCACTTCAACGAGGATATTCTTAGCGTGATATCGGTATCTTTAGTTCTCTGGTGGAGGTCTTCGTATCTGCTAAAGAAACACCCAGCATAGCACGCTCCATAGCGCGTTGAGCTACGGCTAACTTGCGGACGAGTCGTAAATTAGGAGGCCATGCTTAGTAATCTGGTTTTAAATAAAAAAACCGCATCTGATTTTATTCACCCGTTCAAGAGGTACGATGCCACAGACAAACATATATCGTCAAACTTAGAACATCCCTCATTTCGTTGAGGGTTCCAAGTTTGTGATTTATATTATTTTTAAATCAATACAATATACCTACTAAAAGTTATTGCGTAGCTTTAACAGACGTCAAAAAATATTTGCAAAATCTATCCTGTTCCAATTTTTAATGACACATATTTGAGCCCGTATATTAAATACCTGGCTCTGAGAACCAAGGCCTATACCCCCCCGACCCCGAGCCAACGAGACCACTGGATTCAATCGAGGACACATATTAGTGAAAGTTTAGGATATTAATTATTATAATAAACAAAAGTTGCGAACAGTTTCGCCAAATTAACATCTAGAAATACTTTCTCTGTTATATCAGACAGCCCAACGGTCTGAGCTAGATTTATGAACTAATAATGATCTAGTTTTTTTATGTCTAAGGAGGCGCACGCGCAGTCGGAGCCTTAAGGTGCCCATAGATATCCGCACAACCAAAAATTATGCAGATTGTGATATCCTTCTCCAACTCTTCAACGATATAGCTGTCACGGACGTCTACGGGCATCGGCAACACAATTATGGGCCCCCTCATCTGACTCAATAGATGCGTACGCTATTAATTAGGGTTATCCATTTGAGGGCTGTTTTGGAAATCAAACAAAACATTTTATTATTATTTTATTTTATTTAGTGACGATTATAGTTGTATTAGTAATATTGTCCTAAAAACGTAAATATCCTATATCCGAATAACATTAAAGAAATTTCCAAACCCAAACTAGAAACGGTACACTGCAGAACACCCCTTCCTCCTTCCACAACCCCGTCTGGTTTAGGGAGCCGGGAAAATTCCAGAATGCTATTGTGACATAACTAAATTG
The DNA here is from genome assembly GCA_905333005.2 of Lycaena phlaeas. Lineage (NCBI taxonomy): Eukaryota > Metazoa > Arthropoda > Insecta > Lepidoptera > Lycaenidae > Lycaena > Lycaena phlaeas. The sequence continues at coordinate 10,187,509 of HG995185.1, forward strand.
TAGGATACATGTCATATTTCCTGCGACCAAGCGAGAGAAGAAAGTGTCGCTTGGGGTCAGAAAATTGCCAATGGAACAAGCTAGGTGGCAGAGCTGATGCCCCAGTGGCTTCGCACAATTGATGTAACCAATTCTTACAAGCATTGTCTCTCACGAAATTCCTCCACTGCTGAATACAGGCGTAATAATACAATCTGGCGTTCTAAATGCCTTCAGACCATCTTTGTATTTTGATGATGTTATGGGTTTTAAAATGAATATTAAAATGATTTTAAAATGATATTATGTGTTTCAAAATTAAATTAATTCGACAACAAGACGACACCGAGGGTAAACTATCAGTACAGGAGCTAACAGGAGCCCTGTGTATCCGAGATCCGGTCCACTCCTTAACATCCAGGCACAGGAGCCGCTCGTGCCAAGCTATCTACACAAGCATAATGTACAGCGGCACGGCAGCGGAGACCAGCTCCGTCCGCCCGTTGAAAACACAACCACCTCGTGTTGGACCTTCAACGGATACTCTATCAATGGTCGCGGCAACTCGACTGCAGATGGTATTTAGTTTCGTGAATATGCCGTGAGCCTATGCTGTCCCCTAACATATTTACGAATCACGTGCATCATTATAGAAGGACAAAGTAAAGTCTCCGCTGACGCTTGGAAGAAACCCTTTGGACAGGAGCCGTCCATCTTCAAAGTCAATCATGATTGTGTAAGGTAACAATCGGAAGAAGAGTTTGGTATCATCAGCGAAATAAAATCATTAGCTCACACGACCTGATTGATTCGAAAATGCCAGAGTTCCTTGCAAGCAAGCTTCCGTGAGTCATGCCTGGATGCCACATAATGATAGTTTACTGGAATGATGCCGGGCACATGCTGGAAGCTTGACCAACCTTCGAGAATGGGCGGGCACCATTCCGGGATCACAAGGGGGCCTCAAATCCCATGGTACGGTCTGTCCGTTCTTCGACTCACCATGGGGGTGGTAGATGGCCGTTTGTCCATCTACCACCAGCTGCCGGCGTCAGTCGCCTCGTACGACACCCGTCTACGCCGGCGCGGGGGTGGGAGCTGTATTCTACTCCGTCCCACCACGGAGTCAGGCCACAGCCTTCTGCATACAGCTAACCTCAAAACCGTAATACACCAAAACTGTGGCCTGGACTTAATCAAGCATAATTGCCCATTATCCTAGCTTATTCTAACTTACTAGTACTTGAACTAAAGATAATAAACTAAAGATAATTTTTGGGGAATCCTTGATGTTATTCTTAATGTCTATGAACACTCTGCTATATCATAGATATGTCGTAGATTTCTCGTAAGGCCTCAGTCTTCGTAGAAATCGTCGTGTTGTCTATTCGCTGACGGTGATGGTGAGCTGTTTACTTCTGCTGGTCTCGAACCGGTCCATGGTCTTGATGTCCATGATCATGGTGATGGAGACCCCGAGGCCGAGGAGCATCAGGAAGCTCACCATGAGACCAGACCTGGGAAGTGTGATTTATTGTGATGAATCAGGCTAACTGATGGAACCATTTGAAGCTCAAAGGTTAAGGTCGCCTTTAGAGTTTGAACATAAAACAGATTAAATGTTGAATCGATATGACCTTGGTCCCTCATAGCCTTGATATCTGTACCAAAACATAAAGATGAGGAATTAGTTTGTTCGTTTGAACGCGTTAAGCTTAGGAACTACAGTTTCTAATTGAAAAATTCATTTTGTGTTGAATAGTCGGTTTATTATGGGTTCCTGCTACGACCAATCGACCTCAAAAAGTTTCCGTTGTATCACTTTACTCTATGCAATGAAGAATGTGCCAAAACGCGAGTTTTTTTTTTTGTTTTGGAAATAATAATGGAAAGGAGTTTTTATAAACATGATATTGATGGTTGTCCAAATAAACGCGTTATTCTTATGAGTATCATATCCTCTCTCTCTCTTTCTCTTCCCTGGACTTTACTTGACTTTACCTGACTTTATTTTTCGCGGATTAACTCATACTACTCGACCAATTAAAAAAATCTTTCATTATTAAATACTACGTCAACACTGACTGTCGGTTGACGTAGGCTACAGAAATAATCATCGTCAATCAGAATACGGTTATAAGCCTAGTAACAAAACAAAGGCGTAGTAGCAGGTAGGGTTGCCAGGTCGACAAACCTCGAATCCGGACAGACCAGCCAGTTTGGCCGAACATTTGGGTAGAAAGACCGAACACCCTAGATTATTGAGGATTTTTCTCGGTGTACGACAATTTTTTTTTTTTTGGAATATCAAGCTTTTTTTTTATTAGTATGAGAAATGTTAAAGCCTTACAAATACCGAACACCGTTTACACCAACCGAAAGATAAAGTACCTAATCGCGATGTCGCGCTGCGAATTCCCGTCCACACAGCTTTGCTCTGTTTTACAAAGAAATACAGCACAGGCAGTGTAATACTGGCACCTTAAGTTATCGTGAGTTTAAGGGCCTGTTTCACCACTTCCTGATAAGTGCCGGATAGGCTATCCAGAACATATTTGACAGATACTCCATACTCTATCAGGAAGTGGTGAAACAGGCCCTAAGAATAATAAATATAGCAACACACGAATGAATTATGGGGGTTGTTTCTAGGAGTCTTTAATGAGCGACCGTGACCAATTAAAGTCAGATAAGACGAAGACTCACCAGATAGGGACTGTGGTGAACCCGATGCAGTCGAAGGTGTCTGCAAACTTCTCAGTATTGTCCATGTATGGTTGCATCTGAGAGACAGCAAGAGTCAGTAATGGTCATAAAAAAAATATTTGTCTGTAAAGTCGGTTTACGGACGGTAGTTTGACGTGACAACGTCAAACATTACACGCAGCACGAACCGAACTGAGCCAATCATGCCTCTCTCGTTCGTGCCGCGCTCTCGCTTTCGGAACGCTACATGACGTCATCTTTTTCGTGCATGCTGCCCGTAATATCGAGCTATTAGACGTTGTCACGTCAAAAACATAATAAATATACATGTCAGCCGGACCAACTTTTATGGATTTAAAGAAATAAATATTTATTAAAATTTTCCTTATAAGAAAAAGGTAAATTTTAAGGTTTATTAATATAGACTATAGTTATAGTTCCACATAATATTATGCTTTTATCGTGGATTAATATTATTTTTACGTGCGCGACGTCTCGAAGTCGAAACGTCAGTGATGAAAAAATTATTATAAATCGCGATAAAGTTCATAAAAGTTGTTTCAATATAACGAGCGATATTCGCGTAAACATAAGAAAACAATATTTTATTACTTTTTATTTGCCCTAAAATTCCCTAAATGTTGCTATTTTTTATTACGTTTGAACTTTATTGAAATTCATAAAGTTATGTATATTGCCCACCATGGTTCAAGCCTTGTCGTGGCTCTTTGTACCCCTCTTATAAGAAGAGGGGGCAAAAGAGTAGGGTGGCAACCTCACCTCGGAGGCGAGGATGGGAACCTCGCCTCTTTGTACTGTCCTGATGGTGAGAGGGGTTGTTCTGTGGTGCGGGGCAAATCGTCTTTGGAGGTGGCGTTGGCCCCCTGAGGGGACTGACTGGCCATCCAGGTGCCCTGTGCTAGTAGATCCGGGGCGCCTCACCAATTGGTGGCACTCGCCTGGTTTTAGCGGGTAGAGCTGCGTCCATTTACCAGCTTTCGGGCGCAGTGAGCTATTATATTCAACTGATATATTAAACAATAATTTTCTTTGCGCACGCTAGATGGCGCTTTCCTACAATACCGAGAACAACGACTATTAATATTTACCTGGACATCGGGCAGTGTCAGAACCGCGTCATCTGACGAGTACACTAGCGGCAGGGAGCAGTGGTAGGAGCGGCCCAGCACCGCGGAGGGGGCGTCGGGGGGCGCGGGAGCCTGCAGGTTCAGCCCGCTGGTCTCCAGCCCCCGCTTCACCTCCACGCCAACAGCCGTCCACCACCCGCCAGACTGCTTGAACGAGAACTCCAGGGTGATCTGAAAACGAGATAATGGTCTTTGTAATAGTAGCAACAATCATTAGATGTGCTGTGCATTATGTCTTCAGCGAGGAATCGGCCGTTTTTACGTTTGTTGAAAATTCTGATATCTGTAAAAGTATTAATAAAGTTGAACCAGACGACTTCTAATACTTTCTTCAACAAATTTTGTTATTTCCACCATCTTGTGGTCTCAGTTTGGTCGTTGTTTTATAATTCCCAGCTCATCTCACCTTATCCCTGGTGTTGTCTACATCAGCAAACCTCACTACCAGGATGGTGTAGAGGCGGGTGGGCTTGACGGTGGGCTCCCCCACCGGCGTGTCCAGCACCAGTACCGTGCCGTTGGGGAACTTGAGCTCTGGCCAGCCAGAGGAGTACAGGAGGGCGCCGTTACCAGCCGGACCTGTGAATATGTAAGGTTAAGGCGCGATTTAAATATGCAACTTCACTGACACAACCGCATATGAATAAGGTTCAAATTTGCAAAGCATAAATGAACCGGGCTACAAATAAACATTTAATTTGCGGGTTTCCCTTATATAAATATATAAATCAGAACATACGCATAAATTCAATATTTGCCCGGTCGAAGTTTAAATAAAAACATGATCCATGGGAGGTCTAATGTCCTGCTGTTCTTTCCAAAGTACAGCAAGGACGAGCCAAGCAGGACGATGGTACGGTGATGGACGGTGATAGAAGACACGAGTACGTCGTATGGAAAGATACATTGGCTCTACTTAATCTCAGTGGATTCAGCACAGGATTCGTCGACTATACAATACGGTTATAGACAGCCACGTCTAATTTCTACCGCTGAACGAGAACCATCTATACTAATATTATAAAGAGGAAAGATTTGATTGTTGGTTTGTATTTAATAGGCTCCGAAACTACTTGCCCGATTTGAAAAATTCTTTCACTGTTGACCGGTATTAAAGCTTAGTTGACGCAGGCGAAGCTGCGTGCAACAGCTAGTAGTAAATTTTATATATTAAATGGATGGCGTAAATATTAAAGACGTAGATCGTTCCATATATGCATCGACGGTCTCAGAGCAGTGGCCGATCCTTGTTGGATGTGAGTGGAGTGCCTGGAGATTGACCGCCTTATAGTAGATGGCTTATAATTATACTATTGACGATAGAGATGATAAATGCTAATGATGATGATGACGCTCGACGATGATGATGACGATCGACGATGATGATGATGATGATTGACGATGATGATGATGATTGATGTTGATGATGACGATGCTGATTACGATGATGATGATGCTTGACGATGATGATGATGATGCTGATTACGATGATGATGATGATTGACGATGATGATGATGATGATTGACGATGATGATGATGATTGACGTTGATGATGACGATGCTGATTACGATGATGATGATGCTTGACGATGATGATGATGATGCTGATTACGATGATGATGATGATTGACGATGCTGATTACGATGATGATGATGATTGACGATGATGATGATGATCGACTATGGTGGTGATGATGACGATTACGATGATAATGATGCTTGACGATGATGGTGACGATCGACGATGATGATGGTGATGATCATTACGATGATGATGATGCTTGACGATGATGACGATCGATGATGATGATGGTGGTGAAGATCGACTATGATAATGATGATGGTGATGACGATGACAATGATGATAATAATAATCATGGTGACATATCTCTACCCTTGTGCCCCGCGTTTTCCTGTCTAACTGCTTAATATTCCCAGAACATTCTAGAAATATCAACTCGGGTACCCCTGAATACCTGTGGCATTGTACAGGGCATATTTGGGCAGGGCCTTGGCGGGCCTCTCTTCCTCAGTGGTGGTGGAGACTGTGGTGGGCTCGTCTGCCTGCCGCCGCACCCTCGCCCACTCGCCGTCCGCGTAGTCCGGGTGGCTCTGGGACACCGAGTTACCTGGAATACCATAGCCACCTGTGAGATAAATGGCTCTCACCACAACAACCAAAGAGTAACATAACCAGTGATGTAAATACGTACCCAGTATTCCTAGCACGCGGCCTGTCCCATATATGTCCTGTAGCCTGGCGAAGGTCTCGGTCATCTGCGCATCCCGCTCCGACCAGGGACCTTGCAGCGTCAGCACCTGCCAGCAAACATCACTCCATTAGTGAACCAATCCCACTTCATATTACCTAAAGTACCTAGGTACTTAATTATTGGAAAAAAATAATAAATACCTAAATCATTCAATCACAATTACGATCATGATCACGACCACGACCACGAATGATCATGACCATGGCCCCGACCATGACCACGATCACGAATGGTTTGTGAACAATTTGTGGTCGTAGTCATGACCACGACCATGTCCACAATCAAGATCACGACCATGACCATGACCACAAACAATACCATGATCGCGACCGTGACCGCCACCACGACCATGACCATGACCACATCCATGGTCACGACCATGACCACAAGTGTCACCACGATCATGACCACGACTAGGACTACGACCACGGCCACAACTTCGACCACGGCCACGATCACAATCGCAATCGCAATCACAATCGCTAACAACGCAATCGCTTATTATGTAATCATTTTTACTATTTTTATTGTACATTTATTTTTAAATGTAATTAAGGATTTCGCAATGTCCGAAAATATTAATATAAAATGTATGCATTAAGAATTCAATATTCTCATAGCGTTCTTTATGAAAAGCAACGCTAGAGGGAGCGAGAGCGCTTTTATATAATATTTTATACATACAAAAGCTTGAAAATCAAAAGTGCTCGATATTAAACACTTAGTATAGACTATAGAGAAATACTAATAGAAACAAGCTAGGTAAAAACTAACGGAAAATAACATTTAAACAATAACGAATCGTATATTATATAACTTAGAGTGACTGACGCGACAGCGTGATGAGATGATGTACCAACTATACGATGGAAAAGATAAGATACCAATATAAAGGTAAATACAAATGAAGATAACTTTACATAGGTAAGAACTTGAAACTTGATAGAATAAAGTCGGTTAAAAATATGAAGAATAGACATAGGATAGGTGTGACAGATATACCTGCGTCTCATTGCTGATGTAGTCCGGGTGGACGTCCAGGAAGTCCTGGGGCAGCACCAGCGTGGCCTGCCCCTCCAGCATACGGCGGAGCCGGGGGAAGGTGCCGCTGGACAGGGGCACGGGGTCCTGGTTGTTGAACACCACGATCGCCGCCTGCTCCCCGTAGATCTTCATCAACGCATCCTGGTCGAGGAAGGACAGCGCCGGCCTGGTGTACCGCTTCAGAGATTTGGGCCCGAAGAACAGAAAGGGCCCCTCCAAGTTGGCCCGGCAGATACAGAACAAGGCCAGCACCAGGAGAAGCTTCAGACACATGTTACTCCGCCGGGCCCCGGCCGGAGTCTGGGGGTGGCCCGCTCGGGACCCCATAAATAACCCTCAGTATCGATCCCTTTGGCGCGCACGCGCGGGACAGGTCCCTTTGTTTCGTAGGAATTTTCCAGGTAAATCTAGGTCTCGAGCTATCGATCTGGACCTCGATGCAGCGCAGATGGGGATGCATCCTGGGCGGGCTTTCAGTTACCATGGCGACTGCAGTATTGATCGCCTTTGTTCGACCTTCCCCAGGGCCCCTCCTAGTCCATATTGCGTCGTATTTATATGACTTGTAATATCGAATGACGCCGTATGATACAAAATGAGATCTAATATTTAAGCAATCCCTAAAACAGGTGGACTCTGAAAGTAAGAAGGGAGATAGCTTTCTGTATTCGTAGGGTCAAGTTTCCCTTTCGGCGTTCGAGCAGCCAATGTCAGAGAGCGTCTGTGGTGATGGGGCGAGGGCGCCGGTTGGAAGCCAGCCAACTCGGTCAGTGGCTCGCCGTGCCGGGGTTATATTTATTTATTTATATCACATTGTAGTATTGTAGTCTGAACTATAAACGTAATATATGTATTTCACTATTACTGTAATTTTCCAAAGATTTGCTATGCATTTGTATTTTTTTTTATGTTGACTAATTATGCAAATAGTCACAAATACCAGCGCCGACAGCACATTATTTGTTGATTCCTTTGACACGCTGTCTGTCCTGCCTCTCTGAAACAGCAAAGCTGTATCACGGCGGATACAATCATGACGGTAGTACCCACGCACTGTCGTTTGATACTATATCGTCCTAATGTTATCATTTTTCATCATCATCAGTTGAGTTGGTGGCGAGCCGGCAGACCACCTCATGGTATGCGGCTAACGTCACCTAACACGTAAGATTTCTCGGTGCTAGCAATAACACTGCTTTTATAAGAAAAACAAAAGCTGTTTGACAGGAGTTACAAGTAGAAAGGTAGAGATGTAAGGGGTGTGTATGGCTTGAGTTCTGCTATAATACTCCTTTATCAAATGAATACATTATCTCATATGCTAACAATATAGTACCTATAAGGGCGCTACAGGTGGTACACATGCGAGGATGCTGCACCGCATCCCTCCCCCCACCCCCTGGTGAACATACTGCCATGGCTCCGGTATCACCATGCTAATGAACCCGCGACCCTCGTGTGCTGCATCACATCACATCACAGCTTTACCATTTCAAATCACCGATGCACGAACACTAAGAATAATATTTGCCAGTGTGCCAGAGTTTGGAGTTCAATTTGAATTCAATTAGTAAGTAATCCTTACTAAAGTTATGAAAGTAGGGATGTTTGTTACGTTTTCACGTTAAAATTACTCAACCGATCATCTTGAAACTTTGTACACAAATTCTCGAAGGTACTAGAAGTAACATAGGAGACATTTAAAAAAAAAGATTTTTTTTTTCTAACGCGGACGAAGCCGGGGTAACAGCGAGTAATTAATAAAAGAATATACTTTAAATATTTTATTTAATAATCAAATGTACAGCTGCGATGAAAACCAAACACCTGGCGTAGGTCGTCGTTGCCGCTGCGGACGGCTTTGACGAGAAGAAGTATGATGTCTCTGGAAATAAACAGACATGAGAAAGAACCGTTATACTTGCTATCACATACTAAGAAATAATACAAATAATAAAATCGAAAATAACTTCCAAAACAAATCACTTATTACTATATTACTCCCCAATGCTTAAGCTACCAAAATTAAAAAACGATTTTTTAAATTCACCACGGTAATAGTTTCGGAAAACGGAACAATCAAAAACAAATAAACTCTTCAGATTATTACGTGCTTCATAAATCACGATAAAATCTAAAAGTTGTTTCATTATAATGAGTAAAATTGGCATCAAGATTAAAAAACAATATACATAGATAAATAAAACATAAATATATAAATAGTGACCTATCATTGTGCTAACATCAACCATCCTAATATATTCGTCATACTTTACTTGGCGGGATTCGAACCTGTAACCATTGTAAAACCCAGCGACCACAAGCAGTATACTCACTCTTCTTCTCATTGGGGTCCGTGACACCGCACTGGCGGTAGGAGGTGGTGCGCTTCCTCTTCTGGTTCACGTACCCTGGGATGGAAATGCTGGGCCCGTCCAGATGACCTGACGCCAGCAACCTGGATCACAGAGCAACCCCTAAGTTTTTTTCTCGTTTTTCTTAGGGGATCCTGCATCTCAAACGAGTTTTTTTTTTTTTAATTACTATTACTACTTATTGACTACTTATGTTTTGACTTATTTCAAGTGTACAAGTTGTACCTACGTAATAAAGATATTTTTGATTTGATTTGATTTGATTGCAAGTGTAGAAACAGCCCATTAGATAGGCGACGGTGACCACACGTAGAAGCATACGGTGGGTTAGTGATGGTCTTATGAAACGATTTAAATACAAATCATAATAAATTGTTAGACTCAAAAAAAAATTGTTCTCAAGTTAGTGAATAACTATTCCTTATTAAGAATAAAGTTTATTTATTTATTATGGTCAGCAGCGGACGGATAAAGGCTGATGATGATGAAACCTATAAACTCTAGTAAATATAATATATAATGTATTTAACTATTGAGGCTTTCACACCAAGGTCCCGGGATAAGTGTCCGAAGAACTTGTGTTACGTGTACCAGACAATGGAAATACATATATTTAATACTTTTAATAATTATAATTATAGGAACACAGAAACTTTTTGTTCTCTGGCAGAATTTTGACCGGCTACCACCGGCTTGAGCGCTAACGCGCTAACCACTGAGCCACAGAAATCACCAAATATAGTATAATTCTTTACTTTCATATATTTCACTAGTTACTTCTATAAAAAAAGTATCAACCCTTTATAATGTGTCCCACTGCTGGGCACGGGTCTCCTTCTCGAAATCAGGCGAGGAGGGTAATGGGCCGATAAGTTCACTGCGCTGGCCCAGTGCGGGTTGGTGAACTTCACATACCTTCAAAGACTTTGAATATCATCAGGCATGCAGGTTTCCTCACGATGTTTTCCTTCACCGGTGAGCGAACGATGGTCTCGTGTTTGGGGTGCACTTAGAAATTTAGAAAAACCCATTTCAAGGCACGCACGGGGGGGTCAGGAACGAACCCGGAACCTCTCGCATAAGAGGCCGAGTCCATCCACCACTGGACCATTATCGCTCCATTACTACATAGTGACTTCCATACTTGTGTATAATATCTCTTCCTTTCATAGAAACGAATGTGACTTGCGAACCCAAATAGCAGGAATCCATAGCAAGGGTCACCGTAGTCGGATACGACATCATCATCATCATCATCATATCTCTTCCAGACAGTTTTGTTGTAGCCCAAAAAAATGCGCAAACCAGGCAGCACAATGACTCCACTAATCACGAGTCTCCAGTCATATGTGCATTACGACCTGAACTATCCACAAAAACCTGCTTTGATGAACTGCTCTGTTAATGAGCTACAGAACCACGAACAGAGTTACTTAGCTGTTATATTTACAATACCCATCTTTTAGCTGCTTTAATAGAAAATGTGATGTGAATGACGTTGGCCCGCTCAGTACACACCTGGTGAAGTCCAGCTCGAGGCGGTTGGCGTCTGGCCCCGTGAAGTGCAGCAGTATCTGGACGCAGGCGCCGCCGTGCAGGCTGCGCGTGCGCCGGGCGTCCACGCCGACCATCCACTCCGGCACGCTCATGATCGCGCGCACCTCCGACAGGAACTGGCCCCTGGAGACAACGGAGGGAAGCGTCACTATAGCTAAACGAAGATAACGGCTAAATGTGACGGACACATTAGTCAAAAAAAATAAAAATCAAGAAAAAATATTCAAAATAATACTAACAAAGTATCTTTTTAAACATGGTGATGGTGATGATGATGGTGATGATGATGATGATGATGTCTTATCTCTATATTGTTGTTGATGAGGTATTTCGTCGAGGACTGCCTGTTGGAACAATGGACAGCATCCGTGATGATGATGAACGTTATTAAGAGTGCTCACGTTCAAGCTTTCGCCCCTGACCTCTTCCACACATGCGCGTCACGGCCAGATCCATCGATCCGTGCAGCTTGCATCCCACGCATTCAAATATACTCCACCCTATAGTGTACAGCTAGATGAACTATTACAGCTCCTTTGTTTAATGTAACTTGGTATATTGACAGCGGACCTAATTACCATCACATGTCCAATGCTAACCACTTCATCATCGACCAGACAGACTCTGCTGTGTCAAACCATTGTCAATAAAAGCTGTAATCCTGTATGTCTAAAAGTAATCCTGGATGTCTGGTCAAATTAAGTGATTGAAGAGATGTGAAGCTACATTTTAAATACAGTAATGATACTGAGAAATAATCCTGTGTTTCATACATCAAAACCATCGATCAAATATACCTTGGATACCCTGGATATACTGGATCAAATATACCTACAAAATACAAATCCAAATCGAAAACATGACACATGCTGCAGCCATAGCTTACAAGTCAAGAAGTAAAAGTCAAATTCTTTTTCTTTTATTTGCGTCCTCATTCCTTAACAATAACGTTCTATTTTCAATACCGGGGTTTTGCACTTATGGAATTACAGAATGCGCTCATCGCAGAAGCCGTAACAATTTACTACCATACAATTATTGTGCTTAAAGCACAATTGGATCGACACACTTTTTTAGCGTTCGTGCGGTATCTTGGGTATATTTGATCGATTATCAAAACTCATAAACACCTAGACGTTCTCTTCGGTCTTCTCCCGCTGACCTGACTACTTCAGCTTCTCGATGTTGTCCTGGTCTGCGGGTGGAATGTATTGAAATGTACTCACAGCACGAATCTGGGCGGCTTCATAATGTTCACGTATTTGATGATGTCTTTGTCCGGCACAATGTTGGCGCACGCAAAGCGCTCCCCGCTGCGGCCTGGCCCGAACAGCACCAGCGACCGGCCCATGGCCGACACCGTGCCTTCCAGGGGAAAGTTGCTGTCCATGAACACTTGCCGGTCGCCACCCACGCCTGGATGATACAGAACTTATCTCAACTGCTGTTTTTTTTAAAAAAGGGATCCAGGCTTTCGACAAAAAAAATCAAACGAAAAGTAGCTAATAGATTTAATTTTATTACAGAAGGTTCTAAGTGTAAACTAAACTCACTGATGGTCCCGAGCCTGGCGGTCAGATCACCAACGTCGCACCGCAGGGGGTTGTCGACGCCACACTCCTGGTTGTACAGGTCACGCTAGAAACAAAATAATCCATTAAAATATTAAGTGCACCATGTTTTAATAACCGGCTAAAAACATTTTTTTTTCATTTGTATCGTATTGCTCAAGGTCGCACGTCCTGTGCCATCGAAGTTCGCCGCCGAAGCCGCGAAACCAGTAAGATTAGTCCTACCTGTTGCACTTCGACGCCTTCCAGCAATTCCCTATAGAGAGGACATTCCCAGAGTGCTTGGTTAGCGGGCTATAGCATTCTGTGAAGCTACTCTCTAGAAACCCCATAGCCCGTCAGGATCTGAGATTATAATCAGACTCAATCCGATAGTCATGAGCATTCATATTCGGGCAAAATACAGCTTTCTCCCTGGATCCTGCTTCACGCGAAGAGGTAAGGCAGTAAGAGCAGACTCAGCGTCTCTGAGTTAGGTACTCTGTTTCTCCTCATTGGTAATCGTGGACTAGCGCACAGCGCCTCGTCTACCTGCCCTTATCACCTCCATAGCAAGTTAGTAAACATTTACCCCATTTATTTTTTTACCCGATTTCTCTTAGTAAGTACTAAGAGAAATATTATGTGAAAATCGGTATAACCGACTCATCAGCTCTTAGATTTGTTTGCGTTGATTTTGTTATTATATACTTTGATATTTTCAATAACGTAATGCTAGTAGACGTAGCGAGCATATTCGATACGACTTTTCAAAACCTGGAGGAACCTACATTGAGCGGGTCAGCGAGCTGGGTGAAGTAGGGGTTCCAGCGGTAGCCACCGGCCACGCAGCGGGTGTTGGTCACTTTCACTGCCGCGTCCACCCCCACCGGGTTCACGAAGATCTCCCAGTTATGGTCGTGCGTCTAGAACAATGACAGATAACAGGGCACTATCCTCGAAGAAACAAACAGATATGAGAAAAATCATCCAAGAACTAGGTCATTCATCACAATTTTGCACATCGATGTCCTAAAATCAACAACAGCGAGAATTGTATTTTCTCTAGCCTCAACAACCGCACTGCGAAAACAGCTAGACCAGTTAATAGCATTGCGCGGATCATGGATTGGAAGGCTAAGAATTCTCCTGAGCAGGCTTGGCGACATGGCCAGATTCGATATATTTACAAGTTCATTTAGAAGTTCTTCGGTCAGAGTTGATACCAAATCCGGTCATTCTCTCTCTCTCCAAAGTCTGCAAGTTCATAGGTAAACCGAGTTTCGGTACTGCCAGCACTCACCAAGTTCCTGTCATACGCTCCAGGGTGCCTCAGCTTGACCTCAATAGCGGTGTCGCTGGCGCTGCCGTCGGAGTGGATGAGCTGCGTCATGCGCACGTAGCCGTAGGCGAACCCGCCCGGGTGGTGGAAGGAGGCGATGCCGCGGATTTCACGCGCCTCCGACGGACTGTAGCCACGCTCGATGCTGGAGCACGCCCAGCGACGGTCGCGTGTCTAAAAGATACATAACTTTAGAATGTTCGAGAACACTTTCATATGGTTGGAAAGACATATTGACAGACGCCAAAAAGTAAGATAATGGTAAATAAATGCATTTTTTATGATACTTAGTGCATGCGTGATACTCCCACTTTTATTAAATACACAATAAATTCGTTAAAATACATAACAAAACCATGAAAATAAGTCGTAACTTACCTTCCTATGTATAGCAACTGATCGCCCCAAGATACTATACGGCCCGTATAAGGTGAGCTGGGTTTCGTTGAAGAAGGTCGAGAAGGTTCTCTGGTCCTCGGTAGCCTCGTACGGCACGTCAGGGAGGAACCCGTACTTTGCTCCCAGGTCGCCTAGCTCGTACTGGTCGGCGGTACCTGGTGAGCCAGAAAACTTGACAATAGATATATCGTAAGTCGTATTGTCCTATTACCTAACACTTATTAATATAATTGAACTTTTCAGATCCCGATTCGGGGTTTTAGAAATCACTCAAATCAGACTTAAGAAAAATGAAAAAGACATGCCATTATTACATTAATTAGGGGAACAAAGTAGTCTCTATCTCGCCATCGAAATAAACTTACCTTTAGTCGGCGGAGGGCTCGAATTCTTACTCACGTTGAAAGGGTTGTACGTGTCATATATAGTGGTCTTCTCACATGGAAACTCCAACTGTCTTTCCACTGGGGTCTGGAATCAAAGAAAAAAAGAAAATACAAAAAATATAAAAGTAAGTGCGGTTTTCTCTAATTCCAATAAGCTATTTTTATCGTATTTTGAAGGAGTTTGCATGTTTTCAGCAACCAGCAATTCACTTGAGTACTTAAGAACTCCTTAACGTAAGTTTGAAACCTTAAAAGTATGCCCTCGAAAACTCTCAAAAGATCTTAAGCACTGAAATTCTGTCAGAAGACAATATGCTTGCCTCCTATGTTTCTTTCTTGATTTTATATTATCTTTCTTTGATTTCATTCATATAAAATATTATAAGAACATGAAGTAAGTACATAATAATGTGCTTCCATGAATTTATTTTTTACTGGTTTTATGCTGGGGTTCCGGACAATTTGTGCTAGTGTTGACTCGCAAGCATCATGCTCAATCAACCTATACTATAAAACTATACATCAATAAAGGTCGCTTACCAAATGTATCTTGTAGTTTTGGAGGTCCTCTTCCAGTCCTTCCAACATAACAATCGTGTTGACGTGGTCGTACTCCGACTCCTGGACGAACTCCAATCGCCCCTTCAGTCCCACACCCTCGCCGTTCCCGAACCAGTCGTGGACCACCGCTTTGCGACGGTGGAGACCGTTCACACTGCAACGAGAATTGGTTAGCTGCTTGAGGCTAAATTCATTGGTATTATGGTATACTAAGAGGTCAATACGAGATAATATGTTGGTGGTTAGTTCGTCTCTTGACAACAGTGCAGCAGACTTGTATTCGTGTTGAGATGTAAATGAAATATGTCTTTTATTTGATCAAGACGCATGGTCGTGGAATTTCATACGCTTTCTCAAAATAATTTGAAGCAGAATTCTGTTACATTACAACACTAACTTACTACTTGGATTTTTATCTTGACTTGATTTATGTTTTTATATCCTCACATGGAGCAAGTCATCATCTCCCCATTAATAAATTCAATGGGTTGTACGCTATGACATCAGAGTTGACGGATGCGTTGGCACTACAAACCAGTCAAGATAATTACACCCGCTACATTAAAAGAAGCTTGCCAATACAAATCATTAGAGAACAAAGTTTTCCTTACATGGAGCAAGCCAGCCTCTCCCCCCTGGCAACTGGTCCGTGGTCGTCGTACATCACCAGCGAGCGGTGTAGGATGGAGAACTTGCCCGCCAGCGCCACCTGCGTGTCGGTGAACATCCGCCGCGTCAACCTGTCACTGTCCACTTTCTTGCCCGCCACGGACAGCATGCCGTGCCTGAAAAGACCGATACTGGGATTACAAGATTGCACACGCGAACACATGTATTGCGAGTGACCGCAGAAACTTTCGGTTTTACCAAGTAATAGAGAAGAGAGTTCGCAACTAACTCCAAGCTACAATAACTAGACGGGCTGTATACCTTGATCGATAAACAGGAGTAGCAGGAACGAGTAGATCTAGCTCGCACTCTAATCTCTGGCCATTAGTATCTCACATCAAGCCACAATGACTAAATGGTCATTAGAGTCTAGAACTTTGTTGTGTGGTGTAACGTCCTCTTGCTCTCAAGGCCCCGTTAGTATAATTTGGTAAAGCAAACGAAGAAGCCATGCACTTCAACTTACTGTTAACCAGCTAACCAGAAGCCCACTACGTAGTCCAGGAAATCATAAACAGAAGCACTAGAACTTTCGTCATTACCTGGCGGTAAAGTCTCCCAGCCGGCAGAGCCCCATCAGCCCGGGCTGGCAGTACTCGGTGTGGGTGAGCAGCCCGTGCGGCTCGTACACCCCGCCGGCGGAGAGACAGCGGGCCGTCCAGTTGTAGTAGTCCCCGCCGGGGGGGCGCTCGTGCACGGCCCACCGATGCTCGCCAGTGTTGTTCACGCTCGCGCCGTCCGCGTGCACCTGGGAGTTATCATGACTATAAGCATTAGGTATACGTGAACTCTGTTTATCGAAATTAAACTTTTTACTGATTTCATTACTTTAGGTATATTACAAATTCTATGGTCATGAGGTATGAGGTATCGAACGTTCAAATGTATCAAAACTAACCGAAATAGTTCCATTAAATTTAATGGATTCTCCAAGGCCTACTTGTACAGCATCAACAGGAACAAAACTTGGTAGCCAGTACTCGTTTGATGTTCATGGATGTCTTATCGTTTTGTCTGATAATTTTCCTTTTTTTTTCGAACGCCCAGAGCTACGGCTAATTCATAGGCATGTATATAAATAGGCTTTTTATTACATTACTTTTCTAAGCTATTGGTGTCATTTAAACTAATGTTGAGGGGACACTTTTAACTGACCTGAGTCCATAGGACCGCGGTGCAACCCGGATATACAGGAGTAG
Organism: Lycaena phlaeas; assembly: GCA_905333005.2. NCBI lineage: Eukaryota > Metazoa > Arthropoda > Insecta > Lepidoptera > Lycaenidae > Lycaena > Lycaena phlaeas. The sequence goes on from HG995185.1 coordinate 10,204,698, forward strand.
CAGTGTAGGGATAAAAACGTGGGCCATAAATAAATTACTCCTTTGATAACCTAAGCAGCCATACCATGCTCTCAATAATGATGGTGGTGTCCTCCCATGGCCGGTCCAGCGGCTGTCGGAAGACGACGCGGCCCACGATCGGGTACCGGAAGACCACCTGCGCGGAGCTCATCTGAGTCTGGTAGCCCGTGTCATACTCGTACGAGTGGAGGGTGCCGCAGATCTCATGTTTTGGGGGTCGTCTAAAACGATGTAATGTAAAATATTATATCTTATTTCTTTTTATGTCTTCAAACTTACAAACTTCTGTGTCGCAACAGCTCTCAAGACATTCACATTAAAAGACAAAAAAAGAAATCTGTTAAAGGGTTCTGCAAGAATGTAGTAGCCCCGATCAGTTATTGTTGTCTCCTGAATCCTTGTGAATAAGATATTTTATGAAATAAGATCAATAAATATACAAGATCACATTGTGCTAAAAGACTTCATTTTTATTATTTTATAGCAATAGCTTAATCGATGAATTGCTATTAAATAATGGCAGGCGTACATGAAATGTCTAAATATTTTATTTTGCTCACTAGGATTTTTTTGCGGATCAATAGATATTGCCAAATTATTTGATCTATATAAGTGTTTCGAATACGCGGAAATTTTGCGAAATTATATTTTTGTATCTGCTCGACGGCCTCGATTACGCTAGCTTCCTAGGTAATTAGTAGGTTTGGTCGCAGTCAAGTGCGAACCGGGCTATTAAAATAAGGATTCTGTATACACTAAATATTCGACATAATATCATACAAACATTATATCTCCTAAACACTCATAACCCAAGCGAGGCTCTGGCATCAATTACGTAAACAGACAAGCAACTTACAATGACATATAACTTCATACTTTACATGCCATTTTCATTTCTTTCTCTTTCATAAACTTATGCGATGTGAGTTAAGCTACCAGCCGTTACAATCATTATCAGATACCATCAGACTTAAAAGACCATCAAACCTCGTCAACACCAAGCTCCTATGCATGACGCTGCTCTTCCCGCTCAGCGGCAGGAACACATCCCAATAGGCGCCGCGCAGCTCATTGGCCAGGCCGGGCAGGATATACTGGTGGTTCAGGTACTCAGTCCTGCCCTTGTACTTGCCGAGAAGGTCGCCAACCGGATACTGGTCCTGGGTACTTAGACCTGGAGAAAAAATAAACTAAAGTTGAGAAAAAGTAAACTGTAGTTACACTACCATCCTGCCTTTTTTTCCGACATGTATTACAGTTCACATTTCACACTGACGTAATAGCATAGCAAAGCGTTTCAACCAACCAATGGTGTTTGTGCACGTCCCATCAGCCAATCATATAGAAAGGACTCTCCGTCGCAGCACAAATTTGACGGAATTTGTTTTAGCATGACCGCTCTATTCCAGCAGTATGCTCGATGACCCACACAGACAGCCCTTCCTCCTGCACCCCTTTTGTCTTATTATTTCATGGGATACATTAATTGTCTCTAAAAGTGGCTAGGACTGGCTATGTAATTACTGGTAACATTTATTTATTTCGTCTGAAAACATACAACGTTTTGCTTCATGCTTGAGCTAAGAATAATAAGTTCTTTTGCCGAACTAATTCATTTCGATGTGTGATGATGACCACTCGTCACTATTCTTCAGCCCGGATCCCGATGGAACATTATAAATATTTTTCCTAATATATTCCATATTTTCAGATATGTCATATTATATTTGTAGCAATAGCGCGCTTGGAGCGTCGCCAAACCAAACAATCTCCGTTTGTTGAGGGGCAGATGGAATTCCGACGTCACCATCCATGCGCTCATCAGCATCAGCGAAATGAATGCCTTGAATATTGATAATTTATATCCAACAATATTTATAGGAAGTCGCTGTACCTATTTTTATTTTTCATAACTGTTTATAAAATGTTTGGAGTCGTCAGACATTTCATCATTTCATCTTCCAATACAACTAAGAAACTTTGTATAAAATCAAAGTATGTTATCTACTTATCTACGTTGATTTTATTTTACCAAAAGGCGGTATTGACTTAGAAAAAGTTTAGATTTTAAAAATGGAAATAAATCGTATTTTTTTTTTTTTTTTTTTTTTCGGTTGGATCTATGCTAATGGTCCTAGTGACCGTTATGCGTCATCGGAAATGGGATGATCCGGTTGGATCATCCTATGACGTTATAATTTGGGGGGTTTCCCCCCGCCATGTTCATGGCGTCGGGTTTGTACCTAACTTGGTCAGCTACGGTCGACTGGTTTGGAACGGGTGACGTTAGAAACCTATCGTGAGGGCCGGCCCTCCCCTCCCCCGGTAGCGGGGGAGGCGGGTCAAGCGCGGGACCCGAGCAAGCTGCCGATAGCAGAGTGCTATCGGTGATTACACGGTCTATATTGGTGTCGACTCGTAGCTGATCTGAGCCTATGCTGTCGCGGTTGATCCGGATCAACTGGTCAACGGAGTGTAGGGTTCGACGTCGCATACGACCCCGGGGCCCATGCGGTGTGAATGTGTGCCTAACACCGGCTGTGTTATGTCTGAGTGTGTGTTGTAGCTTACGTCGCGCTTCAGCGTCGTGCTTTAACAGTTCTGTGATTTTATCAACAGGATCGGTTATGACATTCTTAGGTAACCTAGACTTATTAGGTGCTAAGCTATCGGGGGTGTAGTTTGCCGCACTCACGACGAGTGGGTTCGGGTGGAGAAGTGCCTTTTCGAAGTGACGTTCTGACATCGCTTTGAAATGGCCCCTAATCGAATCTAGTCTGAGGTCGCGGTGTAGGTCGATGTTTCTTACGTACCACGGGCAACCGGTTGCCACACGTAAGAATTTATTTTGGATCGAATAAATCGTAATGTGATTACACTACACTAGAACTTTCCATATTGTTTTGCCTACTATTACTACGTTGTTATGTTATGTTTATTAATGCGGCTGTTATGTTTATTAATCTGTTTAGAGTCGTCAATCTCACATTTGTTTACTGTGTGATTGTAGAGACTGCTTAATCTGCTTAATCTTAGGCTAGTGTGTAGTGAGTAGTATGTTTATAAAAATTCTTAACTATATTTTGAAACGTCGATGGCAAAACTCTCGAAGTCGTGCAAGAGTATGTCTACCTTGGGCATACTTTGCAGCTAGGTCGACATAACTTCGAGAGGGAAGCCGATACGAGGATTCAATTAGGATGGGCAGCATTTAGGAAACTTCGCCATATTCTCACGTCGTCTATACCGCAGAGTTTGAAGACGAAAGTCTTCAACCAATGCGTTCTCCCCGTGATGACCTATGGGGCCGAAACGTGGCCTCTTAATTTACGACTGGTCCGCAAGTTTGCCGTAGCTCAACGTGCTATGGAGCGTGCTATGCTGAGTGTTTCTTTGGCAGATAGGATTCGAAACGAAGACCTTCGCCAGAGAACTAAAGTTACCGATATCACGCGAAGAATAAGCACGTTGAAGTGGCAGTGGGCTGGCCACGCACTCAGAAGAACGGATGGCCGATGGGCCATTAGGATCCAAGAGTGGAGGCCGCGTTTAGGTAGACGAAGTGTTGGTCGGCCATTAACCAGATGGGAAGACGATCTCCGTGCAGTGACAGGTCCGTGTTGGATGCGAGTAGCAAGGGATCGGTCGTCTTGGCGTTCATTGAGGGAGATGATGATGATATTTTAAAAAGAGCAACCCAACAAAGTTTCTTATCTCTGTTTCTTATCTCTAACAATTATAGTAGTATGTATTTAATTTTTTGTAATAGAATATGTGAAAAGATTAGTTCCACTGAGTTTGTTTCGCCGGTTCTTCTCAGTGGGCTTGCTTTGGAACCGCTGGTAGACTCAATTGACGTTCAAAAATGTACTTTGATTGTACTATTTTGAAAAAAAAAACTTGACTTTGACTTAGACTTTGGCTTCTCACTTGATAATTATAACGAGAGGGGCCCGTTGACCACGGGTCTCTAGCCATTGGCCAAAATGCTCAATTGTAAAGATGGGTTGACATACCTGCTGGAGGAACATCAGACAATTTGAGATCAGTGGGATTAAATATCGCCCCGGTGGTGTTGCACATGGTGCTCCAGTGGCCAGCGTCGATGAGCTTCGCCGGCAGCTCCCTGATGCTGTACTGGAGCATGGAGCTGACGAAGCGCAGGTTGGACTCATAGTCCTGGTCGGAGGCCCCCAGGTTGAAGTCCACCCACGTCGGCTCGAACGGAGACCGCTGGGTGAAGTTCACCGTGCCTTTGATGCCATCCATGTTGATTAGGGATCTGGAAGTGGAATGCCTACTTATAGCACCTTCGCATACATACTTACAGAGATTAGTCTAAATCAGCTTCAGATATGAAACTGTCTACCTAGAACAGACACCTTTGTGTCAGGTCTAAATGCATTATATTACCTATGCTTATTCGAAAAGTATGTACAGTTATAATATATTTTTTTACACACATAAGCAGAGGTATGCAGGTATCTTTTCCCTTCTTTTCCTTATCTCCCAATAAGCCACCGAAAACTCACAAACCGCACGAATCGCGACAGCTTAGCTGATCACTTTACGCCGATTTCATGGGAGCGAAAGGTAACTCCCCGGTCGTGCCGGCTCAGCATGCCACTATCTCTTACAAAGAGACACCGTAATTTCTAGAAGGTTCGTATCTAATATTGAGTAGCCTTGACTCCCTTACTCAGGCACCGGCCTCAATTTTAACATGTCGACTTCTATTTTACCACATAGATATTTTTTTTCGGTAAGAAAAATAATCTACATAGTGGTAATGAGTTTATTTATCACTGTACATATTTGCTATTCTGAGATGAACCTGCTACGGCAGGCTTAGAGTAAGAGAGTGAGAGAGAGCAGAAGAAATAAAAGAGATAGGGGTAGGATGGCAAGTAAAAAATCGGTGACTCACATGGCAGTCTTAGGCGGTATCACTCTCAACTTGGCGCAGGCGAGGAAGCTCTCCGCGTGGGTGGTGTCGTAAATGACCACGTAAAGACTCCTCCTTGTCTCGTCCATGTCACTCCTCAGCGTGTTCAGCACTTCGTTCTTGTACAGCTTCTTCATCTTCTTAACATTCGCGTCAGTCGCGATCTTAATCAGACCCAACCGGCTATCGAGATCCCCCACGCTCATACCATCCCCACTGTTCTCGGGGTCAAATACAACTTGGAGAACGTTACAGTCGTCCTCGTGGTTCCCTTTATCAGAGTCGAAGATATCAGTCACGAATAGCTTCCATTTGTGCTGAGTATACTCTGCTCTTTTAGTTCCTTTCACGTGGTATAGGTCTGCGTGGATGTATGCGTCTTCGTACCCCGAAGCGGAGACCCACCTGAAGCTCAAGGTACCAGCGACGGGGGCAGTGAATCTCGCCATTGCCTGAATCTCATGCAACTGGTCCGTAGAGAATATTGAGGCACATATCGTTCTGTCTCGTTCCGCCGTTTCCAGCAACAGACTTTTCCCCCATAGCCCATTGTCACCGGTCAGTAGATTCTTACTTTCAAATTCAGCATGGTCTTTCCCGGGTACCACCAAATAGCCCAGCTCTTCCGTTAGATCTATCAGTTCTCTTCCAAGATTTTCTTCTGAACATCTCTCGTTCGATAGGTCTCTGTAGTCCACGGGATACTCGTGGATGGTCCATCTCCAGACTCCATCAGGGTACTGCAGAGTGGGCTCGAGGTTCGTTCTGATGCTTATGGAAGATTCATTCCTGTACGAGAACTCTATCTCTCCGTGTAATCCATGTTGTGAGATATACGCTCTGAGGACCAGAGCTTTTGCATCTGTGGAAACAAACTTCAAATAAATGAATGATTCCAAAATACAGCCAGCTACTTTATGTACATCACTCTAGTCTGAAATCATCGTTTACAACAGCCTCCACTCAAATGCTCTACCAGTTAAGGCTTTCCCGATATAGCTGGATCTCTACCGGATTTTGTAATTTACGAATTAATTCACGATTTCAAACTTTAATAAACACTGCATAACCCTCTACTACTACTACTACCACCGGTTTACCTAAGCGTTCGGGAAAATGGAGGGTAGCTCGTCATCAAACTAGATAAGAGTAGCATCTCCACGCAGTGGCCGGACCCAACTGGATGTGAGGTTGATGAAGCATTGAATATTAGAACGTCTCCATAAGGTTGCAATAAAGTGCTTGTTGGATCTAAGTCATGGAATGAGAATGTAACGCTCCAGTCCAAACACATAGTATTGGGATAATTTATTGCGCTCCGAATGTGGTAGTAACATCGGATTGTCGTTTCCCGGTGGAAACTAAAGGAAATCATGTATGACTCGTTATGTTTAATTAAGTACAATAATTAATATAATTACAAGTACATCATCATCAGCCCTTATTATTTTATCTTTATCCCTCAATAAACGCCAAGCCGACCGATCACTTGCCACTCGACACGAACCGGCCATTGCACGGAGATCGTCTTATCTACATCTACACTAATATTATAAAGAGGAAAACTTTGTTTGTTTGTTTGTTTGTTTGTTTGTTTGGTTGTAACGAATAGGCTCAAAAAGTACTGGACCGATTTCAAAAATTCTTTCACCATTCGAAAGCTACATTATCCACGAGTAACATAGGCTACGTTTTATTCTGAAAAAAATTGGGTTCCGTAAGACATTTGGGTTTTTCGGACACAAGGTGTAAAAAATCAACCAGAAAAGTTACTTATTTTGCGTACGCTGCCTAAACTATAAAAGATAGAACCATAGAATGTTCTAATTAATTGTAGATCTTATATTTATCTACAAAAAAGTCCGCGACACGTTATACCTATCTATGTCGAGTGAGGCACAATAACCATTTTTTTATTTAGATATTCTTAATTTTTTTGGACTACATTTAAACGCGTTTATTATACTCATGCTTTGGATCCTTATCAAAATAAATTATTTCTTTTTTTTTTTTTTTTTTTTTTTTTTCGGTTGGATCTATGCTAATGGTCCTAGTGACCGTTATGCGTCATCGGAAATGGGGTGATCCGGTTGGATCATCCTATGACGTTAAAAATTTGGGGGGTTGCCCCCCGCCATGTTCATGGCGTCGGGTTTGTACCTAACTTGGTAAGCTACGGTCGACTGGTTTGGAACGGGTGACGTTAGAAACCTATCGTGAGGGCCGGCCCTCCCCTCCCCCGGTAGCGGGGGAGGCGGGTCAAGCGCGGGACCCGAGCAAGCTGCCGATAGCAGAGTGCTATCGGTGATTACACGGTCTATATTGGTGTCGACTCGTAGCTGATCTGAGCCTATGCTGTCGCGGTTGATCCGGATCAACTGGTCAACGGAGTGTAGGGTTCGACGTCGCATACGACCCCGGGGCCCATGCGGTGTGAATGTGTGCCTAACACCGGCTGTGTTATGTCTGAGTGTGTGTTGTAGCTTACGTCGCGCTTCAGCGTCGCGCTTTAACAGTTCTGTGATTTTATCAACAGGATCGGTTATGACATTCTTAGGTAACCTAGACTTATTAGGTGCTAAGCTATCGGGGGTGTAGTTTGCCGCACTCACGACGAGTGGGTTCGGGTGGAGAAGTGCCTTTTCGAAGTGACGTTCTGACATCGCTTTGAAATGGCCCCTAATCGAATCTAGTCTGAGGTCGCGATGTAGGTCGATGTTTCTTACGTACCACGGGCAACCGGTTGCCACACGTAAGAATTTATTTTGGATCGTTTGGAGGCCTCTGAGTCTATACTGAGGCACATGCGCGAATGCCACACAGGAGTATGACATGATGGGGCGGATACATGATTTATAGAGGGTGAGCTTGTGCCTGAGGGGCATTTTGCTCTTTTTGTTTATGAGGAAGTACAGTCTACTACTGACGAAACGGGCTTTTTTAGAAATCGCGGCGATGTGTGGTCTAAACGACATCGACCTGTCAAGGGTGACCCCCAGGTACTTGACCTGTCTAACTCTGGGAATAACGACGTTATTTAGTAAGATTGGTTTCATCGTGAACCATGTTTGTCTGCGTTTAGGTAAGCGTGTCTTTCTCTTACGAGAGAAATGAATCGACGCGCTTTTATCGGGGTTAATAGCTATTCTCCATTTTGCGAACCAGTTGCCTAGTTCGGTGACGGCACGTTGGAGAAATAGCGATGCTCTATTAGCATTAGGGTGGGTAACGTATAGAGCTGTATCGTCAGCGAAGAGAGCCAGTTTGACGTCCGGAGGTCTGGGGATATCTGATGTGTACAGATTGTATAGAGTTGGGGACAGCACGGAGCCCTGGGGGACTCCGGCCCTCAGAGGTCTCAGGGAAGAGAGGGTGCCTTCGACCCTATACCTAAATGACCGGTTTGACAGATAGTCGCGGATGATGATGACTAGCCTATCCGGTATTCCTAGCTTGTACAGTTTGTACACGAGGCCTTCGTGCCATATCCTATCGAAGGCCTTAGCTACATCGAAAAATACGGCGCACGTATCGCGGGAGTTCTTTTTATTGAAACCTCTGAGTATGTCTTCGGTCATACGGTGGACTTGCATTGGACAGCAGTGGTTTTCGCGGAAGGCGAATTGCTCGTCTATGAACAGGTTCTTTTCGCCTATAACGGCTTTGAGCCGCTTAAGCAGAACCCGTTCGTAGATTTTGCCAATCGAGCTTAGTAGACTGATGGGCCGATAGCTAGACGGTTCCGTGCCCGGTTTGCCGGGCTTAGGTATGCCGATAACCGTAGCTTCTTTCCATTGGTCTGGGAACCTACAGCCCTTTAGGAGGGCGTTGAAAATGCTAACCAGGAGGTAAACAAGAGCGGGTGGGAGTATTTTAATGACTTTGTTGGAAATCCCGTCCGGCCCGGGGGCCTTCTTGGAGTGAAGTCGTTTGATAATGTCTTGGACTTCTTCTACATCCGTCGGAGGGATAGGATCCCCCTCCGGCGGCGCAGAAGTCTTCGACTCTACTACCCTAATTACCTCCTCTACGTGGGAGCCTATGGAGGGTGAGGGGGTAGTGATGTTGGGGGTACACTGGCTCTCTAGTGTGTCGGCTAATAGTTCCGCCTTGTCGGCGTCCTCTAGTGCAGGCGCGCGATTTGGTCTTTTTAATGGCGGCATAGATGCCTCCGTTTTCTTTTTAAAAGAACGAGCGAGTGGCCAGTAGGCCACATGGGAGGGTGAGATTTCACTAAGGAGGCGATCCCACTTTTCGGCTTTGTGCTCTAAGATGCGTGTTTTAACGTCTCTTTCGAGGTTACGGAGGTCACGACGATACTCGTCCGCCGGGTAGCGAGCGTATCTGCGCCTTGTGGTGTTTTTGGCGCGTATGAGTGCTTTAATGTCATCCGGGAGCTCCCAGTGTCCATCGCTGGACGTTGAGATCTCCCTAGATGACTTTTCCATCGTCGCTACCAGATGGTCGGTAAGGTCGGAACTGGCCGCAATGGCCGCCTCGGGACTATCTATAGTGTCCGGGATGTTGTCGAGTTGACTCGAGCGAAGTGAATTTAAATTTTCGTTTAATAATTTAAAGTCGATGATCTTTTTCTTTAGATTTTTAGTATTATTCTCGGGGTTACCTAATTGAATTAATACTGGTCTGTGGTCTGAGTTAAGCTCGTGTACTGTTTGAATAGAATGCACCAGAAGGGATACATTGCGTATTATACATATGTCTAATATGGATGGCCGCACATTACTCCTATCGCTGTTTGCGAAGTCGTAGCGTGTTGGCTCATCTGGGGCGACTACTGTACAGGCTAGATCATCGACGGCGCGGCAGAGAATTATACCATTTTTATTGTTTTCTCTGCAGCCCCATGCCTGATTTTTACTGTTTAGGTCGCCGGCTATAAAGACGGCGTTGCCTAGTTCTAATAGCGATTTGAGATCGCTGAAGAGTAATGTTTTATTGCATGATTGATATACCGAGGCGATGATGATCGACTGATGGCCGGTCATGCTCACCTGGCAGACGGACGCCTCCAGTGAAGCTAGAGGCGGTGTGTCTAATGGGATGCAATGGAGTGTTCTTTTGTAATAAATTAGTGTACCTCCGAGTCGGGATCGCAACCTATCATTCCTAACGATGTTATAATTAGGGATACGCGGATTGCTATTACATGGTTTTAGAAACGTTTCCTGCACAAGGAGGACGTCAACATCGTATTTTTTTACGAAAATGCGAATTTCCTCTAAATTCGCGCTAATGCCGTTCGCGTTGAACGACACTAGTCGGAGCGAACGCGGTTTTGTCCTAGCCGTGGTAGCCATTTAAGGGCTTTGAGAGGGGGGGGACCTAATCTTGGCGACCAGGGTGGCATGTTCACTATATGCCTGGCATGTCTGCTGTAGGGTGGTGGCGGCGCGTAGTTTGCGGGCCAGGACGGCTAGCTCTTCTGGATCTATACCGCAGAGAGCCTGAGAGACAAACGCTAGGTTTATCCCGAATTCGTCGGTGGGGGAAGCGGGACAGCTGGGGGCTGCTCGTACCTTCGTACTTGCAGGGGGGGCTTGCTGCCTGCTTACTGCCGCTGGGGGGCTTGGAGGGCCCGGAGCGGGTTTTGCGGGTGCAGACGGCTGGGAAGCCGCTCTGTCATGCCACGCGTTCGTCTTAGGGGGCGGAGCGGGGACATACTTCTCCTCCCTGGGTCGGGTGGTGGATCTGGGAGCAGGACCAGGTTTTTTCCCGGCTCTCCTCCCTTTCCTTACCACCGCGGGGGCTTTCGGGCAGCCGCGGTAGTTAGCCGGGTGCCCTTGGCCTCTGCAGATGACACAGCTAGGTGGTTCCGTAGCTGTGGCCCTATCGCGGGGACAGTCGGGGGTCCCGTGGTCGCCGAGACACTTAACGCACCTGGGGTGCGCCTGGCAATTTCTTGCCGAATGACCATATAATTGGCAACGATGACATTGCCCTATGATGCCCCTTTTACGGGGGGACTCTACCTTTAGCCCGGTCATGTTACACACGGCCCGGACATTAAATATTGCTTTCGCCGCCGGCGTTAGCGGCAGGATGACAAGTACCATCTTGTACTTGAATTTGTTGCGGGGGTGGTACATCCTATGTACCTCCTCCACAGGGTATCCCTGGAGGATCAAGTCCTCCTTGATTTCGGACGGGTCCATATCCCGGGGGACACCGCCGATGACAACACGCAGTACGCGCTCATCTTCGAGCGCGTACGTGTGGTATCCTATTTTGTTGGCGCTTAAGAAAGCGGTCAACCTACGGTGGTCATTAGAGTCCGCCACTTGGACTCTTATGCCGTCTGCGCACGAACGTGCAGATTTGTATAAAATCTGCTTCGCGTAAATAGCCTTCGAGACTATAGTCCAGCTTTTTGTGTCCTGGACGACTATCGGGGGGGGCGCTTTCGTGCGCGTTTCGGTGTCCATGCCCTCGTTCGGGGTGGACGCCGATGTACCGGGCGCGGGGGACGCGACTTGGTCGCGCCTGGTGACCTGCGGCGATGATGATGATGCCGCTTTAACCTTGTTGCCCTGAGGGGGCGGGGTCCCTACCTTCGGAGCCTTAGGCGGGGGGGATGGCGCGGAGGACGGCGCGGACCCGGTGTCCGGGCGCCGCCTCTTCTTTTTGTTGCGGACTTCCGTGAATCCGCTGTTGGTGGTCTCCTCCTCGGAGGAGCTGCCGGCTACCGACATCTCCTCCTCTGACGGAGTTGACGAGCGGGAAGTCCGCGTGATTTCCGATCCGGCCTCGGTCGTGCCGTCGTCGATTGACGCGGCGGGGGACGCGAGTGAGTCGGTCGAGAACCTCCTCACTTTTTTGTTGCTTTGGCTACTGCCTGACTTTTGGATGAAAACTTTGAGTTTCGCATCTACGTCTGGTATGCATTCGCGCAGGAAAGCCATAAGGGCCTCTTTCGGAATGTCATTCATGAGATCCGCCATTGTTATATTGTTAATGGTTTTGAAACAAAAAACCGGTCGTCATTAAGACGCCATTGTGTTCCTACCCTCCCGCCTGGCGGGAGGTGTGTGACAAAGGAAATAATACGGTCGTCTACCTGGGCAGGTACCGGGACGCAACCCAAGTAGGTGTGTAAATAACGAAAAACAACTTACGTGTTCGGCTTCGGGAACACACTTTTCGCTATGCGAGCGATTAATAACGCGGCACTATCACAACGAACGCGACTATGTGGCACCGGAACACCACGTAATTACGAACGCGGTTCTAAGCGCGCGATATAACGGACGGGTTTAAACGCGATTGAGTCGTCTGACGGCCTCAATATCTAAGAGCACTTGTAAACTGTACGAAACGCACTAGGATGACGCAACACTGACTCTAACAATAGACAAAGGACAGTACTGGAGCACAGCCTTTGTCTACGAGAACAATGGAGCGCGAGAACTTGTACCTGCGCAGAGAGCGTAGGGACGGTAGGTCTGTACGTGTTGGCGGACACGCACCGAATCTAAATTATTTCATCACTAAGTACAGTTTATGAAGATAATATTTCGACTTTGAATGATTAAAATTGGACGATCGGTTTTGAAGTTATGGCGAAATCTATCTATACTATATACCTACACTAATATTATAAAGAAGAAAACTTTGTTTGTTTGGTTGTAATGAATAGGCTCATAAAGTACTGGACCGATTTAAAAAATTCTTTCACCACTCTAAACCTACATTATCCACAAGTAACATAGGCTAAATTTTATTCTGATAAAAATAGGGTTCCGTAAGATATTTTGGTTTTTCGGACACAAGGTGTAAAAAATGTTATTTCGCGTACTAAGAACCCGTTGGAAATCTTAGTTAACGCAGGCGAAGCTGCGGGCAACAGCTAGTCTGTTAATAAATTATATATAGCGAGCTATTCCCGTCGTTTTACAAGCAAGGACTTTAAAAATATCCGCAATAATAAATGGCCTTTAATTTCCATATTAATAGGTTATCAAATGGAAAAATGTCATTTCCGAAACCAATTGTAATTTGCATGATTTTTAACATTTTCAAGGAGGCAACCGAGCACTCGGACCCTTAAGGAGACGATCGACGCTCGTAGACTTTAACACATCCAACCACTATCCCCGCAATGGACCACCAAAAACTCACAAGCCACACGAAACGCGACAGCATAGCTGTAAATTTACTCCGGTATCATGTGAGCAAAATATATGTTCCTTTTTTATTTTAGGTAGAGACTTTGAATAAATCTTATCTATAATCTCTATTATTGATTTAATTAAGGATGTTTTTAATTCATACAGTAAAATAACAATATTAAGTTTCAATAAGATCATTTCAGTTACATTCCATCCATTCTTACAGTCGTAATAACAATATGTTATTTAATATTACACTTTCATAAAAAAGAAAGCTGTAATCGAAGGCTGTTCGTCTTAACACTTGAGTCACCGGACTCTATCAATGTAAATTAAATTAAAAAGAAAAAGCTACAAAATAACACGACGACCTTGTATACGGCCTGGCACTGATTGTTTTTACATTTAATTTAAAAAACAATCAATTAAATTACAAATATACATTAATAATTATTATACGGAATACCTACAAAACCGAAAGTGGAGTTACTTTTTGTAAATATGCTAAGAATGTCTTTGATTTCTATTTTTATTCCAACTAAATATCCGGAAATCAACATTATAATAAAATAAAATTAAGTTCAAACTATGCTTGTTTAATTTATATACTTGTAGAGTTTAGTATAAATTATAAAAACTCACCTAAAACTAATACTAAAACTATCAAAGCCTTTGGTATCATTGAATTTATCATTTTCTATTATTGTCAGCACATTTTGACGTTTGAGTCACTCGATGTTTCACATGGTATGGTCAAGTGAAAGGTTCTACGTAACTTAGCCGAGACGGGTATAGCGTACGAGAGAGATGGGGAGAGCTGCGCACGCGCATACAAAGTGGGAGGATGTTTTGGCGGTAAAACCGGACCAAACGGAATTTGTGTGTTTGGGATATTTACAAACATTGTATGTTGTGGAATGATTTAAGTACATGGAGATGACTACAATAGTAGTTATCTTAAATACCACCGTCACAACTTTACTGTGTCCTCAACGTCAAAGTAAGTTAGTTGGTTACGCTCTATGTTAAGTCGCTGGTCAGAATTTGATAAAATTAAAGACAATATCATCATCATAATCATCAGCCTTTATCCGTCCACTGCTGAACATAGGCTTCCCTCAATGAACACCAAGACGACCGATCCCTTGCCACCTTCCAACACAAGCCGGCCACTGCACGGAGGTCGTCTGCCCACCTGGTTAATGATCGACCAATACCTTGTCTATCTATTTAAACGAGCTCGAGATCTTATATATTTAAACGAGCAATTCTTGTATATATATATCTCGGAAACGGCTCCAACGATTTTCATGAAATTTTGTATACATGGGTTAAAAAACGGCGATAAATCGATCTAGCTAGGATAAATTTTTAGAAAACTTTTTTTTATCCGTATTTTGAGGCATCGATAAAATATGATTAGAATACGAACGTAAATTTCGCTGTCAAATAATATGTCATGGTAGCTTAGTGGTGAAATTAGGCGGTTAAATCCGAACGATCCTGGTTCGTATCTCCAGTCTGATTTTTTTTTTCCTTTTTTTAAGATCATTTTTTTTGGAAGAAAAATTATATCGTATTTTATCACTAAGGGTACCGAGCAAATGCTCGGTCAACCAGGTACTATATCATAAATGAAAATACACAATATAAAGGCTATCAAAATAATTATCATGCAGCCGTGAATATATAATAACAACAACAACTTCAACATGTTTTTACAACAACATAGTTTATTTCAACCATTTCAGCAAGTCAAAACACATACGCCTGGTTTCTGAAAGGCAACGCAAAAAATAACAAATGTAATAAGTTGCTAGAACATGGTTAAATTACTTAATTAGATCAGCCTGTCAGTTGACATAACATCTACAATGAAAAGCTGTCAAATTTGACTCTGGAATCGTATGTTAACCGCCATTAACAGCCACGTTAGTTGACATACACTTTAAACAACGTTTCAGAAACCAGGCGTTATATTGACAGTTTACTAGTTTATGAGTTACCAGTAGCTCTCCCACTAGGATAGCTAGTGAGAGCTATTACCATTACAAAATGTAAATTACCTCAGTGTGCTGTAATTGATCTTTTATAAGTTATTTTATGATAACGCGATAACTGACAACGCGGAGCTGCGGGCAAACATAGTCACCAAACAAAAGGACAGACAGAACACAATAAATGGCATTGAGTATAGTGATTACGTGTAGTAAGGTAAGTAACGCTTAGTTATAATTGGTAGTGAGATGAGGAGGGCAATATGCTTGTGCCGCGTATTTACCTATCTCTTATTAGTAACCATATGGTATATAAGGACCGGGCCAATCTCCTATATACTTAGGATCTACGATGACCACCAAATTACCCTTTGATACGATCTCAGCTCGAGAGATACGTTAAAACTTAGTAGTGGGAAGTATTTCCAGTTTTCCATCCCAATCAAAGCGGGAAAGTATAACGTATAGAATATAAACCTAAAATGATACTCGTCGCATAAGTGAGTTGCCTCGGTGAGGGGGATTCTACATATCTAACTGCATACCTATGAATTTACACGGCACACGGTACGCGATCAATTTATTTTACAAAAGTGTGTTGGCCTGTCGTCTGTATGTTTGTTTTGACAATACTATGAAACGGTTGGACCGATTTAGTCAGGACTTCCTCTGACAGACAGCTGATATAATAATAATATATATGGACGCTTTTACACCACGTCAATCTGGTCCCGTGCTAAGTTCTTGTGTTACGGGTACCAGACAACGGAAATACATATATTTAATACTTTTATATTAATACATAATATTTTTAAGATTTTTATTATACAATACACATATTTAATACACATCCATGACCTAGGAACACAGAAACTCTTTTGTGTTCCCTGGCGAGATTCGAACCCGCTACCTCCGGCTTGTGCGCCAACGCGCTAACCACTGAGCCACAGAGGTCGTCGAATATAACAAGGCGTTACTTCTTTAGGTAATAATTATAATCATCATCATTTTCCATCCGTAAGTGTAAGGTAACGCTTGAGTTAGAACATAAAGGGTGGTTTCATTATAATTGTACTAGACGCTTATAAATATTAATTAAATAGAATAATTATCAACAATTAAGCGGTGAGTTGCTACTCGTATATATACCTATGTATAGTACGTAAAAATGTTTTTCCTGCGCTCGTTTCGTAACATCTTCCTAATTCCTACGTGGGCATGTTTTTTGGCATTTAGAATTAGTGACGGTAAACACAAAACTGGCTGTGTGTTACCCTCCTCACCTGATTTCGAGGAGGAAATCCGTGCCCAGCAGTGGGACATATATGGCTTGATACTTACTTTACATAGCTGTTTTGTTAGTCGCGCGTCGTCGGCCGTCGCGTCGGTTAGGGACCAAAGAGTGTTTAATGAAATTGTTAATTTGGGTCACCGTTGAATTAATAAGCTCTTATTCAATTTTCCTTTAAATTCTTTTCAATGTTCAGCCAGTACCAGGCCTCATCCTTCCTGATCATACTGACGCTCCACATCTGGAGACTGCTTGTTCTATTAAACGTGACTCTATTGCTTTATTTTTCATATAACCGTAGTTTTATATGTGCAGTCGATTGTTACCTACAACGTTATTCCCAAACTACTAACTCGGAAGAAAGTATTACCAGAGAGACGACCAATCTGGTGATGGTGAGTCTCCAAAAGGAAAAATTCCAAATGGATCCCAAAGGGAGCCAAACCCACTACCCATTGAAAGGTCGTGTCAATACAATGTCGCAATAGGTGTGGATTACAATAAACTTATTTGAGTCACAGCGTGAGTCACGCGACCGAAATATCGCGCCCAGCCGCCCGCCGCCCGCCGCCCAGCCGCCCAAGCCCCTCGCCCGCCCAAGCCATCGCGCTCGGAATAACTGGGTCGGAGTCAGCGCTGATGGAAATATCCCACGGACTTGCCCCACACATTATTGTGATCGGGGTAATGCCTTTACATATGCTGCTAATATTAAGTGGTAACCTGATGATCATATAGGACTCGGGAAACCCTTCGGCCGCCTGTACTGTTGTGCCGAGGATCTATAAGCATCAGACACCTGGATCAGCCGGCAGTCGTTGATTACTGGGATGAACTCTATTTCGGCCTACTGAACCCTAATCTACCTGATGACCGGTCAAGGTATATGAGAAAGAGATGAAAATGTTCGTCTGGGTGTAAATTGAGATATTCACAGTGTACTGACAAAAATATTAAATCGTTTCAACAATTAGATATAATTGAAAGGATTGATATAATAATTATTGAAATGTTTAATGAATAATAATAAAAAAAATATTACTTGAACTAAAAAAGTGAATAAAGTGACAAAATAGTAAGTACTATCTTGGTTTTTAGGTTAATATCTTTATGTGCTATATGTATGTTAGTTTTCTTATTATTTTTGGCCTACGGAAATGATGTATGCTGGATGTGTTCTCCTATAATTGAAGGAGCACAAATTGCCAAATACTTTTTTATTTACCTTTGCATGTACTGTGCATCCTTTGTTGGAGTTCCTAATAATAAATAAATATCCAGAATAAATAAAATTCATTTACACATTATTTCTTTAAAATCTGTTTGACCTATGCAATGACACCATAGCTCTTTTCTTGTATAGAGAACAATCCTTACCTTATATTATTTTCCATAATTTTGAATGGCTGATAATGATGATGATGATGATGATGATGATGATGATGATGATGATGATAATGATGATGATGATAATGATGATGATGATGATTCATAGTCAAATCACTATTAGGAATAGTTTTAACCTTTTAAGTTTTCCTACGCAATGTAAAATAGGGACAAGCAATTAAACTTTGACATAGCAATCTCGAAAGTTGGTAAGAATGTATGGATGTATCTTTGGTACTGTTTCATTAGTGAAGAGATTTTGATAATTTATGTCTTTAGTCTTTTTTTATATAGAAGAGGGGTAATGTGCAAGCGGAAGCCTGTTCACCCGATGGTAAGTGCTAGCGACATCCTCAGACACCAGCACCAGAGCATTAGCAGGTGCGTTGCCTGTCAAATAGGAGTATGCTCTTTTCTTAAAGGTCCCTGAATCGTATCGGTTGGGAAATACCCTGGGTGGCGACTTTATTGTGGATTTCTGAACATCGAGGTGGTGTGAAGTTTGGACTTCTGACGTGATGTCCGGTGATGAAATTTCGCTGCAGGTATTAGTCCAAACAATTCCTCGGAACATTCCCCGTGGTAGATGCGGTAGCACATGCAGAGTGATCCGACATCTCTAATGGCTCTCCGATCGGCTCGCTTCTTGCTATCGAAAATCCGAGCTATAATAATGTTAGCTACATCAGAATCAGAATGACATATAGGTTATAATTTATCCCCGTACTCCCCCAGGATTGAGGTGTAACCGCGGGGCGCTGCTGGTTGTTTATATTTCTATACTCAACGTGAAACACAAACTTTAAGAGATTACAATGAAAATTCTTTTTTGGATTTAAGAAGTCATAGTCACTGTAGGATTTAGATGAGCCATCTACCCATCTACTCCTCCGATTAAACCTTAAGCGTTCAGACCCTAGACCTAGGGCCAACAGCATAGGTCATTCCGAAACAAAAATCGCTGTAGGACAAAACTTAAAATCTATACAGCATGTTGTTAATGTTCTTTTATTGAATTGGCATTACTCGTTTCTGTGGGTAATATTGCCATGTAGAGTGGTAGTCGTCGATGCCTGTACCTGCAACACAGCAAAGCTGCTTATAAAAGAAATAAGCGTCCATGCACAAATGTATTTCGTTTATATGGCAATTTGTCAATGAAGTGTGCCTCGACTAGCCCAGCTCTTTAATCCACAGCCCGCCCCTGGCAGGGCCAGCAGTTACACTGCCTGTACCCCTCCCCTCTGTCCTACTTAAATATTGGCAATCCGCCTGAGCACCATCAGAAAGAGTTACGCGGCATGATGATTAATGACGCACGTCTAATGACGTTCAATGTCAAAGGACATATCGTATACTAGCTGTTCCCCGTGGCTTCGCTCGCGTTAACTTACATTGACACCGGCGTTCGAAGGTTGATAATTGTTACAGCTTACGTCACTCATTAGTCATTACATTGGAGAAAGACAAGTATTTCTATATCAATAGGGCTATTCTGTAAAAACCATTTCGATATCGAGCTTCACCTGAGTGATGGAGCTCACTTTACGCTTACTTCGAAAGTGAACTTTATTGATATAGATAGATAGTCGAGTTTTAAAGAATACAAATTCTTCATATCACCGCGGATTCCGCTTTCGAGATTCGAAAACGACCTTACAGAATAGCCCTACAGGAAAGGTCTTAAATGAAAGAAAATTTGTATAGAGATATTTGCGATGTAAATAATAAATTTAAAAAGTAGTGATTTTTGGTTCTTAGCAAATATCAAAGAACTCATGAATGTGACCGATAGCCATAAAACATTTAGTAGACGGTATACTTTACATAGAAAGCTTTGACCCTCTTGAGCCCTCTACAGATCACACCTAAGATGTTCCTACCTCACAAATGAATAATGAAAATAATGAAGCTTAGATCCCTAAAAAATTATTATATACATTGTCTCTTTGACGACTCGTTTGAATATTTGGGTAATTCAAAAAATGTGTTTTGGAAGATTAAACTTTTAAAAATAATTTTATTCCTGATATATCTTCAATCACGATAAAATTATTCATCCGTAGAAGTCTCTAATTTTTATTCAAGCTTTAGTTTTTATTCTACTATCATTATAAACGCGAAAGTTTGTAAGTACGAATGTTTGTTACTCTTTCACGTAAAAACTGCTGAATGGATTTTTATGAAACTTCACAATGACATAGCTTATACGTCAGAATAACACAGGCTATAATTTAACACCGTCCTTCCACGGGAATGGTAGCACGCGGGTAAAACCGCAGGGCGCTGCTAGTCGTATATATTTGAAAAAAAAAATAGAACTCATATTATCGAGTATACAAGTGTGGGGTGTAAAAGACCCGGCCGCCGTTCAGTACAGGTAGTGGATATGCCTCGAATTATTTATAACAATCACAGCGGCCGAACCAGCAAGCACACCAAACGGTTCTGATGGCGTCTGACACCAACACCAGGCGAGCTATATATGGAATCACGCGCAGAAGTCGAAGGAAAGGGTGGGGATGGAAGGCTTGGACGTCTGAGCGAGTGCCGAGTCTCGGAGTCAGGGTGGGACTGCCGAACGGTACAGTCTCTCTGCCTTCGAACCAACAGACAACACAATGGTGAGTAAAGTGAAGTGAAAGTGGATGTGAAGTGCCCAAGTGTAGTGCTGTGGAGCTATAGCCATAGTAGTCTTAAACAATGGATACTAGCCAGAGTTATTATAGTATCAGTACTTTTAAAATTTCTTAATAGGCGCGTTATACCTAAGTGCTGAGTAGTCTAAAAACAATTTGGAAATGTTTATGAATGATTTAATAATTATAAATAATTCGTGCTTCAAGAAGTATTTGCCTTACTTTTAATCGATACCTAAATACAAAACAACAATCGACCAGCAATATAAAAACATGAGGATACTTAGAAATATAGTCAAGATAAAATTCGGAATAAACAAATAAACAATATTTTTGTAGTTTAAACAGTATTATTGATAGTAAACCTTTATTTTATTAGTCGTATTTTAAAAAATGATTTATAATAAAGTAGATATATAAACTTAGTTCCAAATTAAACTGCTCTGAGCATATTCATACAGTAGATAAAATTAACCCAAGGTCGTAATTGTTTTAATGATTGATGTAGGTACCTAGGTTTTAGAACTCGTAAAAATATCGTAAAAAATTATGAAATCGGTTGATATAGGTCAAAGTTTGAAACGTACAGGAAGAAACTATTTACATCTGTCGTTGGGTAACGCGGTTTAACAACTGCGGTTAAATCAAATTACAATTACAGAGTTATGCTTAAAAGCTATGAATTTAAAAAGCTGTTTTATGCATACTTTAATAATTTAACTTACTAAAGATTTATTTTAATAAGATCATATTTAAGGCTTATCGATCGAGATTAGGTATCCATAGGAAGAGGTAATTAAAAATTGGAAAAAAAATCTTGAATACAAAATGGTATTTTCGACCATACATAGAAAGCTAAAGGGTTAAGTTTATAAATGAAAATTTATATTTTTCGACGTTCTGATTAAAACAAGTCCTTAACAAGTGATTGAAAGAACAATTTATTGCAAAATTAAACAAAAGCTTAAAATACAATCAATAAAAGAAACAACAATTTATAAAATACAAATTTAAATTATAGGCATCCAAAATTTTACAATGGTCAATATAAAATAAGGTCATTATTTCGAAATCAATACATAACTGTAATACGAAACCGAAATTCTATTTTAGCGTCTTGACGCAAGTAACACATTTCGTTTGAGACCGTCTGTAACATAACTCCGGGCTAAATATACGCGTATCCAAGCGCCGCCGAAACGGGGCTGAGATCTGAAGCAAATGCCAAATACTAAATATAGAAATATCAATACTTAGGATTTCAATCGAACCAAAGTATTTAATTCTAGATCGATCGTAGAAATATTTGGCTCTCGACTTCGGTTATTATAAATACATATAATATGATGCAATAATACAATTATAAACAGAAAAAGCTATCGACTTTAAAACCATTTTTTTAAGAAAGTTATGGGATAATCTTTAATGGAGTTTAAGGTGTTGTAATTTTTAATGCAAGTTTGGAATTATCCAAATTAATGAAGTTATATAAATTAGTAACAGCAGAAGCCCTTAGATGAGCCATCTGCTCATCTACTTTTCTGATGTAGCTTTAAGGCCAACAGCATAGGTCCTTTCGAGAAGAAAAAACAGCAGAAGATAGACTTTTTGAATATGAGATTTTTCAATCAATTACTAAAACATAATTGGTACGTATACCATTGTACATTCTTGTAATAAAAGGTATATTATCATTTTTTTATTGATAAGTATGTGATTACAATCATTTTGTTTAAATAATATTATAATAGTAATTATTAATTACTTTAAACATTATTGGATCCGTCTCTACATTTTGTCGGTACGGAAAAATTATAGTTATGATAGGTATAGTTATAGTTATACTACGCTACTGTAATTCAACATCACCTCCTCTGCGAGGTCTTGGGCACATCCAACCACCATCTTACTTGGGCAACGTTTGTTCAATTTTTAACAAGTCTTCCTTCCCCAGGCGGATAAGGAAAAGAAGGTAAAGAAGAAGAAGGCGAAGGAAGACGCACCAGCGGAAGAAGCTGCAGCAGAACGCCAGTCATCGCGCGGCAGCCGCAAGGCCAAGCGCACCGGCTCCAATGTCTTCTCCATGTTCACACAGAAGCAGGTCGCTGAATTCAAAGAGGTGAGGGCCCAAAACCGTACTGTCTTAGACCTCCGGCTATTGTCCCGTACTCCTTCGTATCGTTTTGTAAGGCCTAAACACCCTCCAAAGCATGTAAAGTCGATGAAAACGCATTAAAAACAGGGACATAGGGAGAGAGTTGGGTTCACCACGAGATTGGTGGGTTATACCCATACTGTCTTGTAAAAAAAATTACGCTTATAAGCGTTTCACCACGTATTGTAGCTAAAGCGTGAAATTAAAGTCTAATTGTGTTTCTTGTAATGATTAGGGAACCAAAACCTGCCCTAAGAACAGTTTCCAGTACTTGCTCAGAAAGTTATTTCTATGAAATGTTGTAAAAACCTTTCATCACATCCATTTACCTAATTACCAATTAAACGATACCAGACGCGGCGTGTTGTTTGGCTCGTGCGAGTGTGTTAGTAAACACGACATGATCACGACAGTTGGAACAAACTGTTTTATTTATCCGCGCGGCTTGGGATTGCTAGTCACAAAGAATTTACTCAATACTAAAAAACCTATTGGACATACTAGGCCCTCAAACGATAAGTTAAGGCAGGTCACTAGCCTGTCCTTATCTCCGAAACAACAGCTCTACCATTGACAAGATGGCTACCTAATTGCACTTAATTCTCAACGAATCCTAAAAATGCTGTATTTCACTTCTAAAATGTGCCGTTTCGTCCCCAGGCCTTCCAACTGATGGACCACGACAAGGACGGTATCATCGGCAAGAACGACCTCCGCGCGACCTTCGACTCGCTCGGCAGGCTCGCCTCCGAGAAGGAGCTGGACGAGATGGTTGGTGAGGCTCCCGGACCCATCAACTTCACGCAGCTGCTGACTCTGTTCGCCAACCGCATGTCCGGCGGCTCCGACGAGGACGATGTCGTCATCGCCGCCTTCAAAACCTTCGACAACGACGGCAAGATCGACTCCGAGCGGCTCAGGCACGCGCTCATGACCTGGGGCGACAAGTTCTCCGCCGACGAAGTCGACGAGGCGTACGACCAAATGGACATCGACGACAAGGGCTTCATCGACACCACCAAGCTCATCACCATGCTGACGGCCAGCGCCGAGGAGGAGGAGGGTGGCGAGGCCGCGTAGACCTCCCCCCACCGTCCACCATCCACCACCGGCAGCAGGCGAGGCTGTACACCACCCCGGCCATTGGGTTCACCGTCACCAGCGAACCAATACAATATTTATATTTCTATGTAATTTTATTATTGTTTCCATTTTTTTAATTTATTCATAATGAAATATAGATCTATATACTATCTGGTTCTCTTTGCGCATGTTTGTCACCAAACGGCGGTAGGAGACGAGGAATACTATGTATTCGTTGTTACCAATAAAGATATACACCAAGTCTGACTATGTAAGGCTACCACTTACGACGCCTTTCTCATTCAATACCACTTCACCCTATAAATATAGCTCGCCACAAACATTATACTCAGATGAGAAACACAGAGTAAATAGATCTGTAACGAGACTCAACACAGTAAACACATATCAAGCCTAAAGCTATAGAAAACATTTATTAAATAACCGAAGCAAACCTAACTGTTGCCGATGTGGTTAGTAATGGGATGCTCTGATAGCAGTACATAATACATGAATATGAATACTTATGTATTATAATACAATAGTACATAGTACATACAACATACATATTATATATTCCAAGCTCTGCAAAAAACGGAAAAGAATTGTCTAAACCTTGGCTAGTAATAGTTGGCGTTCATTGAGGGAGGCCTATGTTCAGCAGTGGACGGATAAAGGCTGATGATGATGATGATGATGGCTAGTAGGTACTCCTGCAATTCTAAGTTCTAGGATCCTGCAACATATCTAAAAGACATACCTAAGCCTATATCAAATAGTTGATCTTTCATGATAAATTGTGTTACCTACATACACAACTCTTATTTGTCTGCAAAATAACAGTCTGCAATGTCCGTAAATGCGCTAATGTTTAACTGTGGCTTCTCCTGCCTGCCACTGCCGGGAATAGATTTCTCTCAAATAAATTGTAGATCACCCTGCGCATGGTGCACACTATTATAAAAAAAAACATTCTAGAATGAATACCTACTCATAATATAATCACATTTAGACATACGACCTAAATACGTCCAAGACAAGGTAGTACAAAATATATTAGAACAACGCGGAAACTATAAAAATACTCATATGCTTTCCCGGGCCTAACGTGCTAAAAATACTACGGCATAAACTCTATACTTAGTCTAATGTTCTTTCAATTCTTAGATTAAATCGTCAAACAGACTCCCGTGTATTGACAGAAATATCTGTAATGTCCTGAAACACACCTCGTTTCTTAACCCATAATCGGTAAAACTATAAAAAAATCGGTTGTCTGTAAAGTCGGTTTACTGACAATAGTTGAACGTGACAACGTCATAAATAAATACTGATCGGCCGATTGTGCCTCTTTGTCGCTTGTTCCGCGCTCTCGCTTGCACTTCAAGCCTTAAATGGAACGCTTCAGAGCGAGGTAACGCCGCATGAGTCATGTTTTTTGACATATTAAGACAGTCTCTAAGCCAGTACATCATACGATGACCTGCTGCTGCCTGTTAAAACTTGATCTTCTTTCTGAAACATTTGGCGGCATAAATAAACAGAATGGTGATACCCAATCGGAAGGAAGCGTGGTACCACACGAGATACGTTCTCACTGGCAGACACAGCTTCAGGCTAATAAACCACGAATCAGAATAAAGTATTCTTGATAGAGCGTGAAGCGGCGCGCGCTTAAATCCTCAGATATTATGTTGAACGTTTATAAATAGAAACACCTATAGATCAATATTGATGTTTGATGGCGTCGCGGCGCATGGCAACTTCAATATTTATTATATAAAATTGAAATATTTTACGATTAAAAAGAAACATTTTTATTTTTATTGTACTGGAAAACCGTACCAACTGCTGGTAAAAAAAATCTTGGAAAATCTGAGGGCGCCACTCGCTCACTTAAATCTCATCACAATGCGCTAACAATATGATAATTAAATCAAAATGAGAATTCAACAAGAAGCAAATTACTTTTTTACTATTTAATTAATAAAGTAACTCAAAAACCAGCATTTGTCCGTCTAGTTGTGTCAACATCAATAATTTTCCGTAGTATCAAATTACTCTATGTCAATAATTATTTTTTCTAGGTTTCTATTTATTAGTTCCACTTGTCACCGCGTCATACTCTTTTTTGCAAAGCTGTTCATTCTGCGTACAACGCCACCTATCGTTTGACACGAGAACCTCACGGCCCTGAACAACACTACCGAGCGCTAAGTTATTAATCAACAAAATTAACTTTATGCGTATGTAGCACTTGATAAACCTCATAGACATCAGCGCCACCTGGCTGTTGACTCGAAATACTTTTTATACCGCAGTTGGGCGAATTACCCAACTAAACCATCACTATTCTCGTTCTAAATCGTACGCCCTTGAAAAATGTCTCCACAGAACATTAGGGATACAGGTGTCAACGCTAGAGTAATTCAATAAAACACAATATAAGGAAATCAAATATTTATTAAAGTACTCAACATTATATCAGCGACACGGCCCTGTCGCTGGTTTCCTCGCCTTTGTGACGGCGATGACATCAAACTACTTGAAACTAAAACCGTCTCTAAACAAATGAATACTAACTTAACATCCACAATATGTCGACGGAAGGACGCACCGTCGACAAAAAAAATCACCACCGTAATAATATGATTGCACCGAATATTGTAATATATTAATTATTGTCCGTCGTATCTGAACTTAATATTCGATATGTAATCTAATAGATAACCCTAATTTATTCCGCACACAGTAATTTGTACCGCCATACAATCTTATACCTAAAATATTCATCTTATATACAAATGCAATTTTTGTGTCGTTTAAATACACATATTGTTAACTAAATCGTTATTCTAAATTAATTGAATGGTTATCCTAATATCCTAAAATGTATTAGTACCTACCAGGTAATTTGGATTTTTTATTGCTCATAATTTTTACTCCACATAGAAGTACATATAAATGTATATCACTGTTTTAAAAAATCTACTAAACATCTGTATAATATTTGTATGCATACTGTTATTTTTTTCCTAACCCTATCAACCGTATAACTTACGTATTATTTTATCTATTCGTTTCAAACCTTAACAGTTAGAGATATGTTTATCGCTATTAACTTTTAATTAAGAACATAGGTGTCAGTATAAATTTTTATTCATTATTCATTTCCTATTATTGAAATGCCTCTAGACCCTTGGGACTTTAGGGCCCTTGCTAGTAACTGCCACGTTGAGCAGAGTTGTTCCAATATGTTAGGGAAATTGCATTTGTCTACAAAACAATATTACATAACTTAAAATTTGGCCCGCATTGTACATGGAAACTAAGCACTAATTAAAATTAAATATAACATACAAGAGTACATCACATCAGCAAACTAAATAATATTACATTTTTAGTATTGAGACAGCATAAAAATATTGTAAAAATAAAAGTTACCAATAAAATACTAATATAATAGAAAAAAAGTCACACAGAAACTCACAACGGAAAGAATGTTCAATAAAAATGATCTAAATATTCAATTAAAACAAAACATTAAGAGGAAACATTGAAATTACTATTGAAATCAACATTATACACACAGATATTACAATATCTGCTTCTTCTTTTGTTTGCATAGTATTTTATAAACTTGAAATCGTTTAAAGACAGCTCTCTTTGTCTCTTTGTACCTTAGTACATAAAAGATTCTACATGTAAGGGTAGTTTTAACCATCCTATTTTTAATATTTTCTAGCATATAGAAATAATTCTTAGCTATAATAAAACCTGTATAACAGGCGTAAGTGGATTGTACTTGTCTTTTGATTTATCTGATCTAATTACTAACTAAATCCAAAACTAAGCCATGACACATTATCATGTACAACATGATACATATATTGCTAGACACATATAGAAGTCCCATTTATTATCAGCTTCAACTTATTAAGATTATCTAGACATGAAATATAAAAGATATACATATTTGTTTATATTAAAATGAATTTCAATATTACTTCTAAATACAGGTTAAATTTTGAAATGTGTATATATTTTACATTCTATAAAACATACAAGTTTATGTTAACAGAGATTTTAAACATATTTATCAGAACACATATGATTGAGGTGTATTTAAACATAATTTTAAAATACTTCATTGATAGTTACTAAGAGATATACTAAGCTCGAGGCAAATCCATGCCGGCTTCACATGCACTGGTGGCTAACAGCATCATCACTTTAGAATTCTTGTAAACAAGTCCTTTACATACTATTTGTCATTTGTATGTGCCTGTAACAATACATATTTAATTATTATAGTACAAAATTAAGTAGGTTATTAAATATGCACATTAATCTTGTTTGTAATGAGCAGCCTCTGGGCATGTTCCCTTATACACAGCGAGCACCGTTCAGTGCTGGGGATAAAATCTCTCCGATATAGACTGGCAGTATACAGTCCCAGTATTCTGGAGAAATAAAAAACGTTGATAACAGTACTGTGTTCCATTTTAAACAGTAGGTACTATTTAAAACGGCTTCACAACTACACTAAATTGATGTCACACCTTAAAGTATTCGCGGTGTATATAGGAACATACCATTTATTGAATTATTTATGATGTTTGAACTAAAAAAATGCAAAAAATTGGTTGCCTGTAAAGTCGGTATACGGGCGAAAGTTTTACGTGACAACGACTTTGAGTGGTAAAATAATTTTAATGTGAATATTCATTCGTATAGTAGGAAGAAGGATGAAATAATAGTACTCGAGTGGAAGGGACGCGTGCCTTTCACTTTTTATGTCTGTCTCTCTCGCTCTTAGGCGGGCTAACCATGCCCGAGTGGAAGGGACGCGTGCCTCTCACTCGCTCTCATTGTGAGCGCATAACGTGAGCGGAGCGTAACGCAGTTTCTTGAAGTGTCACCCGGCAAACCAATTTATAAGACGTTGTCACGTCAAAATTTTATCAAATAATTTCACAGACTCCGTATACGTTAGATAGCGTGTGCGTGTGCGAGTGCGTACGCGTGTGCGTGTGCGTATGCAAGTGCGTACGCTTGTGCGTGTACGCGTGCGCGTGTGCGTGTGCGTGTACACGTGAGTGCGTATGTTCAAGTACGTGTGCGTGAGCGTGTGTATTATATATATGTACCTCTCGTAATGCGGGATAAGCGCGTGGCTACGTCGTTATCTCCGGCGACTGCGGGTGCTTCTCTGCTCCTCTGTAAATAACACCGGTATTATTATATTACGATCCTTGACTGTTCCAAACACTCCAATGCAATTAAGTTATTAAACTGCTAAATAAGAAATATTACGTTAGGCAAGGAATAAAGGTTGATAAAATACAAACATCATTGAATTCTTAGGTAAAGCTTGAGTTGTAAATTGAGAATTCTATAAATGTTGAGTTAATACATACGTGCGTCTTTGACAGGCAGCTTACGTCGCTTGGCCGTATCCGCGCTCGCTGTAAACATAACATACAATATACGAACACGCATAGAAAGATAATTTCTCACATATATGTTGAGCTAATCCATTGCATAGAACCTACCTTTCGCCACAGACTCGTTGGACTTCCTCTTGCGGGTGGTAGTCTGGCTGGCGCCTGCGCTTGTATTCGTGTCGGTAGTAACAGCCGCCTGTCAGGACAAAGTACTTCATATTACCGCAAGTTCTCCTCGTGCTAACCTAATCCTTTTTTTCGTGTAATAATTCTACTATTAACTAACAAAAATATTACGTTCAAAACTCTACTAGTTTGACTTTTTGTCAAATATAAAAAAAAACATGTTTAATTCGTTTAAGTTTGTTGGCGATCTTTAGTTTCGTAACTATAACATGTATAACATATGAGGGCTAACAGGTCTACTGTATAAATACTGGATGTTGAGTAGCTTACCTTCCTCCCCCTGATCTTAGGTTCTTCCTTCGCCGCATGTCGGGTGGTTCTCTTGCCAGCGGGCGACTCCACTGGCTTGCTTACTGCGCTACGCTTGCTCTTAACTGAACTATTAGCTGCTTGTGCTTCTTCTACTTTCGCTTTAGTTTGTCGGCCTGTCCCTACAACTGTGACTTCCTGTGCGATGGTAACTTTCTTATTTCTCTTTCCCTTTGCAGCACCTTCGAGTGATTTCTTTGATTTGCTTTCATTTTGAGATACTTTTGCGCGGCCTCGCCTAGGTGCGATTTCTGTGATGTCATCTTTGGTATCCGTTTGATTTCTGCGACCTTTTTTAGGAACTGGTTCGATGACTTCGATAGTTTCGCTTTCTTTTTTTACTGTTTCAGTTTTTCTTCCTCTTTTTGGTTTCGGTAGAATCTTCTCTTCGGTTATATTTTTAGAAGCTGGCTCAATTTCCCCGACTTTGCTCGTTTGGGTCCTACGTCCTCTCCTAAGTACAGATTTTTCTGGAGTTTCTTGATCTAGTCTCTTCCTAGTTTTAACGTCGCTAGCTTTATTATCAACGATAGTTCTCCGACTTCGTTTAGGTGCATTTTCTTCTTTGTCGACGTTTTGATCTCTACTCGCTTGTGTTTTCCGTCCGCGTTTGGGCGGTTCATTTTGTACTATGTCGGGTTTCTCTTCGGTCTTTTGATTTCTTCTCGTTCTAGTCGTCTTTTCAACAACTTCTTCTTTTTTTGTTTTGGGATTTTTATTTTGTTTTATTTCATCTGATCTATCTGTCTCTAGTTTACTTTTCTTATTGGCGTTGCTGACACTTTCTGCCGCTTTAGTCTTTCTAGTCGGTTTGACAGTTTTCCCCTCTGTTTGTACCGGTTCCGCCGCTTTCGTCTTTCTGGTCTGCTTTTTGGGTTCCGCGTCTTTTCGTGTGGCCGATGGTTTCAGTTGAGGAGACGGTTTGCTGATGACGACGCTCACCCTTCGCGCCTTAGCTCTGGTTTTAGTGGGCGTTTTGGGTTTTTCTTCTATAGCATTGCGAGTTACCCTCCCTCTTTTGGGTTGGGCAGATTTCTCTGCGGGGACTTGTGCGGGCTTGGGGCTGAGCACCGGCGGTTTCTTGGTGATCGTAATCGATTTTCGTCTTTTGATTACCGTCGGTAGCTTAACTTCAACTTTCCTTCTTCTCGTAGCCCGCGGTTGGATCGGAGTCGTAGGTTTAGATTTAACCTCAGAGAGTTTCTTTGGCGAAGACTTCACGGGAACAATAATTTCTGGAAGAACATTTTTTAAAGATCTCTTGGCCCTTCCTATTGGTTTCGGTGACTGTTTAACCACAACAGTTGACCTGCAAATAGAAAAAACTTAGTTTAATGTCTTTTCACAATTTTACCTACACAGATACCAATGATGTTGCGCCTCAAATTAGGAAATGCTTGAAACATTGTAATCATCGGTCCCGGCTATACTTGTGTATATATTT
This sequence comes from Lycaena phlaeas, assembly GCA_905333005.2. Classification (NCBI taxonomy): domain Eukaryota; kingdom Metazoa; phylum Arthropoda; class Insecta; order Lepidoptera; family Lycaenidae; genus Lycaena; species Lycaena phlaeas. Next base: position 10,235,727 of record HG995185.1, read on the forward strand.
GTATATATTTTGACTACTGACCATCATATTATGACTACACTACTAATATATAACGCAACTAGTTGTGTTCGTGTGAAAAATTATGTGCTTTATCAGGCAATAGTGGGGCGTGAGAAAAACTTACGTCTTAGCCGGCTGGTCCAGCGCCGCGATGGGCGACACGCGGCCCAGCGCCGTGGTGTTCATGGTGGCGTTGACGGCGCCCTTCACCGGCGTCGAGTGCACTAGCAGACGCTTCTTGATGGGCAGCCGCAGACCCCGGCCTAGCGAAGACTCCGCCGGCTTGCTGCGCCCCAGAGACGCGTCCACCGCCTCGCTGCGACTCAGCGACGCTTCCGCTCGCACACTTCGGCCCAGAGACGACTCCGCTTTGGTGCTCCTGCCAAGGGACGCGTCCGCCCTACCGCTCCGCGACGCCTCCGTTCTGCTGGTGCGACTTAGCGACGCCTCCGTCCTACCGCTCCGAGCCAGAGACGCACTCACCAGCGATCTCTTCTTGATAGGCAGCGCGCTCTGGTCCCGGCTGGCGGCGCTACTGCGGGACCGCGCCGGCGGGGGAGGTGCGGTGCCCTCCAGCGTGTCAGTAGACAGCTTCTGCAGCTCGCGAGACAAGTTGAGCCGATTTGTTGAGCCGATGCCAGATTTTCTGTTCTGGACCTTCCGGACGCTTCTCTGCAGTTCGCCCTGGAGCCACTCCTCCACATTGGTCGTGATCGCGTCGATCGAGTCGTGGAGTGATTTAGCGGCTCGCCTTCTCTTCTGCCGGCCGATTGTCGTCAGACTCGTTGACTTCCCGTAGGCCTTGAGCCGCGGTCTCCCGACTAGGCGGTCGAACGTGGTCTCGGCGTCCTCGTGTTCGTCCATCAGCTCCTCCACGCCGCTGACGTCGCTCGCGCCTTGAATTCTTTCGTCTTCAAACAGATTTTCTATTCCGTCGACGCCGCTCAGGTCGTTGCGAGGCGACCTTCTCTTGAGCGCGCGCACGCCGGACACATCGAGCAGTTCATTTCGCGGACTCGCCTTGAACAAGCCCCGGATACCTCGCACGTCAGGAGACGAGGATTTGGTAGATTTAAAAAGCGCCTTGACGCCAGTGACGCAGCGCAGGTCGTTCTTCGGGGACGGCGCGAACAGTTCCTTCACACGGACTTCACTGAGACGGTTTCGGGGAGATCTGGCGAACGTTCTCTTGACCCCCGAGACGCGACTCAGGTCGTCTCCGATGGAGCGGCGGGCGCGCGGCGTCCGCAGCAGAGCCTTCACTCCTCGCACGTCGCGCAGGTCGTTCTCAGGCGTTCCCCTCGCGAAGAGCCGTTTTACCCCAGCTAGGTCGGGGCTGGCTTCGGGGCTGCCCAGCGAGCTTACGAACATATCGGGCGCAATGTGCGCGCTGTCGTCGAGTGCTGACTCCGAGCCAGGCGAGCGGCCGTTTACCGCCAGCGTGTGGCGAGCAGGGCGAGCAGGGCGCGCGCCCTCGTCTTCCCAGCGCGAGAAGTCACTCATGCTGCGCGATAGATTCCGCTTTACGGGGCTGCTGAACAACTGCTTGACGACGTCGGACTCGTCTAACGTGTCGATGATAGACCGCTTCGACATCGGCTTCTTAGCAGTGGAGTGCTTGTTCTTGACCGCTTCAGGCACCAACTTAACGGCGCTCGTAGGCGTCACGATCCCGTCCTCGTCCTGCGACTCACCCCCGCCCCGCCCCGACCGCCGCGACGGCTGCGCGAACGATTTGGATCGGGGTTCTTTCTTCGATCGTTCAACGGATCTGATGAGGCCGATGGTCTTCCGCCTGCCGCTTGCTTTGTGTTTATCTGAACGGGACCGACCGCGATCGAGGGATTGATCGAGGAGGTTTTTCATGTTGAGTACGGGCGTAACGGCAGTGTCCGGGCTGCGCCGGTTCTCGGGTGTGACGTTGCCGAGGTGCGGGCTGCCCGGCGTAGAGGGCGTGGCGGGCTCGGCGACGACGGAGATGTTCTTGCGCGGCGTGGGCCCGGCGGAGGCGCGGCGCGAGGAGCGCGGGGAGGCGTCCTCGTCGTCTAGCAGCAGCACCTCGCTGTCGTTGATGCGCGAGCGGCTCTTGGACGCGCGCGCCGCCCTCGTGCTATTGAGCGATACGCTCAGGTGCGTATTTTCGGGTGTCGTCAGCGACGCCGATCTCCTAGTGGACATTCTCGATGTGTTTATCGTGACACTCCTGTTGGACATGTTCGACGCGAGGGTCGTCCTTCTCGCGCTGCTTCCGACCGAGACGATCGACTTCGACCTATCCTTTCTGGAACTTTCTCTTCCAGCGTCGCTTCTATCGTTTGTCGCGTCCAATTTCAGCGTCCCGCTCTGGTCGGATATTTCCAAAGACGTGCCCTTCCCGAGCTTATGGTAAGGCGTGCTGGAGGCGAGCAGGGAGGGCTTGCCGGAGCGCGTGCGCCGCGCGGGCGGCGGCGAGTCAAAGGAGGGGCCCGCGGGCGAGGCGCGGGGGGAGGGGGAGGCGGGCGAGCCGTACACGGAGCGCGAGCCGCTGGACTCGAGCGACACGAGGTCTACCAGCGAGTACGTCTCGCGCGCGCGCGGGCTGGCGGAGCTCACCGTCGCGTAGCTCTGCTCGGACACGTTCCGCGTGTTCCTCGACGACCGGTACGCGGCACGGGAGTTCTCCAACGCTTTTTTCAGTATAATGCTCCCCCGGAGGGACTTCTTCGCTCGGGGGGAACCACCGGGCGTGAGAGTGATTTGTCTCGACGTTCGTTTGAGGTCCAACGTGGTCTGTCCCAGCCTTCGACCTGAAGTTCGTTCGTACGATGATTGTTCTACCGCGGTCCGTTCCAACGTAGTGCCCTCGGCTGACGACCGCAGGCTCTTTTCTATAATCTTACTAGAGCGGGAATTCTTTTTCGGGGAGGGCGATTGGGCGGCTGAGGACTCCGAGTAGTGCAGGGTCAACTCATCGTCGGAGGCGTTGCCGTCGGCGGCGGTGGAGTCGCCGAATATGATGACGTCGGAGGAGCGTTCGTGCCCGTCCAGATTGCTCAGGTCGAACTTGATGGACTCTGTCTTCCTCACCGACTTTCGTGCTAAAGGATCCTTGAGAGCGGACTTCTTGGGGCTACCGAGTATTGGTGAAGTGAGTGTACTTTTGCGCTCGTATCGCGGAAGGACATCGCTTCTCCGGGCTCCCGGTCCAATTTCTAACAACGATATCTGAAAGCAACAAATTTAAAACATTATATACACACACACACCACCACCGCCGCCGGAATAGGCGGTCTCCAACGAACTTTAGGGAGATCATAGCGCAACCCATGTCAAGGGGTACAACCCTTTCACGCTGATGACTCTATAACATACTTGAACATTCATATCTTTCGGCCACCAATTGCGGATTTATAATATTTTGTTGGATTATTTATTACATATTTTTAAAAATTATTATTCGTTTCGTCGTTTTCCTCAACCTAAGTGCATGTTTAAAGTCTAAACTCAATACTCACGGAGTGCAGTCCCTCGCTGCGTGCGTGCGGGCGTGCGTGCGGGCGGGCGTGTGGGCGGGGCGCGGGCTGCGAGTGGCGGGCGCGGCGGCGCGGCGGACTGTGGCCGGTCATGAGCATGAGCGCCGCTTGCTTGGTGTGGTCTGCCCAGCGGCCCAGCAAACGCAACATACGTTGGTAAAAAGATACAAACATAAGTATACTGGTTGTCCTCGGTTTCAACCGCCACAAAATTGAAAAAATTCCCGAAATAAAACCTTTCTCGACCTCCCTCAATAATTGGCCTATAAAAATTTTGTAACTTTGGCTGGTTCTGAAGAATAACGTGCACAAATTATACTGATAACACGACTAGTTTATGATTGTATTGACACAATATGTGTAACGCTATGTCATAGAAAATGTATTAGTTTATATTATATATTTTGACTAAAGTAATATCTGTTCGCGCTTTTTAAGTAAATATTTTGTTATTAAATAAATAAAAAACCACAATGTACACTTTTTTCGTCCACTGTAATGTAGTCGTTCTGTAATGACCTTATTATAACAGTAATAATATTTTACATTGAGAACATTGTTCCTGCGACCGTCGGCGCGCTGACACGTTTCAAGAATGAAGTCATTCCGAATGCACTTTGCATAATTATCTGAAGCACACATTTGATTGGTGTTTATCGGCTGCATATATAATATGTAGTAAGTATTTGGATTGCTTATATCATGAAATATATTTTTTGAATTGGTTAAGATAGTGAAACTGGAAAATGTTGAGTCTGAGTCGTCGTTGCCTAAGAACACAATAGTTGATAACTGTTACGTTCTTGGGTAACAACTACTAATTTTCCGGGTTTCTTTATCTTAAACAAATTCTATACAACTTATTATTTATGTGAGGAAAGTATGCGTTGCACCCTCCGGAATAAAACAAAACTGCTTTGAGGATGATAAAACAAAATTACCATCAGAGGGCCTATCAGCCAGTTACCCTATCCAAAACACCGCAGCTCCGTCGAGTGCGTCGTGTGAGCGTGGGTTATTATAATATTAATATTAGAGAATTTATAAAAATATTATTCATATTAAGTATATAATTTTTAAAAACTTACTCTTCGACTTTAAAAGCCCGATTTTTATTTCAAAAATTGATTATTTCATTGGACTAACTTGAAATGAACTTAAGTTTTTATAGCATATGAAATTTAATTGAATCTGCTCACGAATAGTTTGTGACAAGGCTTCATAGCAGGGAGTGGCCGGGAGGATCAACAAAGAGAATATGATAGCGAAGGTAACGTTAATTGCAAAGAATGCTCGCAAAGGTATATTATATCAAACAATATACTGCAATATATACTTTATTTTATTTATTATTTGGTAGTCTCAATTTAGTACTTTGAAATAAAGTCAAAATCTACGGCTACACCTTATAAAATAAACGTAATAAGTACTCAAAAACCTGTACTTAATAAAAAAAAAAGTGATGTTTAAATTTACATGAAACGGACATACTGCTTGTATGATATCAACACGCCCGGCCACATCAACAGTCACAAAAAATATGGGAGGCCACATTACGGAATACGGATAGGCGTACAGAGTGCGGACTGCGACATACGTGTAATATATACTGGTCAAATATAACGGCGGGTCAGCTCCTTTGTTACACCGTAAGATACCGACATGACTGACTCGACACTCGTTGTCACATAAACATTTTTGAGATAGCACCTAATATCTTAGGTAATGTTTTATCGAAGTGAAACTTCTTTAGAATCGTTGTGATTTCGAACCGGATGCAACGGAAAAAACGGCAGGTAAGAGACACAAATACAAAAGAGCGAGAGAGCAAATGTCGATGTGTATGTAATATGTATATTGCACTCTGTTTAATACTTGCTTGTATTTGAGCATTTAACATGTGTTTCACTTCTATCGTGTGTGAATCGCACACACACCTGTTTTTTTTTTTTTTTTATAATTATACTTGAGTTTATATTTCTATACAAAGATACAAACCTCACGCAGTAACAGTATAACTTGTATTGTATTAAAAAAAACTCATTCTGGGTTTAGTATCAATCTAGTATGCTGTTTATTTTTAAATTATATTATTTTCGACATTCTGCCACAACCAATCAACTATCACATCCTTATCATAACATATTAGTATTAGGTGCGTGCGGTAATGCGCGTACGTGTATGTTTTCATTTGAGATAAGTACGTGTACACCCACACGTACTTGTCTCTGTGTGCGTGGGCGTGTAGTTATGTCTACGCGTATGTATTAAAGTAAATGTGGATACTGACCGACGCGCTTGGGGTCGTCTATCTTGAGCGGCGTGCGGCGCGGCGCGCGGCGGGACTCGCACCACAGCGACGCCTTCGTGGCCGAGTCCCCGCCCCCGGCCCCGCCCCCAGCCCCGCCCACAGACGAGCCCCAGCGCCTGCTGCTAGTAAAAATAAAAGTTATTACTTAATTTTTAGTTATTACGCAATAAATGGAGCATTTGCAATTAAAACTATTTGCTAGAGTGAAAATATTTATTGTACCGAAGGAAATGACGACACCATTACATTCTACTTATTTTTATAGATAAAGATTTATATTGTAAATATTTGTAGATAACTATGAATTTAGTAATTTTTGAATGTCGAGATATATTTTGAGTATTTCTTAAGTAAAATTTTGTGAAACGCGTTTAGGTAGACGAAGTGTTGGTCGGCTTTTAACCAGGTGGGGAGATGACCTCCGTACAGTGGCAGGTCCGTATTGGATGTGTCACAAGGAATCGACCTTCTTGGTGCTCATTGAGGGATGCGTTTGTTCAGCAGTGGACGAATAGCAGCTGATGACGTTAACGATGATAATGACACACTTTTCTTTAGTGAATAAATGCTAGTTGCCTTACCTTTTAGGCTGTTCTTCCTCCTCGACTGCATCGCTGTCGTCCTTCCGCGATGCTCTCGAGCGCTTCCCTTGCTTCACTGCCGACTTTATGATCGTTTCTACTTAACAAAAATCCACTGATATACTATAAATAACATCTAAGTACCTGCTTGGACGACCCAGCTTTGCTGAGTATTTTTATAATTGTTTAACAATGCATCTACCGAAGTAGCTTTAATGTTGCTATGTCGGTAAAGCAATTAGTTGCCTCCAATTAAAATAAATAGAAGTATTACATCTATTAAACTGCAATTGCAATGACGTTATTTAGAATAATTGCATAATATTTACATTAACAAGGTTTTTAATTTCAAATCTTTTGCAGTGCTATTTTGCTTTCACTCATATAAGCTACATAGCGCCTTCAATCATTATCATAGTACACCTACCATATGCATTTTAGCCATGGAGATTTTTGTTTGTTCTTCTCTGTGGAAACAAGCAACCTAAACCAAGCACATTTTCAATGTTTTATAAGTGCCCATCTGGGTCTATATAAAATAAAAATATTTCGATTTCGATGTTCACTATATTTTATGCAATATCCATTTTAAATAATATAATTTGCTATCTGAAGTATTTTTTTAAATGACGTACTAAGAATATAAAATTGTTATCTTACCACTTTGCTCGCTGGTGTCCTTTCCCCACGGCTGCACTATGGCAACCTGCTTACCAGAAGCTGCCAACGACATTATAATAAATCAGTGCATTTACTTTAAAGCAAAAGAAAAATATTTCTTACATAATATACAATCAATAATTGGTTTACAAATTTCAGTATTGTAAAAGTGTAAAACTTTTTCTGAAACGCCTATTTTCTTGCTCTAATATCTCCTACTAATAAAAGGTTATATTTAAAAACTATCACTTCACATTTTTTATTAAGGGCAAAGTATTAATGTACCGTCATAATAAACCTATTATATAGGTGATGGTAATTTTTCAATTATCTCATACTAAAACTGTTGGTGTTATGTATGAAGGTAATAAAATAAAAAATTACTCTGCACTGAATAACAAACGCATTTACGTTACTGGCGACACTTAGAACCCAACGAGGCTCCTAGCTGTAGCATAGAGCAGTACTCCTAGCTTTAGTTAGGGACAACACTCCTAGTTGTATATTGTTGTTTGGGTCAGTACTAGCTATAATGGGGTGGTACTCACAGGTGGAGGCAGGCATAGAGGCCCGCAGTGGCAGCACGAGCGCGGCCCGACCGCTGCCCGCAGTTGCGCGCCGCAGTCGGCCCGCACGCGCCGTCTTGGCCCCGCCTCGCGACCGTCGCGCCAGTGCTATATACACACGTACTTGTATTACTGTTATTATGTAAAAAATACTATCATGTACATTCCAAACAATATTTTTTATATTCCTGTCAATAAATCTATTCAGTAAATAAATGCTTGTTGAAAATATTTATTTATTTAGCTAGGGATAAAAAAGCTGGCAGCGAGGCCATCTGTTCACATTTCGAACATATTCAATACATTAGCTTTTCAACCTTGTTTCGGAGTTTTTCCCGTTCCAGAAGCAGTAGCAGTGTGAGTGTGCGTACCGGGCTGAGGTGGCTGGTGGGTGCGGTGTTGCGCGGCGGGCTGGTTGTACTCCCAGCGCAGGCGGCGGCCCCCCAACGCGACCTCATCCCCGTGGCGCAGCGCTGCCACACTCACGGGCACCCCGTTCACCAGCGTCGGCTCCGCGCCTACCGCGTGCACTACGCTCTGAAAAAAACAACTCCAATAAAAATCTAGTACAAATTAAGTGTATGTATCAATGTATATTCCTAAATAAATGTTTATTATATTCTATTCCAAATATACTGGTGAACCGACAGACACGCCACTTGATGTGATGACATGAATATTCTTCAAAGTTTGTAGAAAGTATCTTTTATAGAATAAAATATATTATTTACCTGATTGGTGTGAACAGAAACAGTTGCATGATGTGGACTGACAGTGGGCAGCATGAAGCGAATGTCGCATATGGGGTCACTACCCAGGGTGGCTAGTCCCTCTTTAAGAGAGTAATACTTCACATCCCGCCCCTGCCTGTCTAGCACCACAAGACGACCACCCGACATTTCTAAAACATAAATAATCTTTGTTAATGTAATTAACACAAAGAAAAACATACACTATGCTTTTGTGACAGTTTGATGTATTTTTCATGGACAGATTCTCATATTATTGATAGTACCTGGTTGACCGAGCATTTGCTCTGTATCCTTAGTGATTATCTACGATAAAATTTTTCTTAAAAAAAATGATTTTAAAAAAAGGAAAAAAAAATCGGACAGGAGATTCGAACCAGGCTCGTTCGGATCTATCTGCCTAATTTTTCTATTATATGCTATCATGACATACTATTTGACAGCGAAATTTACGTTTGTATTTTAATCACACTTTATTGTTTCCTCAAAACACGGATAAAAAAAAGTTTTCTAAAAATTTATTCTAGCTAGATTGATTTATCTCCGTTTTTAACCCATTTATACAAAATTTCATGAAAATCGTTGGAGCCGTTTGCGAGATTCAGATTCTATAAATATATACAAGACTTGCTCGTTTAAAGGTATAAGATAGATTGATTTATCTCCGTTTTTAACCCATTTATACAAAATTTCATGAAAATCGTTGGAGCCGTTTGCGAGATTCAGATTCTATAAATATATACAAGACTTGCTCGTTTAAAGGTATAAGATAAGATATGTTATACTTTTATTACTTTTACCATAGGGGAACAGCCATTTTGTTTGTTGAAAGTGGCATTGGAAAAATATTAAAATTCATAAAAATACAGACATCCTGGTGGTTTATTATATGTTAAAAAAATAAGTCTTGCCTTACTACTACCTTTATAATATGCCGAAAGTCATGATAGTTACTGTATTAAATTAAGGATATTTTAATTATTAATTAAAAATATTATATGGTATGGTATAGAATTGTGGTAGTATTCTAATTATTGCATGGAAAATTCAATTCCCTTTTTTAAATATATAATAAAAAAGACTTTTGACAATCTTCATTCTTAAGATAAAATTTGACTAAAAATATATTTACAGGAAATGAAATGTTTATGTTATTAATTTATATTATATTAAACATTCTCAACTATTTAATTCAAATTGTCCCTTACATATCAAACTATATTAAAATATTCTTGAGTTTAAGCTAAAAGGAAAACAAAACTAGTAAGTATTCTAATTAAATATTACTGCAATGTCTTAATTACAAATATTGTTACTATGGTCATTGTTAATCCTGTTATGAATCGAAAGGGTTATACTGTTTGTTGCTATTATAAATTAACAATAGTGTAAAATGCAAAGTTCTTAATAATATACAACAGGCAATTATCTACATTAACAAGCAGTCGCCAGTATAGACACTGAAACACTAGTAAAGGGTTCTTCCTTGTGAAATTTTTAAAATTGTCAGCCAAATGACAGCTTGTATAATTTCCCGCCTTTTATAAAAAAAATCATAATATTATGAAAATGATTGATTTTATTTTCATAACATTATGATTTTATTTGAAACAAACTTTTTTTCGGTCCGTAAACATGGATATCACTGCTTACTTTTAATATACCACTTTATACATTGTTTTATAAATTAATCAAATGTGTTGGCGGCATTAGGGACGCCGAACATGCGTTGTACATAATTTAAATGCTTACCAGCGTCAAGGAGATTTTACAAAGTTTACACTTGATTTCATAATAAACTTTTCTTAGTCGACTCGTTATTTCTTGAGTTTAATAATAAGTAATGTGAAACTATAATTGATTATTGTCATAAGAATATCGTATTTTTTGTCAATATACCGATGACAAAATATGGCGTCGTTTGGTAATTTTTTTTTTTTGAAGTTGACAGCGATTGCCGTCATTTTTTTTTTCTTTACCCTTATTTTGCTAGTTCCACAGACTAGTGCAGCTTTCGAAATTTAAAATTATCAAAAGAATATCATCAAAGTGTCCTAACAATAAAAATTCCATATAATTCCATTTTTCTAGAGTTATAATAACTAATAATTATGCTTGAAAGTAAAATATCATCATGTGGTGTGACAGGCTTGTTAAAACTAGACCTATATAAAAAATTTTTGATTGATTTTTAAATTTTGTAATCACATATTGTTTGTTTTTCGTTTGTCCTTATTTTTTCTCTATAAATCGTTGTTGGTTCCTCCATAATTTAATTATTTAAAAAAGTATTTAAATATCTGCCTTCTAATTAGCTCACCAATTTTCAATTTACAATTTCTCTCGTCATCATTGCTCTTTTTATGTTTGTTTTTGTTTGTTATTTGATAAACTACGTTTTTCCATCGAAACGAGATCCAATTTTTATTTATAATTTATCTACTTTTTTAAAAAATTTGTTCCTGTTGGAACATTCTAAGACCAATAGCCATACCACCAACGGTAATTAGCAAATAGTTGGCAGCCCTGTATTCCTGTCAGAGGGCGTTTTCCAATTACAGCACAATGGGCCTTTTCCAATTACAGCACAAACGCGCATTGTGCGGCACAATGCTCAAAGTTGGTGTTCCAATTACAGCACCGCATCGCATTTTTGAGCTCTCATAAAAGTAGTGCTTTCGAGAAATGCGCGTAGTGCCAACTGTGACAGAAAATTAACAAGTGTTTTTTCTTTAAGTTGTTCATTAATTATCGACATGTTTTATTTAAATATATTATCGTAAATAAGATTATTTATTGTTAAAAAAAATATGCGTACGTGCACAAAAATATTATTATAATGTTTCAAGTTCATCTACAAAAAACGTTTTAGTAATCTTACTAATATTAGAAACGTGAAAGTTTGTAAGTATGGATGTTTGTTACTCTTTCACGTAAAAACTCTGACGAAAAGAATAGATTCTATTGAAACTTTATAATAATATAGCTCATATACACCAAAACGATACATATAAGCTATGATTTATGCCTGCACTCCCATGGAAATGTAAAAAGCTTAAAAGAATATAAATGCTTAAAAGTCCAAAATATGAATTCTTAAAATACGTACATATCAGATGATATGCAATAGTTGATAAAGAGATGATTTAATTGAAAGGTATATAATTGTTTTAGAACTCATAAAAAAAAAAATACTCAAAACAAAAAATGCTAATGAAATAATCAAAATCCAAATAACTTAAAATAACCGTAAATAGCTTTCAACCAATAATTATGTATACCACTTTATTTACATTAATAAGGTTATTGCCAACTTTATTCTACCCTGAACTTAGCGCACCCTGCTGGCGCATTTTAAAACTATCGTGTTCCAATTAAGCAACAGCATTGTGCGGCATTGTGCGGCACTGAGTCGCATTATGCTCGGTAATTGGAAAACGCAAAATGTAAACGCGCATTGTGCGGCACAATGCTCAAAGTTGGTGTTCCAATTACAGCAACGCATCGCATTTTTGAGCTCTCTCAAAAGTAGTGCTTTCGAGAAATGCGCGTAGTGCCAACTGTGACAGAAAATTAACAAGTGTTTTTTCTTTAAGTTGTTCATTAATTATCGAAATGTTTTATTTAAATATATTATCGTAAATAAGATTATTTATTGTTAAAAAAAAATATGCGTACGTGCACAAAAATATTAAAAAGCTTATTTCAGCGCTCATGGGTTTCATTCTAAGAATACTTTGGAATAAAATTCGATGTTTCAAGTTCATCTACAAAAAAAGGAATCTTACTAATATTAAAAACGTGAAAGTTTGTAAGTATATATGGATGTTTGTTACTCTTTCACGTAAAAACTGTGATGTAAAGAATGGATTCTATTGAAACTTTATAATAATATAGGTTAGATACATTAGAACGATACGTAGGCTATGATTTATGACTGTACTCCCACGGAAATGGGAAGTATGCGGGTGAAACCGCGGGGCGCTGCTAGTATATTTTTATTATAATATAGTATAAATACTTAAAAGTCCAAAATATGAATTCTTAAAATACGTACTTATCAGATGATAATAATATGCAATAGTTGATAAAGAGATGATTTAATTGAAAGGTACATATATAATTGTTTTAGAACTCATTTAAAAAAATTACTCAAAACAAATAATGATAATGAAATAATCAAAATCCAAATAACCTAAAATAACCGTAAATAGCTTTCCACTTTTTTACATTAATAAGGTTATTGCTAACTTTTATAAATATTCTTATTCTACCCTGAACTTAGCGTACCCTGCTGGCGCATTTTAAAACTATCGTGTTCCAATTAAGCAACAGCATTGTGCGGCATTGTGCGGCACTGAGTCGCATTATACTCTGTAATTGGAAAACACACTAGAGTCATCGCCACATTAGAAGTCCGATAGACGCGGCGCTGCAGTCTCATAACTCAATGTTGCCAATTTATAGTGTAATAATTTTCCACTAAGTCTAGTACAATAAAAAATTTAAATAATTTTAGGGCCTATGGTCAGTAGTGGATTGATAAAGACTGAGTATGATAATAATGACAAAAATAATTATAGCAGTAAAATAAAAATCTCCCTGCCAGGTTTTAGTAAAAAAAAAACATTTTTTTTTTTTGTAAATATTTCCATTCGTATTTTTTACGTATAACCGATTATTAGAATTCATCTAAAACAAGCTTCTTCGGATGTGTTCGGCTTTTGCCAGGAGTGACGATTTTCTCAGAAGTAATTGCTGCCATTGTTACTTCTTTTGTTATTCAACCTTTTTTACAGAAACACCTGAAAATATAATTCATCTGAGCAAGGATTTAATTCTTTTACCTTGTATTTACATTCATATAAAATATCATAAGATAAATGTAGGTATAGAGTTAATGGTAATATTTTAACCATAAATTAGGCAAAAATAAGTGACTCTGGCATCTCTAAAATTTACCTGTCATGGCAGTGACATTTATAAACATTTTATTCAACGGGGTTAATTGTTGTTTATTTTTACTTTCTAATTCACAAAATTATTTCACTTTAATGATCATTTTACGGCCTTCACTTTTTACACCTCACTTTATATTATATGCTCCATATTTCCCGTAAAACAATTTAAAATATCACAACTTCTTACTCCAGACAGACGTCAAGATGTCAATGTTGTCAAATTTAGTTCGGCCATTAGTCGCAGGACTTTAAAAGTGGCGACGACTATATAATAGTTATGCTCTGTAGAGTCATCGCCACTTTAGAAGTCCGATAGACGCGGCGCTGCGGTCTCATAACTCAATGTTGCCAATTTATAGTGTAATGATTTTCCACCAAGTCTAGTACAATAAAAAAATTAAATAATTATAGGGCCTATGGTCAGTAGTGGATTGATAAAGACTGAGTATGATAATAATGACAAAAATAATTATAGCAGCAAAATAAAAATCTCCCTGCCAGGTTTTAGTAAAATAAAACATTTTACAATTTAAAATATCACAACTTCTTACTCCAGACAGACGTCAAGATGTCAATGTTGTCAAATTTAGTTCGGCCATTAGTCGCAGGACTTTAAAAGTGGCGACGACTATAATTGGAAAACACACAGACTAGTATAGCTGTAGAATATATTTATTTCTAAATTTATTTTGTAGAATTATATATGTATATTATTATATACATATTTTAAATTGTAGTGTTTTGAATAAATAGAAGTTTTTGCTAAAGGTTTTTCTATTGTAAATGGATTCTATTCCATTGGCTAATACTTGGCTAGTGTGAGAGTCATCTCTTAAACGTAGTGATAACATTCTCTCGGGTTTTTCGTTGTCGAGTCGAATAGTAGTTTATACACTTTATACATTACAAGAAGCATCAATATGCTCTGTGCACTGTGCTAGATTCCTGATTCTATCATTGTTCTATAGAATAGTCTCCTCACTGTTTGTTAAAACTTAAAACTATTTCAAATTATAAGTATCTAATTATGGAAATAAATAACACTAATAATCCAAGTTACTGGTTTGTTGTAAGGGAAGATCAGAGTAATGTTATATTTAGCAGTAACAATTTTACAATACAGAGCCCTCAAAGTAAGTTTTTATTTTTTATTTATGCAGTATTTTATTTATAGCACCATTAAAATAAATGTGTTGGCTTTTTACATATTATTTAATGCTTGAACATTATTATAACTGGATTAAATCATCTAGTTCTTATTTGGTTGTCACTTGTATTTACAACTGTACAAGAGTCATTTAACAATAATTTATAATAATCTAAAGTACATTTTAGTTTCAGCTCCAGGACCTAGATATGTAGTGGGTTCATCTGATAACCGACAATTTATTCAAGTTCATAATGTTGAAGCTGAGGAACAGGAAGATATGACAAAAACCTATTTCAAAGAAATCACACCACTTAATAAGGAGGAAGAGAATTTCTGGGATAGGAATAAAATTAAATTACTATTGAATCTATGCCTAGACAATCGATTCAAGGGAGAGACAAATAAAATGCTTTGGAATGAAATCTCCATCCTTATTGGAACCACCCCTGAAGAGTGTGACAAGAAATATAGGAATCTGCGCAGAACTTTTATAAGGTTATTGAAAAAGAAAAAGTTGGGTAAGGATATTAAATGGGTGCATTATAGCACCTGTGAAGAAGTATTTAAAGACTGTAAGACCATGTCGCCAGCCACACTAGAACCATGGGAAGACTCTAAGGTCAGAAAGTTGCTCAACTTATATATAGAGAACATTAATAAATTCAGAAGTTCTGAATGCCTTCAAAAAGATGTGTGGAAAGAGATTTCTATACAATTGAACACCACAGACTATAATTGCTATCACAAATTTAAAAATTTAAAAAGAACTTACTTCAATTTATTGGAGAAATGTAATGACACCAGCAAAGTGAAATGGCCCTATCTTCCCTACTTTGAAAGAATATTTTACAATTATCAGCCTGGCTTAGGGCCCTGGGATAAGAATAAAATCAGATTATTAATAAGTGCTTATTCAGAAATAGCACATAAATTTAAAAACCCTAAGTATCAGAAAAAAGAACTGTGGAAGGAGATTTCCAGAAAAGTAGGTGAAAGTGCCAACAGCTGCGATAGGAAATTTAGAAATTTGAAACAAACCTACATAAGATTGAAAATGAGAGCACACTCTGGCAGGTCTATAACAAAATGGAGGTACTATAAAGATTTTGTAACCATTTTTGAGAATGAACCATATCCGATGATCAACATTACTCCCGAAGTTATGTATAAACCTCTGGATCAAGATTATGTTAGGCAATTACTTACATTTTATATTGAAAATAAGCAAAAGTTCAGAGACCCACTTGTCAAAAAGAAAAGTTTGTGGAGGATGATCGGGCCTAAGTTAGGATTATCACCAGAAGTATGTGACAAAAAGTTTAGAAACTTGAAACAGACATACATAAGATTAGCAGAGAAAAAATGTGACACCGGTAAGGGAAATGGTTGGCCATATTACTCATATTTTGAAGAAATATATGGTGAGCCCAGATATGCTAAAACTCAATGTAAACATGATTGTAACATTGACAATGTGACAATGACAGAAATAAGAACCATTGTACACACAGCGAATGAGAATAAGGATAAAGATAAGTTTGATAAATTAGTTAAAGCTATAGAAGATTCAAATAATATACAAAGAGAGAGAAATAAAATATTACAGTCTCTCTTAGACAGAATGCCATGCTGATAGTATGTTGTAACATGAGCTAACATTTTTTTGCAAGTGAGGGTTACTAAATATTTTAAACTGAGAATTGGATGCTATGGGACCTAACTGTATTGTAGCCCGAAGACAGACCTTACATTATAATCTGGTGTTTGTTTTAATCGTACTAGCAATATGTCAGTTACAAAATTATGCCAGCAGAAAAAAGAAATGAACCATAGATCCTTATTCTCTGTTGTAGTTTTTTATAACTGCTAGTATCACTAAATTTATTAATGATGTTAATCATTGATATGAAATGTATCTATGAAATTGAAATATTATGATTGTGACAAGATATTTACAGTTATCAAAAGTACCGGTTTTGTTTCGGATTGTAGGAACATGTTCAGCAATATTAATATAACAATAAAAATGGAAGCTTTTTACACCACGTCAATTTAGTCCCCTGGTAAGCTCTTGAAAAACTTGTGTCACACGTACCATACAACGGAAACATAAAGATTTTTTATTATATAATACACATCCATGACCCAGGAACACAGAAAAGTCTTTGGCGGGATTCAAACCCGCTACCTCCGGCTTGAGTGCCAACACGCTAACTATTAAGCCACAGAGGGCGTCGAAAGTGTCAGCTCAGCGTCCACACTATCGTGCCTGGGAAAATCTGCCATACTTAGAGTACGCCCTAACGTTTGGGCTAGTTACGTACACCACGCTACTCTCAGTTGCATAGATTTTAAAATTAGAAACAAGATCTGGCTGTATAAATAAAACGCAAAGTCAGCAAAAGGTGTACAGAAAATAGAAAATAAAGTCACTATAGTTACTTCGCGGATTTCGGCCCCGCATTTACTTGGTTTTTTTGTATTCATTTTGCGTTGAGCCGAAATCTTGTAGCCCTTTCTTCATTATATCCTAATCATAACAGTTATACATTTTTCTTAAAATCTTACTACATCCATTATATGTAAGAGGTAGTGCCAAGCTGCTTTGCAGTCAAATTGTGCCGGCACGACCAGGGTAGTACCTCTCTTAATTTTTAGTGGGGGGGTGTTGTCAGTTCGACGCAGTTCTCGTCTGAGACGAACGTGTAAAGTGGACATGAGAATAATTTTGTTTTACCTTTTACGATTGTGACGATGTTCCAGTGGGTATGGTCTCTTATGCGAGAGGTTCCGGTTTCAATCCTGAGCCCCGTGTGTTGAAATGGGTTTTTCTACATTTCTAGATCATTTCTAGATACACCATAAAAAGCTCGAGACCATATCTCGCCGATAAGGAAAACACCGTGAGGATATTTAAATCTACTTAAAAGATAGAACATGAATAGCTACGAAAATACAGTGAAAAGATCAATGTCTGTCATGAATTGTTCTATTTCAATGTAGTAATTTTCTACCTAACTTCTGCCCGTCATTACTGCTGGTCGTGTTATCGCCAGTGCGGATACTCTTAAAATATTCAATGTGTTACAGAATTGCGAGAAAAAATTCGCAGTGCGAACAGGGTCGGAGGCGTTAGCGTGTATCGCAACTGAATAGATTCGGCGCGTTTGCCGCTTGTCTAGGGAGCTGGTTGGGCGGATGGCTATCGGAATCGGCAGTCAATATATGGCACCGACTGCTCGTTTGTTTCCTTATGGCATTAAAAAACAATTAAAACATGAACATTTATCTTACATCATAATATCAAGTCTTATTGTATAAAACTTTATTATTTAATTTACACATTTTAGTCAATATGTTTTGGACTATAAACCTTACCGCCATAAATGACGACGTATGTTGTGGGGTCAATGAACACGTCCTCCCTAGGCCGATTAACGTCTATAGCTAATTCTCGAAGCCGTGCTAGTATATTACTTAGTACTATTTTGGCTATACTTTGCAGGTAAGATGACAAATCTTAGAGAGGTTAGCTGATAGGATTGTATTCAGAATACTTAGCATATTCTCACGTCACAACACATACAAGCCGCGCATAGCGGGTTCACCCGCGTACTTGCCATTCGGTGTACTGACGCAGGTTCTCACCGGGCACGGATGCTTTGGTGATTACTTGTGTCGGACGGCCCAAAAGGAGCCGACGACTGGATGTCACGATTGTGGCGCAGCGGTGGACTGTGCCCAGCACACCCTCGAGGTGTGCCCGAGATGGGCGGCGCTGCGTCATGATCTGACGTCTGTCATCGGAGGGGACTTGTCTTTGTCGAGCGTCATCACCGCGTTGCTTGGTTGCGACGAGTCCTGGGCGGCAATGGCCCCTTTCTGCGAGACTGTGATGTCCCAGAAGGAGGCCGATGAACGGGTGAGAGAGGAGGCCGCTGACGTGGCCTCCCCCCGTAGACGACGAACGGGGGTGCGTCGGAAGCGCTACTTAATGCGCTTCCAATAACGGCCCTGTGCTCGTGTCGGCCTCGGGATGGGAACCCGGGTCCTGCTAGACACGACGTCGTGGGGACTGCCAGACGTAGCCGGACAGTCTCCTATTGTGGAGAATCTGGTCTTGCCGAGACCAGTCTGTCGCTGAGGGTTTCCCGTGCTAGCCTGCAGATTCGGGTCCCTCAGATAGCGGCTGAAGGCTCACGCAGCGGTT
This sequence comes from Lycaena phlaeas, assembly GCA_905333005.2. Taxonomy (NCBI): domain Eukaryota; kingdom Metazoa; phylum Arthropoda; class Insecta; order Lepidoptera; family Lycaenidae; genus Lycaena; species Lycaena phlaeas. The sequence continues at coordinate 10,254,427 of HG995185.1, forward strand.
TTAGTGGGGTAGGGCACCCAAATGCGAGTCCCCACATACGCCAGCGCGCCTACCCAGGCCCTGGTATGGTCGTAAATGATTTCCGCTGCGTGTTCAAAAAAAAAGACAGCGGCAGAAAAAAAGAACTAGGGCCTGTGTATTATACTACGGAAAAGCCCTATCGTTCAGACTATTATATCTATACCCCGTGCTATGAGTGATCTATTTTTTTTCTAAATGACAAAAAATACTTTTAGCCCCCATTGACATTTTTAACCCTTAATTGGTTTCGTGGGGTAGCGCGGCCCCCACGCGTAATATTTTTTTGAATTTCTTCAAAACCATGCATTGTGCGCGAACGTCATTTTAAGTTATCTCATTACGTCGCGTCTCGCAGCGGGTGCCGAACGTTTGGCGTTGTAGCTTTTACCAGAGCGGAGGTACGTGCGTTATGGGGGCCGCACGGCCCCCACAATACCAGTTACGTATTTTTAATTACGATTTTAGTAAATATTTTATTTCAAATATTCTCATAATTTACAGTTATTTTGTCTAGATGGCGAGACCATTAAGTGATCAGGCGATAGAAGAGATAGTGAACGCGGATTCTAACTTCGAATCTGTGTTGAATAATGTATAAAATACATTACTCAACACACGATTCAGATAGCAGTGAATACATAAATCCTGATATTGAAGCATGCTCTTCAGATCGAGTGACAGTGAACCTATTGCAGAACTGAAACAGAGGAGTTATTATGGAAAAAAAAAATACAAATGGTCTAAAAACCCACCAGTACCTTCACGTAATCGTCAACATAATATCATTAGACAGAGATCTGGATTCACTGGACCAGCAGCGTCTAAAAATGAGATGATTACTAAAGAATCATTAGAGATGCTCGTAGACGATAAAGCATATGCGAAAGTTTTCTTAATGATGTTAGAAGTAGATTGATTGAGAAGATGGTATTATTTATACCAAAAAGTTGTAATTTTTACGTGATCTCCAGTAGTAATTAAGTTAAAAGAATTACATGAATAAAAAATGACTGGTTCAAAAAAACAATGTTATTTATATTTTATACATAAAACAAAAATATAAAATTGCACACGTTTCCATGCTAGAAGCTAATTTGTAAAGGGGGCCGCGTGACCCCCACAAAACCAGTTACGTTAGTCAATTTTACGATACCAGTTAAGGGTTAAAATGAAAGTAAATCGCTTTCCCAATGGCTTTTTACAAAAATCATTTAAAATTACCGTTGTCAGTCAAAGGAGAGGCTACACACATTTTCGTCATGTTTTCTAATCTACGCATTACCCATGCTGTAAGGCCTCTTCCTCTTCTCGAAAACAGCGGAGCGGGACTACGTTGCCCGCACCGCCGCTCCGCTTAATTCAAGACAGAGGCTTTAATTTTTATAAACCACTTCACATCATCATGTCTATGTGGGACAAAAATAAAAGTATGTTGGAATGTTTAGAAATGTTTTATTATTACCGTCCTTATGTTTTATATGTATATGTACAAAGAAACTATAATAGTTTTCATTCTGAAATGAGAAATCGTTTGCAATTATATGTCCGTCTGCAGATATTTCATTACAAAACATGTCTAATCTTACACTGATTATGCTTATGTCTTAACTTAAAAATATATCTGCATGAATTAAAGGCTTAAATATTTGACATCCATAATGCTATATACCACAGTAAGGAATGGAAAATGATAGTTTAGAAAAAAAATTATGAAATCACGCTCGATCATAATAACCCAAAAATGGATTAAATTAATAGTTGATACCATGACCAATAAGAACATACACGAACATATACACTCGTCCACACCTCAATCATTCTCGAATACAACACTAACCTAGACTGAATTACCACACTATGTAGTTATACCTAAGAAACATGACAGAGCCCTGTCGCTTCACCCCCCTGACACTACATAACGAATTGGCTTAAAATTTATGTCAAGTAAAACAACAATTTAAATTGTAATCCGATAACCTAGTACGAGAGTGAATGAAAAGTCAGTCTTTAAAGCTCTATTGGCCTATATGACATGCAGTAGTGCTGTACAGGGGGGCAAGCGACCGAACTCTTGTGTCTCTGCACATGGTTATTCACTTTTTAGCATTCTTCTTGGGTGACGGTTGCTTTCCTTTAGCATTGTTTGACATTTTCGCTTTCTTGCCCTTAGGCTCACCTTCTTCATCATCTTCGTCCTGAAAATTTATTTGAATATTTTACATACAATTGTTTTACACATCTCTTTATTTTTGGTTACCCTGTTTTTGAAGCAACACATTGATAAAAACCAAAATGTCTCCCTTTACAACATATATGCCATGCACTATAAACACAGTCCTAATCATATAATTAAACCCTCCCTTAACTATTTAAACGCAAAGAATCTGTCTAAAGCTGGTGGTGCATTCTAGTGACATCACAAGACTTGACACCACATAAATTAAAGAAAAAAACCATTTGTATTAAACAAAGCTGTTAATTTTAATCCAAATTACAATGTACACTGTTACTATGAAGCTATCAGAAGGTAAAGGGGGTACTTAGAATGAGTACAGAAAACCAACAGCCAATCATAGAAAGTATGCTCAACATTGTCAATGATTTGGATTTTCAACAAGGGCACAGTTATACTAAAATGTGACAGTGAGGTAGAGTATACTCAATATTGCTGCTACTACTCTCTATTCTGTCACTATTTTGCAGAATTGGCCCTCTGGCCCTTTTCCCTCTGTTAGACATTTCATATAAAAATCTCATATTAGTTGAAGGTTTTCAGTACCTCATTCGTCTTGCGCTTTCCTGAAGATCCTTTCCTTTTATTTTCATCTTCCTGTAAATTTAGTTTACAGAGGTAATATAATATATTTTATATTATAAAATTATGTTGTTTATGAATGCAAGACCACTAATAATATTTAATGTGCGAACTTGCAAGGTTAATTGCATTTGCGCATAAGTAGCGAAAAAGATAAGTCTAAAATTAGTTAATATGTCCCCAAATATACCATATTATTACACCATATTAACAAACCTTTGCATATTTCTTTTTATTAGCTTAGCATGGAGTGCCATGCATTTTCCCATTAAATGTTAATGTAATTGTTAGGTTTATAACAATAACTAACCTTGAATTGAGAATCATCACCTTCCTCTTCATCTAACATCTCTTCTTCCATCTCCTCCATATCCTCAAACTCTTCGACCAATGCTCCAAGCAAATGTTGACCAATTAAATGGACTGGCCCTGAACCCTGTCAATGTAAACATATATTTTAGGTTTCTGGTATTCATATTTAACATATTATTTGATTATTTGAGATAAATTCAGACAAATGCCTCAAAACAATCAAAAAGAAGAAGATAAATTTCAAAACGAAGTCCATCTTCCATTCAAGTACAAATGGTTGTTTGTATCATCATTTTAAAGTTGTAAGTATTAATAATTATCAAATTGTATTTTTTTTTTTACTTGCATAATCATACCACCTGAAAGTAGCTATTTGTCCATGAACACAACACCTTTACGCCAAAATACAGCAAAGCTGTTTTACAAGCGAATAAAAAAAGATGGTGGTACATATGCATGCAGCTGGGAGCACAGCACATTCTTTCCACTGGCGAATTTTGTCAATATGAACTATGTTTACCTGAATAAGTGTGAATGTTACAGGAGCATCAGGGAATTCTATGTCCAAGCGAGCTTGCCGAGTCTCTCCCACTTTCAGAATGGCAACTGGGATCTTGATGGAGTCTTGAAGACACATGGTCTCCACCTGAATAACATACACATAAGTTATTCATAGTTTGGTTATTATTATATTTACTTTGATTATATTAAATAATTAATGTTATTGGTCAGACAAATGCCTCATACAATCAATCATAATGAGATTAAGTACATTAAGACAATGCACAAAATCTTCATATTAAATGGTAAATGTATCATCATCCCAATACTCATCTATGGAAGGTATTTCAAAGTATGTATCTTCTGGGTATTTCACATTTCAGTCTTTTATTTATTAAGCATACAGTTTTTATAACAAAGTGTGTCCACACATTGAAATTAAATTCCATTAATTTCATGTGTCACTTTTAAACTAAATGTTCATCATGCTCTATCTTCTCAATAAAATATAAAACCACGAATGGAATTATTTTCCTGTCAATGGGGATAGTTATAAAAGCATCAGTTATGAAAGTAATGACAAGCAATGAATGAATATATTTCATAACATTTCCATATTTTGTATAAGATTTAGAATAATCAAGGAAATTAAAACATTCACATGACTAAGATATCCACAATAACAGGGTAGGGTATTGTCAAACTTTCTAAAAATTATCATGTAGTAGTAATCTTGTATGTAGGTAAATTAATTACTATAATGATAATAATGAAAATGCAAAATTAATCGTATTTTCAAGATGCCTTGGACAATTGAACTAAAGGTTATCTTTTACATCATGGTATACATTTTGCCTTACTTATTTTTCCTTCTTTGCTAAAAGCTGTGTAGCAGTAATGTAACTATGATCCATCTGTAAGACAATAAACATTATACCTGTACAACGTTCAGTTCATCGGGTTTAGCGTCTGGTCCCAGCAAAGCCTGACGAATTAACAGCTTATTACTGCGTGGATATTCCGCTTTCGCTTCTGGATCCCATGTTTCTGATTGATGTGAGGATGATAAGGTGACACCTGAAACGCCATACATACGTACATTAGTAAATAATACTGGTTGAAACTCTTTATTGTAGGAGTAAATGAAAGATAAAGAAAAAAAAAACCACATGTGACTGGCGGCATTCAAACGGTCATACGACGCTACCTAGCTAGGACGCCATACTTTTAAATCGCGCGCCCAACAACAATACAGTAGATCCTACAATACATTTCTCAAACGACTATCCGTTTTATAACCAAAAATCAATAGATTTTAATAAACTTAGACATACCAAAGTTGAGTTATCAGGTACTAATTGAGATAATAATCTAGAGGGGTAAATACATAGCAGAAATGGCGGCAATAAACTTAATATAAAGACATTCCATGCTTATTCGGGTTTAAAGAATGGTATAGACCTTTATAACATTTTATATTATATATGGAAATTAAATCAAAAACGCTGAATATTGGCAAATCTGAAGTGAAATAAAATGGCGAAGTAGCCGGGTGTCAAACTATGCAAAATTAATATACATTGTATGGAGAGGAAAGTACATATTTAAGCCAGTAAATATTGTGAATATATTTTAGAATACATATAGTGGATTACTACTAACCGTAAAAATATTCGTCAGACATTGTGATTTCACTAATTTATTGAGATTTTGCGACACGTTCACGTGCGATGCCGGCACACACAAATCTGAAGACTGGGTTGCCATTTGCGAACATTTGCGAATTCCATAATCCATTTACCGTGCATTTACCATTGACAATCCACAGAGTATAAAATATACAGTAACTCGGAGAAATCTATCCGGGGACACGGACCTGCGGGCTTCGGTTCACACCAATACAATCAATTTAATTTAAAAACACACGTTAAACTAATACGATTCTTAGCAACATTTCTCTTTTTACCGTTAGCCGTATGCGATATCCGTAAATAGAAGAAATCTAGAGAACCAGGTTCATATACGGATGTTGACAGTTATTGGGAAGTATTTAAAAGTATTCTTTAGGACTAAATTTAACCGCAAAATGAATATTTAATTGTAAAAACTATCATTCTATTTTATTTATTTATTTAATAATTTATGTACACTGAGAAACATATAAAGTGAAATAGTTAGTTTATTTTTAAGCTTATTACATATTATTGCTTTTTGACATTACCGCTACAAAACTCTACCATCTGTCTTGGCACGTTGCACGTGACGTCACAGGTTCCTTTAAAGTTTAAACTAATCATTGTTTGTTTGAGTAATTAACAGTTTTGTGAAATTTTATCAACTAAAATTGAAATAATACAAATGCTGTTTAAAGATATTTTGCAATTCCGGAATAGGGGCCTAGGGATCTTGGCAATACGGTATTTGACTAATTTTGGAAATATTATAGTTTTAAATGACTCTTTTAGCATATAATAAACGCACAATACTTTTTTTCTGCGAAATTTGCAGTATTTAGGATAAAAATCGATGTTTATAGCGCATGGTGTACACACAGTTGGCAACACCATTCGCACAATTTCGGGAATAACCGAATTGTCACCCGCCCTTGCCTAACGGCCGCTTCTTAAGACAGTTATGAGTTAAACAGTAGTCCGCGAAAAGCATATACGAGTGCGTCGTTCCGGCGACCGTCGTAACGGACATGTTATGTTAAAAATATTAATAGTCTGTTTGTCCTAAATTCTTGTTTAAATAGTGAAGTAAAGAATAGTTTTTTTTATCTTAAGTAGAATTTTTAAGTTTCCGAACCCCAACAACTATATGTTATAATTTTAATTGTAAAAATCGCGGCAAAAACGACGCCTTTGTCCGGTAACGTGACGCATGTGACGTCACATGCTAGTAAACCAATCCATTCTATAGTCTATACATCTAAAGGTGTATTGCTACTTATTATTAGTATTTATTGGAAATTATGGCTTACTCCGGAAAGAGTATTTGTTTATCTATCTACGAATCTCAAAAAACTTAAATTGTGGTTACGAGGAGAACTAAACAATTTATCGAAGCATAAATATGCCAAAAAAAATCTGGCCGTTGATTTTTTTTTCTCCGTATCTTATTATTTCTTTAACAGATTATACACGTTTACAAGGGTAAATAATATGTAAATAGATTCCACTATGGTGCTATGGCGGCGTTCATTGAGGGAGGCCTATGTTCAGCAGTGGACGAATAAAGGCTGATGATGATGAAGATGATGGTACTTTGAACTTACACTGCTGTTTTCACATTTTTAATTTTATTCTTATGTTATTCTTAAAGTGAAAGTGCAACCATAAAAGCGTCCATCCTAGGTACCCTAAGGCTTAGTAAGGTTAATGGTGAAGCTGCGGGCATTAGCTTGAACCAATTATTAATTACTAATGTCATTTTTCATATTATACAATAAACGTAAAAAGAACATGTTCTACTATTATATTCTTTGTATTTTAAATTACTCTGTGTAAATAAAACTAATAAAAGCCAATAAAACCTATTTCAATAAAGAAAAAAATAATGAAAGGTGATTTTAATTAGTCCTGGCAACTTTATATCTCTCTCTCTCTCTCTTTCGGCTCGTTTTCTTATATTTTATGAGATAAAGAGAAACAAATCTTATGTGCATTACATAGAGTGCTAATTATTATGAATCATAATTTGACGTACGTTATCCTGTTTACGAAGATATGTAACCATTTATAAAATAGGATATAAAATTTACTATTGGGTATGATCAAACAGACTGTTTTTGATTGGTTCAAAATTGCAAATCTTTTTATCTGCCAATACACTTTCAGCACTAATTCTCTCTATTGATATGACTGACTTGTGATTTGTGAATGTGAATCGTCTTTTCTTAAAGCTGAATTGACACAATTCACAAAATATTTATTTGTCAAAATACCGTATTTAAACATTATTGCCTTTGTCTTCTCTATTTCTCCAATGTTTTTCTTCTGTTTTCTTTTTTCTCCAGTTTGCCTGATCGACATAGCTTATATTGAAAGTGTAAAAAAGAACTTATAGCAGTTGTTAAACAATAAGCAAATCAAAATCTTGTCTCGAGTGAGTGAATCTTATCGCTTGAATTTCGTTCATGACCTTAGGGCATCTATGTTTGCATGCATTTCGTTGCTAATAGTTGTGTAACAATAGTAAAATGTGAACACGGACTATGCCAAGTTTTCTATTTTCAGTCAGCTTCGAATGTTGTCTGAGCCACCTAATATCTCTCTTACCTGTCAGAATTATGAACGAAAGCTATAAAAACTTTACGATTACTCATCACAGTGTTTTCAATTTGCTGACAGCTTAAAATGCATTATAGAGGAACTTATAACTATCGTTCCTGTAAACATACTAAGTTAAATTTTTATTTTAGGTTCAAGAAAATCATAGTTGATATTATGTTAAAAAGTATATAGTGCAAATTTACTTCTGAATATATGTATAGCTAACGAAGTTGTGAAGTATTTAATATGAAAGCATCTTAGTCATAATCTACCGTTTTATCTATGGTACAATGAGTGAAGAAGTACAAAATGAGCACTCTAAAAAGTATCCATCGGCAGTTGCTACCACGGAGGCGGAATCTGAAGGAGCACATGTTGATGCTTCCACTCATGTCTCCCAGTCAAATGCTACACCGGTAAGCCACATATACACTTAAACTAGGCTTAACATTATCATATTCCTAAATATACTAAAACTATTCCAGGTAGTAGATTATTGTTTAAAACAAAAGCTATTATAACTTTATTATCAATGAAGTTATTATAACGAAGGTGGAGGACATTTTATTTATTAATATTTGCTATTACATGAGGTCTCTCTTAATAACATCCCTAGTGTTATCAATTATAAAATGTTAAAATTGTGATTGTTTCTAAACATTATTATGATTATATTATATTTTTTACTGAAATTTCTTTATTCTATGTAAATCTAAACTATACTCCAGTCCAGTCCAGCTAAACTTGGTGTATAATGTTAGTAAACCAACAACAACAGCTGACATTTTAGGTTATCACTTCAAATTATTTCATATTTTCACACTTAATAGTTTTATCTAGACTATTCACAATATGAATTGTATAATAAAGTAAAAAATGACAATTTATAAATAAATATTTTGAATTCCATGTAACTATTGATTACATACTTATTTACGACGGTTTGTCATAGTTTTAAATGTTGACATCCTACATGGGCTTCTTTATTTTTTGTAAGAAGCTAAGAACATTTTTCTAATATAACATTAAAAATACCAAAAGAATCTTATAATAGGTGTATTCAGTTATTTTGTTATGTATTCAGTCATTCATTTCTTGGTTACATTTTCATACTTGACATCTTGTACTTGAATTTGTTTTTTTTTTTTTAAATAGAATATTTAATAAAAAAATTATTGACCATTTGTGGAACTTTGTGGAACAGAGTGCCACAAACAGTTATCAAATAGATAGTGGTTGTAGATAGTGGAAGCCATATTACAGAACATACATAATAATGAATGTTCTGTAATATGGCTTTATTTCTGCAAATAATTTGTTACAAAATCTAGGTGACGGCAAGCTCGGTGCCCACAGACAATGCAAAATGGAGTTGTGAGATGTGCACCTATGAAAACTTCCCACTGTCTAGAAAGGTAGAGATGACATTATATTTACACCACACTATTGTTCACATAACTGTAGTTTCAGGCAAGCACTTATCTACATATATTTGTTATATGAGTAAGAACAATATGGAGAAACAATTTAATATCATATTCATAACCAGTTCTGTAATATACCTATTAAAGATGTAATTGATCTTGAAACATCATTTATTATTCTCTTATTCAATATAGTTTTTCAAAATTTACTAAATTGATCTTTTGATTTAGATCTTATAAGATCCTGTCTAGATAGTATAGGGATAGTATTCTCTCTGTTCCAATTTGTTAATACTTAGCTGAAATAAATATTAAATAAATCATATTCAAATATATTTTTTCAGTGCACAATGTGCCGGACACCCAAACCGTCATTAGGAGAAGATATATTCAAATTACAAGACGGGGCAAGTGCTTTACCCACTCAAGATGCCTGTGGTAAGACTCACTTTACTTTTATATGTGAAAAGAGTTGAGAATGTTGGAGAAGAGTATTTTTTTTTAAAATAACTTTTAGAAAGAGAAATCCACTGATGAATATTCAATTGGTATGTGACTAATGTTTGAGAAATTAAATAACTTATAGCTATAGTATGCACTAAGAAAAGATCTTTAGAAATCAACCCCTCAACAGTAAAATAGGCCAAAGTTCATATAGGTATTTCTAGTTTCTGGACTTAGAAATATGAAAATAGGTGTACACCTTTTTGCATACTTCCACATTCTCGAATATAATATAAAAAAATATATCTGTGTATGTGAAATGGACAAAATAACTATCTTTAAAACTCTCTAAAAGGGTTAAAAATTCATCTCATTACTGTACTGGACTTACCAGTATCTATGTACGGATAGATAAAAAAAGAAGAAGTAGCATTTTACAACTATAACAGGGTTTAATCAGAACCTATGCCCTGTTAACTGAGCAATAAATGTGTTATATCTTACCAAATATTCAGGGGGTTCAGAAACCACGAGTTGGTAATGAAGTTTACTGGGCCATAGCAGAAGGAACTTGGATACAATATCCTTTTTACACAAATATACTTATGGTAAATTTTGTTCATTATTTCCAGCGGCTGAAGCAGTTGCCGAAAGACTGAAACCTCTCAGGATATCATCGCCCCAGGGTCAACCGAGTGCCTCCGCACCGAAATGGCCCTGTTCTGTGAGTAAAAGACAAATCTTATATATTTAAACGAGCAATTCCTGTGTATTCTATCGTAATCGTGATCTCGGAAACGGCTCCAACGATTTTCATGAAATTTTGTATACATGTGTTAAAAACGGCGATAAATAGATCTAGCTAGGATAAATTTTTAGAAAACTTTTTTCATCCGTGTTTTGAGGCATCGATAAAATATGATTAGAATACGAACGTAAATTTTGCTGTCAAATAATATGTCATGGTAGTTTAGTGGTGAAATAAGCAGTTAAATCCGAACGAGCCTGGTTCGAATCTCCAGTCCGATTTTTTTTCCTTTTTTTAAAAACATTTTTTTTTGGAAGAAAATTTTTATCATATTTTATCACTAAGGGTACCGAGCAAATGCTCGGTCAACCAGGTACTATGATACTAATGTTTAAACAATATTAATCTGTTAAACTTAAGATAAATATTATTTTCTGTTTGTTACAGACATGCACGTACGAGAACTGGCCTCGCTCGCTCAAGTGCGCCATGTGCGGCGCCGCGCCCGCACACACGCACGCACACACGCACGCACACACGCACGCGCATCCACGCCCCCCTACAGGTACTGATACCAGAGTCGAGATAAGTTGATCGTTTCGATCGATTCTTGTGTTTAAAGTTAGATAAAACTTAGTGTTTATACTTTAATGGCACAATTAAATATTTTCACCATTATATTGGCTAGATTTGGTTAAGACTCGCGAAGTGCAGTGGCAGAAGAAACCAGGAATCGGGATCATTTGATATCTTCTGTACAAAAGATATTATTTTTAATCAAATCTAATTTAAATATTAATTTATCTCTATCGCCTTTAAAAATAATGATGTATTGCAGGAGCCACCGAGGTGTGCCACAGTCCCACCGGAGCAGACGTGGACGCGGGGCGCCGGTCCAAGCGCAGGAATAACCCCGACTGGCTGTGGCTGCAGGCGTGCCTCGGTACAGATTATGAATTGTTAAATACTGACAGGCGAACCGCTAGACGAGCTACCTGGTTACAAGTGATTAGCATTGTCTAAAGCAATAGTAATGCCCTTCGGAACGTAGTATTATGTTTTACGAAAGAAGAAAGGCTGATGGCCGTACCCCTGTAGAGCAACGCGCTGTATAGTGCTTTCCCGCACCAGTATTTTTTAAGATATATACACGGTGTATTTTGAACGCATTGAAAAACGAAGAGGTAGTGTAGGCGCGGCCTGACATGATACAAGTGAAAAAAAAAACGAAATTACATTTTTTTTTGGTCTTTTTTATCTTTTTTTTGTATAATCCGGCTTGGTAAACATAATGATACAGACATTTGATAACAATGCATTAAAATAATCGTTTTTTGAATAAAACAGAAATGTAACAGCTGACTTATACCCGCGTCGCGCGAGGTGTATGAACTCCCGCACCGCTCGCGACGCGCGGTAACGTGAATTCATAGCGTGTTACATACATCGCGGGCATGCAAAATACATAAGTGCTAAATTTTTTTTCTTCTCTTAACTTATGATTATTAGGTTTAACGGGTAGTTGTGTTTCAGGCGTCGTGGAGGGCGACACGCGGCGCGTGGAGGCGTACCTCGCGGCGGGCGGGGACCCGGCGCGCGCGCTCGCGCCGCACGAGCTGCCGCTGCTCGACCGCGCCTCCGCCTTTGACACCGGACACACGCTCGTGCACCTCGCCATACGGTGGGTACGCACGCCCCTGCCCCTACAGGCGATATAGTGAACACGTGTACAAACAATGACGTAACACTTGCAGGTTCCAAAGACAAGAAATCCTGTCGACTCTCCTGTCTCGAATATCGGGCGGAGGACCGGGGCTCAAACGGTCGCCCTCCTACGTGGGTATGTATTGCTAAAGATTTTATTTTTATTTGTTACTGAAGATTTTATTCAAACTGTCCATACTGTATGTAAAATAATAGTGCAAAATCATATAAAATTATTATTTATTATTAATAATATGCGTACATAGTCTTGCCCTAAATACTCTTACAAAGAAAAACATTTATATTGCACATATTTAGTACTGTTACAGTGTGTAAGACATTAATTTATTACATTTATATAAAAGGAATAAGTATCTGTCTGTCTCCATTAAGTATACGTTTCTTGTTTAAGTCAAGCTCAGTTATCAACAGACTTCACTGCCAATGGTATGGATTGTTTTACGAGCTCTTATCGCAGCATATATAGCAAGACATACTGTCTAGAACTGCGGATTGAGACCGGGACTGGATGACGGTCAGTCTTCAGCTCTATTATGCCCTGGAACGTTGCTTGCTAACCCAGCTCGGGTGGATTGACTGTGACCGTGGCGCTATTCTATTCTAAATTCAAATGTAATATTTTGTTTGTGCAGCGCCGGACCTGGCCACGGCGATCCGGCGGCACATCGCCAACTGCATCCGACACAAGAAGGGCAACTTCCCGTGCCGGTACATCAACGAGTTCTGCACCTTCTCCCTGCCAGCCGGTGAGTGGCTCTCGACGCTCCTGGCCGGAGACGCTGCGAACCGACTATATGACTTGCTTTCATCGTGAGACTAGCTGTTGCGTTAGGTTTCCGAACCTATACAACTTAGGGGCGTTCAAGAAAATAGTATATTGTGTATTTAAAATACTGGCAACGCACCTGCAAATCCTACGCTGAATATAGCAGGTGCCTACACGAATATATTACATCGAATACCACCACCGGGTGAACCAACATGCTCTCCGGTGCGCTATGATAGGGATCGTGTAAGGTCCATGTCATACGCACTGTATGTGTAATTGTGCTGTGTCCCGTGCTGCAGAGATCGAGGAGCTGCCGGGCGCCATCCAGGAGCAGCTGTTCACGGAGCTGCTGGACCGGGACGCGCAGCACACGCTCGAGGCCGAGCCCCCGCTCATCAACTGGAGTCTCGAGCTCAACGTCACCTTCGGTAAGAACACACACACACATTCCAGTACTGCAGGTATCTACAGAAACTATTCATTATATTGAGTGCTTTTAATTTCAACTCCCTTTTCTCGAACAATCGCAGCAACGAGACTCGTCGTGCTATGATCATTTGATTGAAATGCGCAATAACAGGATTGCGCATTCCATGACAGGGTCGCGGCTGTACGCGCTGTGGAACCGGTCGGCGGGCGACTGCCTGCCGGACGCGGTGTGCCAGGCGGCGTACGGCGTGTTCGACCGCGCCAACGTGCTGCGCGCCGCGCTGGCCGACACGCTGCAGCACGCGCAGCGCGGCCTGTTCGCGCGCTGGCAGGCCTGGGAGCGGCTGCAGGCGGCGCGGCTGCAGTACGCGCCCGAGGACGCGCAGCTGCGGGCCGAGTGGGCGCGCCTCGCCGCCGCCGCCGCGCGCCCCGGCACGCCGCTGCACCAGGTACTCGCACGCACGCAAGCACACACGTACGCAAACACACACATATCGCTTCTAAGCACCGTAACTATTTACTAGTGGGAAGAATAGGCTCGCGCCACCGCCATTAGGTGTGAATACACCGCTCACGTGCTGCTTCCATCACTACATATTATAAAACAAAGTCGCTTTTTCTGTCACTATATCCCTTTGTACGCTTAAATCTTTAAAACAACGCAACGGATTTTGATGCGATTTTTTTTAATGGATAGGACAATTCAAGACGAAGGTTTATGTACATAATTTATTACATATAACAATAATTGTTGGAGGGGTCGGAAAAAATAGGCCGTCTGGGAGTTTTCAACGAAAACGCTGCCTAAACCCTTCGAGATATAACAAAATAATGTATGGTGGAATTGTGTATCTTAAATAGGCCTACAAAAAAGTCCGCGATAGCATATGTCTATCTCTAAGGGATATCATACTATATCCATTTAATACTATAAAAAAAGGGGCAATTATAACGCGATAATTTGAAAGTTATTTACACAAATACGGTATCAATCCTTATCATTTTAAATCAGTTAATTAGTTTGATCACTTCGTGAAGATTATTTTTCCCTTTTACATCATGCAAATTAAATGAATACTTTAGGAGATATGGCAAAATCAAAATAAAAGGCAAGAAAATAAATCGTGTCGCCGTGTATCGAACCGGCGTTTGTAATAGTATCCTAAATATGCCTACAGAAAGTCTGCGAAGGGATATGTCTTTATGTGCAAGATAACATATATGTATATCCATTTTAATACAAAAATTTAGTCATTATTAAAATAGAAAATGATCATCATCAGACACGATAAATCTGTAAATCTAAGTTCACGCGGGCGAAGCTGCGGGTAACAGCTAGTTTTAAGTAAAACAGATTCACAATACACATTTAATAAATGTTAATAAATGTTCGGAAATCGACTAAATAGATATTATTTTCACAGACCAATATCCAGGTATAAATTCAAAAGAATTCAAAAGATTTTTAGATGAAAAAAATATTTCCTTAATTTTTACTGCAGTAAACTCACCGTTCTCTAATGAATTAAACGAAAGACTAAATCAGACATTAGTCAATAAAAACAGATGTAGGATAAACGAAAATAACACTAAAATTGCTTGGACAACTGTAGCACAAAATTGTGTGAAAGCCTACAATGAAACAGTGCACAATGTCACTGGATTTTCTCCACAGTATTTATTAAACGGAACTGAGGTTTCAATTTTGCCAAATGAGCTAAAAATGAAAAAAACCGAGTATGATTTGATGCAAGATAGAAAAACAGCTTTAGCAAATACTATCAAATCACATAATTATAACAAAATAATTTACGATAAAAATCGAAAAGATATTGATTTCAAGGTTGGTGATGCTGTTTTTGTAGAGAATGGAAATAAGCTAAATAGGAGGAAGCTCGACGAGTTAAGAATCGGGCCGTACACAATTATAAAGAAAATATCAAACTCAATTTATGAGATAAACACCCATCATAAGAAATCATTATCATCAATTTTTTTTCATATTTCAAAACTAACTCCAGCGCCAAGCTTTAAACATCATGATGAAGATGAATGAGTTAGATATTTTTGTTTGTTATATTTTAAATATGTATGTTTGATATTATTTTATTTAATTTTCCCTGGGAGGGGGAGATGTAAAGAAAAAATATTTTCTTTAATTTATGTCAAACCTTATTGTGTATGATAATAAATAGTTGGCATAAGATAATTGTTAAAATCTTAGCTGTTATAGGATAGGAAAATATTTTAAATAATTACAATGGTTATAAAATATTAGTATGATAAAATATAATTTGATGATTTAGAATCGACATAGTAAATTATTAACATGAAATGTCGTTTCTTTTATTACAGGTAATATTTTATTAGTGATTGTTTCTTATTATTTATGATTAGTTTATGGACAAAATATTTAAATCATCTGATATATTTATTTATATAAACAAATAATTACCGTGGCAGTCTATGGGACTATTCTATGAATGTTTATGGAACTTTAGTGACTAACAAAAATAACAGAAATCAATAAAGTTTCCACTAAAAACTACTGCATTCAAAAATAATTATAGACAGTACTCTTATTTAAATTGTACATATTAATAATATAACTAATAATAATTGCATAGTGTTAATGATGAGCAGTAGTCAGGCGGGTGTACTGATGTGTTGTGTGTTGCGGCCAGCTGCACGTGTTCGCGCTGGCGCACGTGATGCGGCGGCCCATCATCGTGTACGGCGTGGACGTCGTCACCTCCTTCCGCGGGGAGGCGCTGGGCTACGCCGGCTTCCAGGGTAACGCACACCACCTACTGTCATACTAACACGCGACTGTCACTTTCGAACACATAATGCCTCTATCAATTCTAGAGTCTCTTGCCGTTGAACGACGGAGGAGTGAAGTTGATATATTGTATTCCGTCCGTGCAGGCATCTACCTGCCGCTGCTGTGGGAGCCGGAGTTCTGCAGCAAGTCTCCGCTGTGCCTGGGCTACACGCGCGGCCACTTCTCCGCGCTGGTGCCGCTCGAGCCGTACGCGCAGCGCCACTACATCTGCCGGTAAGCCAACGCTCACACCCGCCCGCAATACGACGAGCCCTCAGCAACGGTCTAGTATTGTAGCCACTTGCTGGTGTAGCAGCATTCATCAACATCACCGCGACGCGCAGTAATTGTACACCCGCACTCGGAGTCACGCGCATGAGACAGCATGCGTCTCTCCGTCTCAACCGAGTACACGTGCGGAGTGCTACATGATAGCTGTATCGTTCCTCTCGCTCGCTAATCATTTTACTCTGTATATAAACACCCATTTTTTACTTGTAAATACATTCTGATACAACAATTGGAGTTTTAATCATCTCTCTAATCAAATAAACTAAGTCTTGCTAAAGTGGTGACCCCGACTGAAAAAAGAACACCTACAGGGTAGAACCTATTCACAGAAGACCCTATTTGAAGACAGAAGAAAATTTGAATAATCAAGATGACCAGCAACAATGAAAACCAAGAAACTCAAGATCAGAATCAATCACCACCACCTGCCACGTCACACGAAATAGGAGGCATCGCCCTCAGTCTCCGTGTACCACCATTTTGGCGTGATCGTCCCAGATTATGGTTCATCAGCTTCGAAGCCGCAACCCATGATCTTCGGAAGAGCCAAGCCCAACTAGCGCAGATGGTCATCGCCCAACTAGACAAGCAAGACGTGGAACAAATCTCCGATCTTCTGTACAATCCACCTTCTGAACACCAATACCACACGCTGAAAGAACGTCTCATATCCGTCTATGAAGAAAGCGAAGGAAGACAATTTCAGAAGCTTCTCCAAGAAATGGAACTAGGCGATCAGAAACCTACACAACTACTCCGACGTATGCGTAACCTGGCACGCGACAAGGTTTCCGATTCAACATTACGTCTCATGTGGATGAACCATCTCCCGCCACACGTCCGTTCTGTTCTCGTCGTCAGCGATAATCAGCATCAGTCCGTGCATTGAAGGAAGTGTTATTTAAGAATGTATATTTTTGTCAATTTATTGTTTCCTACTTTTATTCCTAACCCTCTTCATTTATGGAATAATGCGTTTGCAGCCACATTATTCATAAATCTAACCATCTCTTTTAATCATAACTACTTTCCATTTTAATGTCAGTCCGGTTAAATACGTAATTAATCTACGCAATTTTCTAAATCAAGAAAACTATGAAAGTTATAAATTCTAAGTTGAACCTAAATTATTTATCTAAGTCATGATTAATTTATTCTTATTTATTCATTGAATATCATTGTTTTCTATTTAATTAACAACATGAGAAAAAAAATCTATATTATTTTATATCAATGACCAGCAAGTATCCAACACAAGAATGTACTACGTTGCAGTTTACATTATTGTTAAAAAAATATACATGAGGTATTTTATATCATTACAATATGAATATAAACTGACAAAATGTTGATGACATTTTTTTTAGAAATACTTCAATTATTATAATAGATCATGATATTATGCCTCCTACAAAATTTAAAAATAAGTAATTTATTTATTTTATTAAATAAAATTATTTTTAAAACCGCTAAAATATATTTATATCTGACAGTCATTTTTTATATAAGCTAAATATAATAGAAAAAAAAATATACCGAATGTTTGATCAACTTAAGAAGATAATGGATGGCCGTATTTCTCACGATGGACAGCTTACTTTTCTCGGATCTCTCCCAGCACCATTCCTTTGGAACCCTTAGACAGTAACATCTCCCGGCAGCTTTTCTTTGGATTCCTTGGACAGCAATATCTCCCGGCGCCTTTCCTCTGGATTCCTTGGACACCAACGTCTGCTGGCGCTGTTTCTCTCTCAATTCAGACTTCGGACTCCATTTTTTTTTCTCTGCATCTCTTTATTATTATTATTTTTCTTCGTACTCCTTATAATTTAACGATTATTATTTAAATTCTTCTTTCTTCAATTTTATTTAATGTTTCTGTATTTCTTCTTTTTTTTAATTTATTCAGTTAATAATATTGATTGTTCCTCATTTGTCATTGTTATGTTATTTTATTATATTATTTCCTTATTTCTTCATTATAATATGTTTTAATTATTTAATATAATATTTTAAGTCATTATTATATTTTTATCTTCCTGTTTTAGTATGGCTTAATTATATATTCATATTATTTTATATATTTTAATTATATTAATTTAAACAAAGGCTCAGCGCTGCCGCAAGGCAGCACTGGCAGGGTCGCCATGTAATGTAGGAGAGAGGTGGATGGCGTGTGTATGGTTCGGGTGCCGGTATAATACTCTTTATTAAATCAATACAATATATCTTATATACTAATACATATAAGTCAGGGCACTACACCATTAGCAAGACCGCCGCACTCGACGAACTGGCACTTCTGGCTGACAAAATGCTAGAACAGAACCAAGAAGTCTCCGCCGTGATGACATCATCATCCAACACCACCAGTCATCGCTCAGATTGTCAATTGCTTATGGAAGAAATAAGAAAATTAAGCCTCGAAGTAGCGGAATTGAAGTCCCGACACACTTACAGAGACCGTCCAAGATACAGGAACCGATCCCGTCACCGCTTCAGTTCACGCGACAAGTACAGCGCGCCGTCTCGCTCTAACTCACGCGTGCGAAACGACTCACCGTCGCCGTATTGTTATTACCATCAACGATTCGGTAATAACGCTCGAAAATGTACTATGCCCTGCACATTTAAGGATGATGTAATTAACAAATCGGAAAACTAAAATGTGCGCTGGCAGCGGCGGATACTAGCGCATCAAATAAATCATACCGCCTTTTTATCATGGACAAGAAAACAAGGCTGAAATTTTTGGTAGATACGGGTGCCAACATAAGTGTACTACCAAAATCAAGAGGAACTATCTCCAAGTCGCTACCATTCAAACTGTACGCCGCAAATAACACTACAATTGCCACATATGGCGAAAAAACACTAGAACTAGACTTAAATTTAAGAAGACCATACAAGTGGAAGTTCATCGTGGCCGACGTTACCAAACCGATCCTGGGAGCTGATTTTCTGAATCACCACAACCTTATGGTCGATTTGAAAAACCGTCGTTTAATAGATAACGTTACGAACCTTACAGTCAAGACATCTGCACTCAATACGAATATACCTACTATCAGAAGCGTCGACCAGCAGCAGTCATATCACCACATCCTGGCAGAATACCCCGGCACCACGCGTTTGTCTGCTATGAAACTAAACAGTAAAAATAATGTCGAACATCTGATCGAAACAACCGGACCGCCTATCTACTCACGAGCAAGACCATTGCCGCCACACAGATACAACGAGGCGAAGAAAGAATTCGAGAACATGATTCAACAGGGACTATGCCGTCCTAGTAAGAGCCCATGGGCTAGTCCACTTCACGTCGTACCCAAGAAGAATGGCGACCTTCGTGTCTGTGGTGACTACCGAAGATTAAACTCAGTCACTACACCCGATCGCTACCCTATACCGCGATTGCGTGACTTCACTCATCAACTATCTTCTAAGGTCATTTTTTCAACCCTTGACCTTAACCGCGCATACCAGCAGATCAAGGTCACCGAAAAAGACATAGAGAAGACAGCAATTATTACTCCGTTCGGACTATACGAATTCCCACGTATGTGTCCCGGATTACGAAACGCAGGCCAAACCTTCCAAAGGTTTATTCATGAAGTACTCAGAGGCCTTGACTACGCCTTTCCATTCATCGACAATGTAATATTAGCATCGGAAAATGAGGAAATTCATCGTCAACATCTACGCCAAGTACTACAAAGATTCGAAGAATATGGCGTAACAATTAACCCTTCAAAATGCGTTTTTGGCCAGCGAGAAGTAAAGTTTTTGGGCTATACAGTTAGCCAAGATGGTATCAAGCCGCCCGAAGAAAAAATAAAGGCTATAACCGACTATCCGAAACCCACAACCATCGAACAACTCAGACGTTTTCTCGGTATGATTAATTACTATCGCGAAAACATACCGAACGCAGCATCCATTCAAGCACCACTCAATGCATTTTTACATAACAGCAAGAAAAAAGATAAATAGAGAATCAAACGAACTTACCTGTAAGTGAAGTTCGATGATTATTAAACGAGTGATTCGCCCAAGAGATTACAAGTATTCACAAGTAGTACCACGCGTACGTGCTGCCATCATACACACTTTTAAAGCAACTCTGGATAAAGAAAACTTGTTTTCTCCCCACTCACGCCTTCCTTAACAGCCCGTCGTCGTCTGCAGTCTCATACACGTTTCTGTCGTGTACGGCTTTCCTGTTAGCTATTTCGAAAGGGCATTACATCAATATAAATAATATGTATGTAATTAGGGTTTGGGAGGGTTTGTAATCTCTTGGGCGAATCACTCGTTTAATAATCATCGAACTTCACTTACAGGTAAGTTCGTTTGATTCTCTATTAAACTTCGTGATTCGCCCTTCGAGATTACAAGTATTCACAAGTAGTTGTTTAGAGAACTACGAAATAGCTCACTACACCAGTGAAAACACTAGTGTAGTTAGGTAATATTATAACAACAGTTTTTTAGATAATATTACAAGGCTTTTATTAAAATAATCGGAAAATATGTTTCATATAGTAAATAAAATCTATATATTGTGTATATATGTAAATAAAGTGTTACACTTCATTTAAATAGGTTTAATATTTTTAATATCTTTATAATGTATATATATTTAAAGATAGAACTCGTCTGTTGCCATGGAGCTGTTTAGTTTTAATATTAGTTATTAATGTTTTAGTTTAGCTGTTTGGAATTATATATATTGTTAAATTAATACTGGTGAAACAATAGCTTTAAATGTTGTTTCTCTTTTCAGGTAAGATTTTTGTAAATATTTAATTGTAAATAATGTTTTGTAAAATTATTAAATTATAAGTATTATAAAATAAAATCTCTTTTCAGAGCAACGCAATTATAGTTTTAATTTTTCACCATAATATTATTATCTAAGGATAATAACATATTATAAAACAACATTTCTGCAGCTGCTTACCAGGAATAATGGATAAATTAAGATTTGAGTTTATGGTCAAAGCCAGCGAAGATATGAAAACAAATATTATTTGTGTGACGACAATCACAGATTTAGACGGACGGACCTTTACGATTCCAGATAAGTTACAACCTGTAAAATTACATGATGTAATTACACATACACAAATCTTTCAAAAAGTAAGGTCCACATTACAAAAACGGCACGAGAAACGACTGGTGTGGATATCCATGAATCCAGAGATGAAAGCTGTATACTGTGATGAAGATGGTAACAAACAATTTATGGGGTATCTATTAGAGGAACAAACAAAAGCACAAATATCCACAGGAATTTCCGAAGATTCTTTAATAAAAATTATGGAACGCTTCGCTGAAATGAAGAAAGACTCACAAAATTTAAAATCTTTTAATATTGGAAAAATAGTAGAAAAATTTGTTTTAGAAAAATTCAATAGCAAGATTACTAATGTGTCTCAGTGGATGACTACTTTTGAGGCGGAATGTGTTCGTATGGGAATAGAAGAAGATATAAAAAAAATTGAAATTTTTAGGTTATTTTTAGAAGATTCTTGTTTAGATTGGTATAGTTCTATGCTTATAAAGTATACAATAAATTCAGAATGGGCGATTTGGAAAAATATTTTTTGTGAAACATATGCGGATAAAGGTTGGTCGCCGATCAGGTATGCAATGTTATTTAAGTATAGACAGGGCTCGTTACTAGAATATGCAATAAAGAAAGAGAGACTTTTATTAGAAATAAATAGTTCTATTAATATAACAACTTTAATTGATTTAATTGCCATAGGATTACCAAATTTTATTACAGATAAGATTGATAGGGTTAGTATAAAGAAAACTGAAGACTTATTCAATAATTTAAGAAAGTTAGAGTATAATATAGTCAACAAAAAAACATTTGGTATAAGGACAGGACCTTCCGAAAGTAATATTAAAGAGAAAAAGGTGTATCCAATGGTTAACCCGTGTAAAATTTGTGAAAAAGAGAATAAAGGCAAACGTTACCATCCTGAATCACAATGTTGGTTTAAAATTAAAAATTATGATAAACAAAATAAAGATAAAATAAGAAGTGTTAACAATTTTGAACTAGAGGCTGAATTAAATGAAATCGATCCAAAAAACTAATAGTGCCGCCGTTAATAAAAATTAAATTACTAATTAATGACACGTTGGAAACAACAGGAATCTATGATTCTGGATCTAATGTGTCCTTAATTAATTCAAGGTTATTATCTTTAAAAAAAATACCTACTCATAATAAAAATGCAGGTTTAAAAACTATTAATGGCGTAAAAAGAACAATAGGTATGGTAACTTTAAAAATAAAAATTTTTGACATTGAAAAACATGTCGATATTTTTGTTATAGACGAAGAAAACTTTGACTATGATTTCCTAGTAGGATTAGACTGTATACAAAAATATCGGTTAACTCAAAATGACAATTTAAAAATAGCTCAAAATGGCCTTATCAATAAAGACTATATAAAAAGCAAAGATAAGGATCCTATAAGCACTGAAGAAATTCCTGGCAGTTCAGGTAGTGTTATAGGAAATAAAAAAGATATAATATATTATAATAAAAAAATATATAAAAAACAAAATATAAATAATGAGTATGAAATAAACTTTAATGAAAATATAATAATAGATAATTTTGACATTTCTGTTAATAATTTAGATCATCAGAAAAAATCTGATATTGATAAATTGATACACAAATATAATTCAGTATTTGCTAAAGACAAGTACGATATAGGTACTGTAAAAGGTTATGAAGCCCATATTGATTTAATGATAGATAAATATTGTAGTAAAAGACCGTATAGGTGCTCTATTGAAGATATGAAAGAAATCGAAACACAAATATCAAAATTACTAAAAAATAATTTAATCGAGGAGTCATATAGCCCTTTTGCTGCTCCGGTAACACTAGCATTTAAAAAAGAAGATGGGAGGAGATCAAGGCTTTGTATAGATTTTCGTGAATTAAATAAAATAGTAGTTCCCCAATCACAACCATTTCCGCTAATCGAGGATCTAATGATTAAAACAAGGAATTGTAAGTATTTTTCAACATTTGATGTAAACTCAGCATTCTGGTCTATACCTCTTAAAATTGAAGATAGACACAAAACTGCATTTGTTACTCAAGAGGCGCACTTTCAATGGACATGTTTACCTTTCGGTTTAAAAACTGCTCCTGCTATTTTTCAAAGAATATTGAGTAGTATCATAAGAAAGTATAAACTCTCAGATTTTACTGTTAACTACATCGACGATATATTAGTATTTTCTGAAACGTTTGAAAAACACATTCAGCATATATCTTTGTTATTGGAAGCAATTTTAAAAGAAGGTTTTAAATTAAAATTTACGAAATGTAATTTTGCACAGGACTCTGTAAAATATCTGGGGCATATAATAAAAAACAATACTGTAACACCACTAAAAGATAATTTGATTGCCATAAAAGAATTTCCGATTCCAAAAACACAAAAGAATATCCGACAATTTTTAGGAAAAATTAATTTCTATGGAAAATATGTGCCAAATATTTCAATTATATTGGATCCTTTACATAATTTACTAAGGAAAGGAGAAAAATTTGTTTGGTCCAATAAATGCCAAGAATCATTTGATACTATAAAAAAACTTCTTTGCTCAAAACCAATTCTAGCTATTTTTGATCCAGATTTACCAATACATATTTATACAGACGCTAGCATACAAGGTGTAGGCGCGATTTTAAAACAGATTCAATCAGACGGTGATGAAAAACCTTGTGCATATTTTTCAAAAAAATTAAATGATTCCCAAAAAAAGAAAAAAGCCATATATCTTGAGTGCTTGGCAATAAAAGAAGCGGTAAAATACTGGCAGCACTGGCTTATGGGAAAGACATTCACGGTTTTTTCAGATCACAAACCTTTAGAAAGAATGAATATAAAAGCTAGAACGGACGAAGAACTTGGAGATTTAACGTATTATTTGTCACAGTTCAATTTTGAAATAATATATTCTCCAGGTAAATATAACATAGAGGCAGATACTTTAAGTAGAAACCCGGTATTAGAGTCATATGAAAATGAAGAAAGTAGTCTAAAAGTAGTAAATTTTGTTAAGTTAGAAGACATACTAAACGACCAAGATAAAAATGAAAAAATTAAGCAAAATATAAATAAACTAATATGCAAACATAATATATATTATAAAAAAATAGGAAAAAATGAAAAGATAATACTTACTGAGGAGTTTAGTAAAAAGTTTATAAAGGATGTACATAATTACTACTGTCACATAGGAAGACAACAATTGGAAAACAAGATTAAACCTTTTTATCAAGCTGAAAATTTATTAGATAACATAAAAAAGATTTGCGAAAACTGTGGTGTATGTATAAAAAATAAATCTAGAAGCAAAAACAAGTTTGGATTAATGTCGTATTTAGGTCCCGCTACCTATCCATTCGAAATAGTGTCTATAGACACCATAGGGGGATTTGGTGGTGCTCGTTCAACCAAAACATACTTACATCTCCTAGTAGATCACTTTTCTCGTTACGCTTATATTTTGACATCCAAAACTCAGAATGCGAATGATTTTATAAAACTTGTTCAAAAGGTAACAAAAGATTATAAAATAGACTTGATTCTATCTGATCAATATCCAGGCATAAATTCGAAGGAATTTAAACAATTTTTAGAAAAAGAAGATATATCTATAGTTTTCACTGCAGTTAATGCGCCATTTTCAAACGGATTAAACGAAAGGTTAAACCAAACGTTAGTTAATAAAATTCGTTGTAAAATTAATGAAAGGAAAGCTAAAATTGCTTGGACAACTATTGCTCACGAGTGCACAGAAAAATATAATGAAACAGAACATAGTGTTACAGGCTTTTCTCCAAAATATTTACTGGAGGGAAAAAATGTTGACCTTTTACCGGAGGAACTGAAACAAAATAGAACAAATAATCATCTACTGCAAGATCGTAAAATTGCCTTAGAAAATAGTATGAAATCACATAATTACAATAAACAAAGATTTGATAAAAACAGAAAACAGTATGAGTTCAAAATCGGAGATTCGGTATATGTCGAAAACGGAAACCGATTAAACCGAAAAAAATTAGACGAATTAAAGATAGGACCTTTTAAAATAATAGATAAAATATCCAATACAATTTACAAAGTAAATACAGGTCACAAAAAGACAGAATCAAATCTTTTCCACATTACAAAAATTATTCCAGTAGTGGAAGTAATGTAGGAAAAGAAGGGGGGGGGGAGATGTAAATAAAGTGTTACACTTCATTTAAATAGGTTTAATATTTTTAATATCTTTATAATGTATATATATTTAAAGATAGAACTCGTCTGTTGCCATGGAGCTGTTTAGGTTTAATATTAGTTATTAATGTTTTAGTTTAGCTGTTTGGAATTATATATATTGTTAAATTAATACTGGTGAAACAATAGCTTTAAATGTTGTTTCTCTTTTCAGGTAAGATTTTTGTAAATATTTAATTGTAAATAATGTTTTGTAAAATTATTAAATTATAAGTATTATAAAATAAAATCTCTTTTCAGAGCAACGCAATTATAGTTTTAATTTTTCACCATAATATTATTATCTAAGGATAATAACATATTATATATATATAATACATACATTAGAATTGACGTTTACCAATAGAAGTTGAAAAAACCCCAACCTACAAGGAAAGTGAGAAAAGGAATCAAATGTTTTGATACCAGTAGTTACTTCTCAGTTTTAAAATTTGACTTAAGTTTGTGACATCTAATCCATCCAGCGGTTCGTTTGATAACATCCATGTTGATACCAGTCATGCGGCAACAGATCAAGTAGCTGCATGTCTCGTACTATAGGCACTAAGCACTGGTGTGCCCACTATCCTGGGCGGTAGCTTTTATTCATCGGCTAAAAATCTGTGAACTTACAGGCTCAAAAGTTTCCTGAAAAACTAACAAAGGGTAAATAACATTTGAAAGGCATTCTCTCAGAAGACATTTTCAAATAATAATCTAAGGTCCTAGTAAGGTAAATAGAAGGCGTCTCATATTAATGTATATTTAAAATTGGTTGAGTTCTAATAAACCCAGATTTTATAATATAATTTTTTTTTTTTTAATTTTGAATATTATTTGATAATTGAAATTAAGAATATTTGAACACGATACCCATACTTAATATTAAAAAAAAGAGCACAATTTTTCAGTTGTATTATAATATTTTGGACGCGGAGTGCTTAGTCATATATACTGCGTACTATTTTCATAAAATAATTCTTAAATCGTTTACAATATTTGATATTACATTTTCAAATCGTATTATTTGAATACAATTAGTGCTAAAGCTCATTTAACGAAGTTAATGGGGAATAATTTAAAAATTAACTATTAGTTATCAATCCTAATCCTATAAAATGTATATTATTGACGATAAAAAATTGTACCATTGATAGAAACAAGGACAGATATTGTCTTATGGTCCATAATAGACGCCAAAATAACATTACTTAACCCTTAATAAATGTTTATTATTATTATCTTTATGCATATAAGATACTCACAAAATTTATAGTAAAAATATTATTATTAATATTATTAATATCAGTTGTATTCGACGGCGTTTCGGGGCATGCGAATGCTGCCCTGATAATCCTTATGTTCTGTAAAAAAGGCTGGCTAGACTATCAGGTACACTCCCGCAGACTTATATTTTATTTATTTTTTACTTTGACTACTTTTTAAGAGTACAAGTCGTCACGTTTTTGAAAAGATTAGTTCCACTGAGTTTGTTTCGCCGGTTCTTCTCAGTGGGCTTGCTTTGGAACCGGTGGTAGACTCAATTGACTTTCAAAAAGATACTTTGATTGTACTATTTTGAATAAAAATTTTGACTTTGACTTTGACCTATGAAAAATGATATCGTGATTTGATTTGCTAACCAGCTGGCAAGAATATCTACTTCAGGTTTTTCGAAATTATTAAATTTTGAAAAGTATAGTCGGCTAACTCCTATTCTATATCAGAATTAACGCAAACGGGATTCTGCGTCGGCCTCATAGTTGTCTTGTGAGCTAACGTAGGATGCGAACACATTATCATATAGATATAGACCCTTTTGATACCACTTCAAGTGTGTCGGTTAATATCATCCTATTTACATAAATATTATTTGTTTATGTATATAGCAGTGGAGTTGTCAATTCTCAACGGAACGTTTAATTTTATGTCTTGCATAATCTACTGATTCCGAATTACTATGCGACAACAAAATGCACCTTTAGCTATAAGTAATCGATGTGATGGTAGAATCCTGCTTAAGAATAGCTATTTCATCCCCTGTACCTGTACGAGACTAGTCAGAAAATAATGCCGTTCGACAAACGCCTAACCGTATGGGCTAAAACATTCATCATTATTATTAATCTAATAGTGGAAATCGTAAATAAACATATTGGTAAATAGATATATTGGTCGTAATCATTTTCTTGTAAATAAAGATAAATTAACCCATAAGTTTTTTGTATTTATCCAGCCATATTGTAATGTTAAAACAAACCGATATTAGTGATTCTATCAAGTGCGTAAAGCGTCGCAATTTCTTTAGTCTCTTAAAAAATGTTTAAACTAGATTATTAATAATTATCATTATTATTGTAGTAATATCTATGGGCACTTTTACACCACGTTAATCTTGTTCCACGCTAAGTTTATTTCGGACAACGAAACATATCTTATACTTTTTAATATACATAAGATATGCAAGATTTTCACATCCATGACCCAGGAATACAAAAAACTCTTTATTCCCAGGTGGGAATCAAACCCTCTAACTCCACCTTCCGTGCAACCCGCTAACTCAATGGTAAGCGCGTTGCTCAAGC
The DNA here is from genome assembly GCA_905333005.2 of Lycaena phlaeas. Lineage (NCBI taxonomy): Eukaryota > Metazoa > Arthropoda > Insecta > Lepidoptera > Lycaenidae > Lycaena > Lycaena phlaeas. The sequence continues at coordinate 10,282,908 of HG995185.1, forward strand.
CATAGAGGTCGTTAAATAAATAAATCGTAGAGGCTCTTGCTTATTTTTGTTTGTCTAAAAAATAGATATAAGTCCTGGTTACGTAAAAATTGCACAAGCTGGTTGCATGATTTCTGTAAAATGTAAGGCGACTCATTGATCCTTTTTAACCACTGAAAACGGCAAGTATTTGTTACACTGATTATCACAGATTTATAAATATATATTAATAAATCTGTGCTGATTATGAATAGCTATAGAAAAAATTTTTGGCATGTTTATGCACATTTGACATTTGACAATTATTAGAAATAAGTTTTAAAGCTGTTCTATAATCAAGTTTGAAAGTGTGGCGCGGATATACATCAGTTGAAATAAACCATTATTTCGATTACTCTTTTTTATAAGAAATATGCCATATAAATTGACCAGAACATGGTTTACATTCATGTATCGCATCTAATGAAAGTAAATAATTTATTTCCCTAGTCATTTCCCTGTCATACGCAATATTTGTGGGTCTATTGACTGGTATGTTAGTCTGGGTAACAGCAGAAAGAAAAGGTATACGTAAACCTTGTACTCAAGGCAATATCAAGAATCAATATCTGCGCCTACGCCTTATTTAAAAAATTTAAGTCTACCTGCTTCCAGCGGGTGTTGGTCAGGAGCGCCATCTACCGATCCACATGAAACCGCCGCTTTTTTCAGCACCGGTGTCCGCTTGTTGTTCTGGCGCCGCTCCGCTGCTGGCTGTTGCTGGCACCGCCAGCCGGCGAGATTAGCTCGGATTCGGTTGCGTGTACCGAGCACCCGGAGTCGGCTGTCGGTGGCGGCTCTTACCCAAGTTTAAAGCCTAACCTGTACTAGAGGTGGAAAAGTTAGTTACGACTCGTGGTCGTTAGCGACCTAGTCTTTGTTATAGCAGACCTACTCTGCGTCAGTCGTAAGAAATGGCTTTTATAGATGTCAACTTTTCTTGTAAATCTCCTCCGAAAAAGCTGAGCTGGTCCCGTTTAAGATACTTCGTTATCTTCTACGCTCTTGTCTAGAGAAGCCGTTAAAGTATTCCCATATAGTCAACATAGCATAAAAAACGACTTACCTCACTCGATATTTTTTATTTGATTATCGCCATTGTTGCGAGACATGAAGATCATTAATTATGAGGTTAGAATTTGAGTCACACCGTACATGGCAACAGCTAGTGGATTTTCTAATAACATGTTATGCCTTTTAAACATTTTCCAAAATGTCTTTAATATCTTCTCCAATGTAATTTACCTTAATATAGGCTTATCGGCTCTAGCTGTATTTATGTACCTATTAGTCCCCAATGTTTCTCTGATTTTTTGGCTCATAGCCTTGATGCCAAGGATAGCCAGGATAGGGTGCTGATCTTCAGACGCGAGATAAATTTGAAAGATTATTACCCACTACTACTCAACAGATTGAGGGTATCAAAAAAAATATATAAATATTAAATACTGTTAATTCCATCTTTGTCGATGATCATTAGCTTCTAGTATAGTTTTTGTGATACAGTCTCACGGGCTGTACTCTAAAAAACATCCAAAGTATTCACGACGCAGTCTCACGGATTTTGTGTTCAGGGCACAATCTCACGGATTTGTGTTCACGACACAATCTCACGGATTTGGGCTCACGAACAATCTCACGAGTGCGTTCTAGAATAAAGTGCATAAAAAACCACACAACGCCCAGTCCAGAAAAATAACTCCATTATTGTTGAGTGTGGTTATGTAAGCTCATCTTTGTCAACGATCGTTAATGCTTGGTATCATTTTTGTGATACAGCCTCATGGGCTGGCTGCACTTCGAAAAAACATCCAGTGTATTCACGACGCAGTCTCACGGATTTTGTGTTCAGGGCACAATCTCACGGATTTGTGTTCACGACACAATCTCACGGATTTGGGCTCACGAACAATCTCACGAGTGCGTTCTAGAATAAAGTGCATCAATAAAAACCACAACGCCTAGTCCAGAAAAATAACTCCATGATTGTTAAGTGTGGTTATGTAAGCTCATCTTGTCAATGATCGTTACTGTTTTGCATAGTTTCTGTGATACAGTATCACGGGCTGTACTCTAAAAAACGTCTAATGTATTCACGACACAACCTTCTAGGCTGTTTTTTTTTTTTTTGTTTTTTTTTTGTTAGTGGGTAATAATTTTTCAGATCAATCTCAATATCGCATTAAGAAGAAAAAAATTTACAAAAGATAATATTAACTGAATAAATAATTTTTGATTTACCTTCATTTATTGTATTCGCTCGTGTTATTATTTTGAGCATGACGAATAAAACTATGGAGACCTATTTTGCGATCTCTAGCCATTTTTCGTTCCAATCCTTTATTTTTCCTTTTCATCGTAATTCTTGCGTTTTTCCATTCCATGTCTAATATTCTATAGTGACACAGCTACGAACTTTCAGTATGCTAACTTCACTTAGAAAGAAAAATGCGTGTGCGATGGCCGGCACACAAAACGTGTATGAGACTGCAGACGACGACGGGCTGTTAAGGAAGGCGTGAGTGGGGAGAAAACAAGTTTTCTTTATCCAGAGTTGCTTTAAAAGTGTGTATGATGGCAGCACGTACGCGTGGTACTACTTGTGAATACTTGTAATCTCGAAGGGCGAATCACGAAGTTTAATCAATTATTCAATGGACCGAGCAAGCAAATGAAGCTTTCATGAAGTGCAAGAAATCTATTCAAGAAGCCGCCATACTCTCTCATCCACATCACTCTGTCCCGCTCGCACTCATGTGTGACGCGTCGAACCTATGCGCTGGCGCCGTCTTACAACAGCGCGTAAACAATACTTGGAAACCCCTTGGATATTTTTCGAAAAAATTCTCCGAAGCACAGTACAAGTACAGTACATTCGATCGAGAGCTAACAGCAATATACATGGCCGTGAAACATTTCAGAAAAATATTTGAAGGAAGACCATTAATAATCTACACCGACCATAAACCACTCACCTATGTATTTACTAAAATCAACGCAAACAATGAAACAGCGAGAAGAACTCGTCAAATTTCATTCATCGCCGAGTTCACAACCGACATACGACACATCAACGGAGCCGACAATATCGTCGCCGACGCGTTATCGCGAGTCGACGAGATCGAATGTCCATCGACATTCGACTACAAACAACTAGCCGACGCGCAAGACGAAGACACCGCTATTCAAAACATACTCACACAAAAAAATCTACTCATGAAGAAAGTATCATTGCCTACATCAAACAAAGAAATATACTGCGAATGTTCAACATCAAGAATACGTCCATATGTACCAGAAAAACTCCGTCGAAAGGCATTCAACTCGATCCATGATCTCAGTCACCCTGGGATTCGAACAACTCGCAAGTTAATTCAAGAACGTTTCTTTTGGCCGAACATGAACACCGAGATCGGTGAATGGACGAAGAATTGTACAGCATGCCAAAAAGCTAAGATACAACGTCACACTACGAGCGCTTTATCAACCTTCCCACAAACAGCCGAACGATTTTCTCATATACACATCGATATCGTTGGACCTCTCCCCACTTCTCCGCAAGGTCAGCGCTACCTACTGACGATGGTAGACCGCACTACACGATGGCCCGAAGCAAGCCCAGTACAGGATATATCAGCTGAAACAGTGGCGAAAATATTCTATGAAAACTGGATATCAAGATTCGGATGCCCGCAGAAAGTAACAACCGACCAAGGAAGACAGTTCGAGAGTAAATTATTTGTTGCTCTTACACAAATATTAGGCGCCGAAAAAACAAGAACTACTGCATATCATCCTCAATGCAACGGGTTAGTTGAGCGCTGGCATCGCTCTATGAAAACAGCACTGAAGGCAAGGCTGACACCCAACAAAAACTGGATCGACGAGCTACCTACCATTATGTTAGGCTTACGCGCTGCATTACGCACTGACACACAAGTCAGCGCCGCCGAACTAACATATGGTCAAAGTCTACGTTTACCAAGTGATTTCTTCACTACGCAACATTCCATCACCGCCATGGATTATGACTTCGTGACGAACCTCCGTCAAACAATCAACAGTCTTAAGCCTATGCCTAGTCAATCACATACCAACAGCAGACCTACGTTCGTTCACTCAGACTTAGAAAAATGCGAACATGTATTCATGCGAATAGATGCCGTTCGTAAACCTCTTCAACCACCATATGAAGGACCCTACCGTGTATTGAAAAGAACGAACAAACATTTCACAATTCAGCTGCCTGGACGAGAAGCCGTCATATCAATAGATCGGCTGAAACCAGCATACATTTTGAACGAGCAAGAGGAAGACACATCATTCAAGCAAGTTCAAGTCACGAGACGCGGGCGAGCCATCAAACCACCGGTACGCTTCGCTTGAAGGGGAGCCATGTAGCAGCATTCATCAACATCACCGCGACGCGCAGTAATTGTACACCCGCACTCGGAGTCACGCGCATGAGACAGCATGCGTCTCTCCGTCTCAACCGAGTACACGTGCGGAGTGCTACATGATAGCTGTATCGTTCCTCTCGCTCGCTAATCATTTTACTCTGTATATAAACACCCATTTTTTACTTGTAAATACATTCTGATACAACAATTGGAGTTTTAATCATCTCTCTAATCAAATAAACAAAGTCTTGCTAAACTGGTTTCAGAATAATCGTATTAAACCGTTTCGGTGTGTGGGTTGCAGCGAGCAGGCGGAGGAGATCGAGGAGACCACGTACCTGCCGCTCACCGACGCCGACGGCAAGCTGCTGCCCGTGCACTTCCTCAGCTGCGACGAGGTGAGAGTACAGTAGGGCTGGTCCAGGTGCCACAGACCCCCGAGCTTCTTTGACGAGCAAACCTAACCCACGTTATGGTAATGAGCTATGCGAAGGGTGTCACTAAAATAGTGGGGTACGTGAGGTCGTGGGATGCTCCTAGTGTATGCCTTGCCGTCAGATGCCGTGTCTATTAGTTCGTCTAAGTGCATGTGATATTCCCTGTTATCAGATGTCGGAGGAGGAGCTAGTGGTGCGGCGCTGGACGGAGGCGCGTGCGTGCGGTGGCGTCCTTTGCGCGGTACAGCGGCTGCATGCGCGCCCGTTGCTGCAGGCGCAAATGTTGGAGGAGTGGCTCAACCATTACCGTCGCCTGGCGTGAGTACCTCCCCCTTTTAGAAACCCTCATAAAAGTAGAAGCCACACCGCCCACTAATGTCTATGATTGTGTGCAGACAGCAGACGCGCGGGCCGTTCCCGCCGCGGCTGCCGCGCCTGCACGCTGCTGAGTTATCCAGCGACGCTGACAGTGACGAGGAGTGACACCTCCGTGCCGCGCCCATCCGCGCCGCTCCCGCCCTGCCGGACACTCCCACGCCCGCAACACACGCCGCACGAGCCACACCCATCGCACGTACCACGCCTGCCGCACGCATGCTGCAAACGACACACGCCGCACGTACTGCGACCGCCACGATAGCCATACCCGCAACACACGTTACACACGCAACACCCAACATACGTACCACGTCTAACATACGCATGACACAGATAACACACGCCCTGCGTATCGCGCCCGTCACGTGCGTCACGGCAGCCACGCCCACAGCCACGCCCCGTTCTGCACGCACCGCGCCCGAGATCACTCGCAACAACACCCGCAACAGCTAGTACACGCGAGCCACTCCAGTTACGGTTGCATGCATTTACTCTGCACCTATCCTCTCAGAACAAGATTTTAAATCGTTTTCGTATCGTATACTTGATATTACCAGGTTGAGTTTTTTAACCATTAAAAAGCAATAGAATTGTGTATTAAGATACTGACAGCATTAAAAATGCTCATAAGCTAAACATTTGCAATAAGCATGCTTATTGCTTGTACTAAGCATACTCGAAAATAAACACGCTCAAAATAATCGTACGGACAGATGTGCCATTTGGTATCAGGTTCTCGACTAAAAAACGTGTACAAAATATATATAGTGAGTTTTAGTTTTAATAATTTTTATTTTTAAACTTGAATCGTCCATGCTCTTTAATAAAGAAGCATTGTTTCGTGCAATATTATTTTCATATGAATAAGAATGTGTCTTACACAGACACTCGTCATATTATCTTTTTTTCGCTACAGAGCGATGCAGCTACTGTCGCAGGTGGCCATGGATTGATAATTGCAATAATCGATTAGATTTTAATCGTGCGCTCAAAAACAAGTCTGTTCAGTAACGCCCGGACCACGCCCGGACCACGCCCGGACCACGCCCGGACCACGCCCGGACCACGCCCCCTCCTACCTGCGTCGCGCGTAATATGCTCCAAAATCAAACGTCGCGTCGTTGCGATTTTGCAAAACAATATTGCGACATGCTAGTGAGCACTAGCTCAATAAAAGCAAGCTTTCGTGCTAGTAACGAGCACGTCTGTCCGTACCTTTAATTTTGAAACAATACCGCTCCCGCGTTTTCAAATTATAAGTAAAATATGTCGGCTCACACAAGATATGGACACATCTGAAAGACACATTTGAAAACGAAACGCTCACGACACCGGCCACGTTTGAAGCACCGTACTAGCAATCTAACTTGGAAATATGTACCCAGTATTGATCATGCGCGATAATTGCCAAGATAAACGTTGTCCGCTGGGGCGGGAAAACAGATGTTTCACATCAAACCTAGAACATCACTCGTAGCTAACTTCGCACCGATCATGTTAAACCGTTAGTACTTAGCCTTATTAAAAGTTTATCCTAGTTCGCGTCTTTCGATGCGATGCTATAGCATGGAACGGTCTCCACTATTATTATAAGGGTTGTAATTATGTGACTTTGATATTGTCAACGCTTGAAACGTAGACGTTCTAAATTTATATACTTATATAATATTTGAAGACGGATTTTTTTCTAGGGAGCGATTCGATCGGATGTCAAAAAGGATCAAGGTACAAAGGGGCTACGCACGTTTGTCAAGCTACGCTTTGCAAGAACATAATAAAATGTATCTATTGTTTGAACTGTAACCCGCGGACACGCTAAGGTATTAATTGTCATTGTCCTGAAAAGCGAAGATTAACACACGTGCGTAGCCTGCGCGTGCGCCGCGAAAGAGCCTTACATTAAAAGATAGAAATCTTATATTCATCATCATAGAAAGATTATTAGATGTAAAAAAACATTAAAATAATGTTTTTTTACATCTATGAAATACCTATGAATTGATAGTCAAAATATAAATTCAATGTTATAGAGCTATACAATACTTGGGGTTCTAATAAACGCCCTTCACCAAATTATTCAATTTTAAATTTAAATTCGTGTGTTAAGTAAATATTAAGAACATTGTTTCAGCTATTTTTATAGATATTATAATATTAGTAATGCAAAGAAAATGTACGCCGCAAATTGAGAGTCGCAGAGCGGGTGGCGTGGCGGGTAACGTGGCGTATAGCGATTCCGAAATCAAGAATCTAATGATGATGTTATAAAATAATATTTATAATGAAATACAAAAAAAAAAATGAAATTTCCGTATTAAAGTTATATTCCCAAATTATCAATGTCAAAAAATATATTTTTTTATGTCCTACTCCTACTAATAATAAAACAGTATTTATATAAATGATTTGTCACGTACATTGTCTGCCATGATCTATGCTGAGCCAATTTCAATGAAATTTCTCACTCTGCACGGTTTGGTTTAACTTGAGACATGGGATCGTTTCGGACGCGCTACATCACGGTAACGTTGTCTGATGCAGGACGGCAGTTCGGGCCCCTAGTATAAAACAATATGAAACTACGCTCTGCCTCAATTTGCGGCGATAGAGCAATAATGTTAAACGCTTCGAATCTGATCACGCTAGAGTAGTATCAGGCTCTCGAAGATAGAGACAGTTTATTTTTACATTTAGATTCATAGAGCATATAGTGATAGCCTAGAATTCCCTGTATGAAACTAAATCGTAATGTAATAGTGTTCACTGGAAACCATTGGTATCACAAAATTAAGACTGTCCAGTTAATTTGAAACGGTAAGGGTTTGGGAATATTATTTTGGTTTTTCGTATTCGGTGGATGGCAACTGCGATGTGAGTACTTAAGTTATGATAATTTCGTTGAGATTTAAACGATCGACTTGAAATTCTAAATTTATGTATAAAGAAGTAATAAACATATTCAAATATTTAATAGTGTACAGAGAGTTTAAGGTGTATTTATTTTTGGTTATGTATGTATATAGCATATAATTTTTTTCGAAGTATTCTAGTAGATGTATAGATAACTATACTTTGTAGGTATATTTAAAACGCTTAGTGTTTAAAGAATTACTGCGGACCAGTGTAAGGAAAACCTTTCAAATTTTGATAATAGAAAATGGTTTAATGACAAACTGAGAAATGTGATCTTATAGGATACGGTATACCAAAAAATATATCAATTTTTAACTTTTGTTTATATAATATGGATTATATATAACACCCTTACACTTGTCTGTAATAAAATTAGCCTTTTAATAAGTTCAAAATTGATATAACTAGATTTTAAACATTTGCTTTGATATAAATAGAGATACATTAATCTCGCATAGTTTCTGCCAATGATGTTATTTAAAGTTATACACAAGCTCCTCCAGTAATACACGGAGTGATGAGAGAGGGAGCAGTTTATACAACACCCTACCCGGTAGAACTAACCTGAGCCTCACTAAGAAGCCCATTATCTTTAATAGTAACCGTAAAATTAATACAAATACCTGCAGTAGAATATTTCGACTCAAACCGTAATATCCAAAATCAACTATATTTAATACCGATTATTACATTTTACTCCACGTTACCGTAAAGAATTTAATGTACAATTCCCTTTTATTTAATAAAAAAATATGTATCCAATCTGAAACCATAGTAATATAATTATATTATTTTTCATTTAAATGTTAAATTATATTCGCTCAAACCGCTTGTCGCTCCGCTTGGATAAATTCGCAACCTAGTTTAATGTTTTATAGATAATATACTTGTGAGAAATTGTATATAGGTTTAACGGGACTTTGAAGTGTTTGATCTGGTTTTTCTTTATTAACGGAACACGTACAATTTATTTTTAAATTATGTACCTACCTATTTTTTTTATTAATAAAGCACTTATTTTATGAAGCGTTTTTTTCACCCTAAAATGAATAATAATGTTATCGAGCTACGCAGTCTATCATTAGACACGTGGCTCTTAAGTTTTAATATTTCTTTATTCAATATAATTTTCTGTATAAATATAAAATTTTAGGTATATATTTATCAACAAACTTATAAATGATAGTTTTATTCCTATCGTTAATATCTATATCTGCAAACAATACATTGCTATATTAGTACATCCTACTTCCTACTAATATTATACATGTAAAGGAGCCATCAGCTCATCTACTCCTCCGATTAAGTGTAACTAAATACCCTCGGGCCAGCAGCTAAGGTCATTCCGAAAAAATAATTTATCCCTATACCGCTAAAGGAATGGCAAGTATGCGGGTGAAACCGCGGGGCGCTGCTAGTACAATAGTTTTACCGATTGGAGGGGGGAGCCGTTGTGTCGCGCTTCCCGTCTGTATTCCCGTGTGTAGGTATCACCAACCTGTTCAAATCTTCCCTGAATATCTGTTGTCTTTTGGAAAGAAGGGCACCTCAGAGGCTTACCTGCTTACTTCTCAGCTATATCAAACGAAAAATTAAATTAAGGCAAATCTAAATGAGATTTCTGTGTTAGTCCCAAGATGGACAAAGGCGCGAACCAACACTACGGAGATCGTCTTCCCGCCTATTTCGTCTACCTAAAGTTCGTTTAGTATAAAAGTATAGTATCAAGTATCAACCGTTATATGACCCACTGCTGGGCACGGGTTTCCTCCTCGAAATCAAACGAGGAGAGTAAGTTCGTTTATCTATATTTATTTATAAACAGCGTATTTTATCAGCTATTATACTTATATATAAATATAAAAAATTCAATCATTTTAAACGATCGATATTTCGTATTGATAACTAAATTGTGGTGATAGTTTTCTGCTACATTTAGACCTTTTTTATTCCTTATAACCCTTGAATTTAAGCAATCATTTCCCTCAATCTAATTAAAAGCACCTTTAATCAATGGAAATAAAATAAAAAATTACAATTATTTAATTTCTAGACAATGTGTTCTTGTATAAAAAAGATCGGGATGAATGCATGATGAATGTCATAAAAATTAAAAAGTGATAAAAATAATATAAATATTTTTCAACAGTCTTCAGTGTTGCTAGAATCCATGTGAAATATTTGGGATTCCCCTTATAGTAAATATAATGAAAAAAAAACTACTCTTTTAGTTTTCAGACGTCTAACGTCCCATAATTTACATCATTCATATTTTTTATACTAAAAACATTGAACGCTTATCGCATTTGAACGTGAGATTTATTAATTGCCCGGAACGCAAGCGCAAAGCGCGCCTATAGTGCCCAGAGTCCACCGCCGGTGACAGCTGCAGTTGGCTGCAGTTGTGAGTACTGAAGTACGGAGTAGGGGACTGTTTAGCAGTTTCGCATAAAACGCTGTACTTTTGATTAGTTTTATGAATATAAAACTCTCCTGTGTACACTGAAATAGTGGCTATGTTGTGTAAGTGATGTTTGTGATGAAGCAGCAACAATATATTTAAGGTGTTTCATTGAGTAGCAACAAAAGAACCAACATTTAATTATGGGTAAGTACGCCGGCTGTTCCTTTAGGAAAAATAATTTTGTATAATCGTAATAAAGTGTGTCAGTATGTAAATCTCTTGACCCAAATATTGATTTATATCTAATAAGAAATCTTAGATTGACGTCTCATTATTTGTTAGAAATATTGATTTTTCCCATGTGTTGAAGATTTTAAAGTTTTAAGTGAACTATGGAAAATTAATTTTTATTTTAGTAACTCTCGGAAACTATAAAGGTTTTGCCAGTACTTATTATAACTCATACATAACATGAATTAAGTGAATTTTAAATAGCACAATCATTAATAATTATAAATGATTTCTTGTTACATTTTAAACTAAATAATATAATAAGTTATTACTGGTCTATGCTAATAACTAAATGTGTAGCACAGTTGATTAGCAGGAGGCTGAGAGCTGGTTATATCACAGCTGAGGCATACAGGTTCTTATGAATCTAATTAATGTGTCCTTCATGCTCCACTACAGGAAGCTAATTTTATTTAGCACTTGTGGATTCTACACATAAATTACAATTATTTAATTTCCAGTCATGTTATACTCTCACTGATTAGGAATATAATACAAGTGTATGCAAGTAGTTTTATAGCAAATAATCAGTAAGCCTGATGAATTGTATGGAAAAGTAATATAAATAAATATTGCAATATGCATTTTAAGTGAAAACAGATTGTGATATGACTTATTTCTGAATAGTTAGGATTTAGCATGTCATGTGTATGTTATATGAAACAATATGTTAATGTTTTCTTTTCATTAAAATCATATTTCAAATCATATTTTTTATTCAGTTTTTATATTTACTAGAGATTTGGAACACAGAACAGATTAAATAATAAAAATTAAATAAATTTTTGCTCTGCCTGACCTCTTAACCCAGTTAATTTTCTATGCCTTTAAGTAATATGACCTATTTTAAAGTTGACAAATTTATTTATACATTTTTCATCATATTCTACTATGAGTGCTAGACGGGCAAGTAAAGTTTCAATATGCATATTAGTTTCGGTAAGTTGTTAAATGTATGTTGCTATTCAGAGTCGTAAATAGGGCGGTGCCACCAATGCCCAGGTACAGGGCGTAGACTCTGAGGGGTGCAAGAATGGCCAGACCAGGAAAGACTATTTTTTTTTTTGATTTGCTAAGGGCGCAGTTATAGAAACTCGTACATGACACAAAAATGGCTATTTATAAGGTCTGTTGCTATTACTTTTTTACTACAAAATTTTATTTTTATGAACTTTATATGGCAACACAAGAATAAAAGAGTATAATAAAATGTTATGTGTTGCCACATACAACTAGGTCACCTTGTCAATTAATGTAAATTGCTTCAGTCTCGGAACATATGAGTGTCACGCTTCAGTTAGAAATGAACGCTACAAGTTTTATGATATTATGAAATATTTGTACATATTATGTTGTAACTTTGGGCATGAAAGGAGATTGGAAACAAAGTTTTATATAAAATTTGAAATTACGCCACACAATCTAGGCGAAGCATCTGGTGAATCAAAAAGACCTTAAAGTAGAGGTTTTGAAAAAGATAGAGTACTTGTTACAGTTCAGTTTTTGTTGGTTTATAGGCATCTATTATTTTAATTCATAAGGAATTTTATGATTTATGTTTGGTTATTATATTCAAATAATTCTAAAATACAGTACGAAGGTAGTAATAGCAGATGGCATGAAATAATCTGATTAGCAAATATTGAAATAAGAAGCCCTCCGTATGCACATAGTACCTGGAGCTAAAGACATGCAAATAAAAATACCTTACGATTTTTAAACACAGGTAGAAACTCGTCAAATACGAACCATCACTATAAGGCCGTGTCTATCCACTAATAAACTTAATTAATAGAGTTAAGAAAACTGAGATTGGTTTCTGGCTGTCTTCCTAGAATGACTAGTTGTGTTTCGGATTAAAACACGAGTTGCCTGGGATAATGCCAAGTTAACTTATGTTACAGGCGACACTGACCCAATACAATGAAGCTCGTTTTCATTTGTCTAAGGGCCTGTTTCACAATCTTCAGATAAGTTCCGAATAGGCTATCGGCAACATATTTGACAGATACTAAATACTCTATCAATCAAATATGTTGCCGATAGCCTATTGGGAACTTATCTGGAGATTGTGAAACAGGCTCTAAGTCTAACATAATAAAAATAATATTATTATTACTTCCAACTATACTGTAGCATTGAGGACTTGAACGTGTGTCGCGAATTGTCCGATAGTGAGGGTATGCCAAGTCGGCGCACACGCAGCGGAGCGTGAAGATACACTATCAGCTCTCACCGGTTGTTCGCGATAAGTTCCAGGCCCGTGTAGAACGCTGTTTAAAAATGTTTTAATAAAACAGCGCCTCGCGGTTTCACCCCTGTACTTCCCATTCCCTTGGGAGTCCGGGGGTAAATTATAGCCTGTGTGTTACTCTGATGTATAAGATATATTGAATTGAAACTTCTTTAGAATCTTTGTGATTTTAAACCGGATGCAACGGAAAAACGACAGGTAAGAGACACAAATACAAAAGAGCGAGAGAGCAAATGTCGGTGTGTATGTATATTGCACACTGTTTAATACTTGCTTGTATTTGAGCATTTAACGTGTGTTTCACTTCTATCGTGTGTGAATCGCACACACACCTTTTTTATTGTAAAGTTTCATTAAAATCCGTTCAGTAGTTTTTACGTGAAAGAGTAAAAAACATCCATCCATCCATACTTACAAACTTTCACGTTTAAGTAGGATAGAATAAAGGAAATATTAACAATGGTCCAGACATCTATATTACATATTTTATTCATCGTGCACTCGCGGCAGTATTCGAATCTAATACCCCTTATGTTAAGGCTATGGGCTAGCATACCCGACACTAGTATACCGAATAACATTTAGTCATTCATAGACAAAACTATGACCGATCGAAGGTCACACGATCGAATCGATCGTTCCCGAAACAGGGGCTTCGTCACCCCAAATGTTCGGCTAATTTTGGGGTGATGGCCCGTTTTATTGGATTAGAAGGTATTAGCACGTCCCCCGTCACGGAGCGACTGCGAATATTATTGCTATTTTTAAAGCGGTAATAATACTTAGCATAGCTTTCATGTACATGTTGATATAGAGTATTTTTTCCGATGAACAGATTTGCTGTTTCATGAAAACAAGTAGGGATGTGTGTGATTACTGCCACCGAGACATGTCACGCCTCAGGACTGGCAACGCGTGAATAGGTTGTCCCAAATAAACCTCAAAGATTTTAGTCATTTCTTATGGGGGAAGTTGACCAGTCCCACCGTCTGGTACCCTAAACAGCCAACCTACGTGTCGGTTGGACCACGAATATATATACGATTTTTTTTGTAGTTTTGAAATATAATAAAAGCGTTTTACATGTTTTTAAAAATTAATCTATTTATAGGAAATGTTGAAATTTAATAAATAACAAACATCCGTGTATAGTCTTGTTTGCTATTTTTAAAAATAGCTATTGTTGAACCTCGGTTGAATAAGTCGACCGCTACGGGCGCGGTGCATCGTCAAAATAGCCTTAATAATATATTTTAAGGGCTTAAATGTATACATTTGAGCATTAAAATATATGTTGATCGTGATCATAATGAACAATGTTTAAAATAATTGTTTGAAAAAAAAATCGATGGCAAAAAATTATGAGGCTCCAAAGCTCTTAAACTGATAAAGCTCCTTGGATACGATTTTTCTAAATTTCAGAACATTTTGTCCATCGGCAGTTCGTATATTTTATCTAAATCGAAAATTCAATTAAATCAAACAGTTATTTACAGTAACAGTTGTGTTATATTAATACAAATTCCACATCGAGATTGGATGGAGTATAGCGTACCTACGGTTTGTAGGGGGTTTGAGGTAGAAATTTATTTGATTAACATGATGACAGTTTATTTGGGTAAAGCTGAACCCGGCAAGCGTTGTCCTCATCACCCAAGAATATTTAGCGTCTTCATCATTTATTTTCACCCTAACTTGTCCTGACGATAACCAGCACAAAACATCAAAAGAATTATCTTATTTGATGCACTGGTTCGGAAGTAATGCGAGTAGACATACATTTCTGCGATTCATTTTTATTTGTAGGCTTAGAATATATTAAAATATGAACTTTCTTGGATGACTCACTCATGGCTCACTCATACCTCTACATTTTTAGGCTAACAATTCTATTTGTAACTGCGCTATAAATACCGATATTATATTATTCTATATGCGTCGCCAGTAATCTCAGATATCCTGTAATGGATATTGATCAAGTAAATATTTGGATTATTGGTGATGTCAGAGATAGCGCTATCAGAATGATAATTTAATATTTAATTTGAAACTGTAATGAATTTTTATATAAGGATGAGTATGGGCTATAATATTGATAGTATATGCTTTTACAGTTGGACTTCTAATCTTCTTTTTAATCCCTTTCATACGTCATGAATCTATGTAATATTCTGCAAATGAGTTTTCCAGCAGCTCTAGCAGAAAGTGTCACATGAAAGAGCCCCTTTTAATAATGTACCTATTACACTAAAACTATTAATAGAGATAATGTTTGTGAGTTTGGGCATAGAGTCGGGAATGTAATCTGGAATCAATCAATCATCACGGACTGACAGATAGACAAATAGACATCATCAGTTCGGGTGCGGCTGTAAATGTTAACGCGGACGGAGCTGCGGGCACAGCTAGTGATGAATATTAGTTGGTCAGGTATTATTATAATGTAGTATTGTGAACGGGTATAAACCATCGTCCCACAGCGCCGCGGCGGGAGTTACGACACGCCGCGCGCCGCCCGCCATTGTTCACTTAGCTCAAGCCTAATGTACTATTACCTAAACTAATATACACATACGTAAATAACTAAACAACTTTCACTTTATTATTATTGAAATTGACTATAGTTGAGTTCATCTTGCCCATGTAGGGACGAACATATTATGTTATAGTATATATTATTAGTATGAACTGGCACAGAGGTTATCGAGGCTATTACTATTATATGCTAAAGTAATTATTATTCAGCTATTCAGTAATTTGGGTCAAGCGAATGCGACAGCCCGCTAGCATCACACCCGGCCAACGGCGGGGACCGTCGTGCAATAATCGACTGTTGGTACAGTGAGGGATCGATGACATCTTATTTGGTTCACGGACCTTCAGGAACAGGAAACACTCATACCTAAAACCGCCCCTCAGGCACAAGCTCACCCTCTATAAATCATGTATCCGCCCCATCATGTCATACTCCTGTGTGGCATTCGCGCATGTGCCTCAGCATAGACTCAGAGGCCTCCAAACGATCCAAAATAAATTCTTACGTGTGGCAACCGGTTGCCCGTGGTACGTAAGAAACATCGACCTACACCGCGACCTCAGACTAGATTCGATTAAGGGCCATTTCAAAGCGATGTCAAAACGTCACTTCGAAAAGGCACTTCTCCACCCGAACCCACTCGTCGTGAGTGCGGCAAACTACACCCCCGATAGCTTAGCACCTAATAAGTCTAGGTTACCTAAGAATGTCATAACCGATCCTGATGATAAAATCACAGAACTGTTAAAGCGCGACGCTGAAGCGCGACGTAAGCTACAACACACACTCAGACATAACACAGCCGGTGTTAGGCACACATTCACACCGCATGGGCCCCGGGGTCGTATGCGACGTCGAACCCTACACTCCGTTGACCAGTTGATCCGGATCAACCGCGACAGCATAGGCTCAGATCAGCTACGAGTCGACACCAATATAGACCGTGTAATCACCGATAGCACTCTGCTATCGGCAGCTTGCTCGGGTCCCGCGCTTGACCCGCCTCCCCCGCTACCGGGGGAGGGGAGGGCCGGCCCTCACGATAGGTTTCTAACGTCACCCTTTCCAAACCAGTCGACCGTAGCTGACCAAGTTAGGTACAAACCCGACGCCATGAACATGGCGGGGGGCAACCCCCCAAATTTTTAACGTCATAGGATGATCCAACCGGATCACCCCATTTCCGATGACGCATAACGGTCACTAGGACCATTAGCATAGATCCAACCGAAAAAAAAAAAAAAAAAAAAACCTAAAACCGTCATGCAGCGGGTGCCGCCACTTGCCTCCTGGTGAGCCGGCTGTCCATTTGCCTTCTACAAATCAACTAAGCTAAGAAATGCAAAGAGTTACCGAAGCCCTCATTGAGCTGTTGTGATGTCATCATTTTCGCCTATCCATTGGGAGTTGGGAGCATCCTGGTCATAGGCCTTTCTATTATCGACGACAAAATGCTTGCGTGGGAGAGAGAGAAAGGGAGAGTACTAGTCAGACTCACTATCCGAGCGGGAAGTTATAACGTCACGTGAGATTTTTAGATATTTCATATTTCATTTCAAAACCAATGCAAGCATAATATATAACTAGACCGGTAATAGAGTCCATCTAGCGTTCTAAAAGAAACTAAAATATTTAGTTTAGTTTTTTTTAGGCGGTTAGTTAACATAAAGTGGTATTAATTTCATTATGATTTATCTTAGTTTTTGGTATTTTTAAGGTAGGGCATAGTGATTTCAATGCCTTACGGCATTGCCCCACAATGCCCCCCCCCCCCCAGCTACGGCCCTGGCTTACTATCCAACAAAACCATTATTTTTATTTTGTGAATAGAAAAAGTAGTATAAATATTGAAAACTTGTATACAAATATCAAACATAAGTTTAAAATAACGGTGAAAAGAAATAAAAGGGCTTTAGGAAAAAAATCTAGTCCCTAGGAAGTTCCGGCGACGGTGCGGGTCGGCGACATATCCCGCCACCGATGGAGCCGATGGCGAATATAGTACGTTCGTAGAATTAACAATATCAACTCGTGGGCTGGCCGCGATGACTCATCGCTGGAGGTCCACCAATTGGCTAAGTGGGTGAAGGCGAACCGGTGCCTGGGTTACGTAACCTCCCGCCATGACACCTTCGGCTGGACAGTCGTTATGCTGATGAGTCGGGAGATGAATGTCTGAGTCCCGTGTCGTTGGGGTTTGAGCAGAAGATAAATAAGGTTACCAGTAAGTGATACATACAAAATAATCGTCATCAGTATTATGCAGTTGTTAAGATTACGAGTAGCAGCTGGGAGAGGAGGCCGGTCTTACAAAAACTTTTTTATCTGAATTCTGAACTGTTAGCTGTATTTTTTACTGTTATGTTTTGGAAGGTCATTTGGTTCAGGAAGTCGAGATTTCCTTAATTTAACAAATCAATCTTGATAACGAACAAGAACTTGAAAACGTTGAAGTTCATCTCTAGAACTGGATGTATACATAATATTTTTTGCGTTTGTAAACGTTGAACAAAATTTAAACTTGGTTTGATATTGGTTCCTGGGGTTCAATTACATCTTTAAATGTTATGCTGCGTCTCTGCAAATGTCGATACATATACAATCTGAAGATTATGACCGTCTTGGTGTCTTAGACTGTCTAGGTTGTCCAGTCCAGTGACCAGTTGCTACTTTTTTGTAACGACGTGTCATCAGCGCGCCTTGTTCCAGTTCCACGCGTTATCGATGGATCGATCGACTGTCACGGATTCCCTGATCATTCAGGGTGCAGCCAGACGCCCGGCCCTGATCTAGTGCTATGTTATTTACAGAGCACTAACTCACCATTGACAATAGATTTATTTACTCACTCAGTTAGGTGTGAAGTTCACATATTATTTTCAATAGAACTATTTGAAAATGCGATATTTTTAATATTCGGTAAGTAAAGCAAACTGGCTAGAGTGCCACCTGATATTGAGGGGTTATCAATGCCCATGAAAATAAACAGCTCCACCCGAGACTTTCCGATGCCACTCATTGATGCCTTGCCTAGTCCGAGACGTAAGTTACTTATCTCGGTTCCAGAACCCGCGCTGGCTGTTTTATCCTTCTGTCTATTTTCTGATAAAAATATAAAGTCTCTTTACGATTACATACTGTATGTAAGAAAAGGAATACAGGGTCCAACTTACATTTCCTTTTTTATTTTCGTCTACCGCGAATGTTATTCGTAACAAAAGTATTTCTAGTGGCGTTTGCTGGTGCCTCGTATACGCTGGTCATACGATCTAATCTATATTTGAATGCTGTAAGGAGCTTTACGTGATAAGAGATCTGTTATAATAGTGGTGATAGTGGGCACATGTTATCTCTGATCGGTGTAAGGTGGCGGAATGTACGTGTACCGTAAGTGGTTGCTAAAATTCATTACACATATCAAATATAATCACGTGACGTATTCAGCGATGCGACGCTCCGTTCTAGGTTTTTTCTTCGTTTCAAAAAAAGACATAGACTTGGTGTGTATTGAATTACACATAACTTTCTAGCGGTATTTACTTCTCATTGAATACAAATATGCTACTAATAATTTTAAATGTGAAAGTAAAAAAGTTTGTTACTCAGTCACGCGTAAACTGATCGATGATCTGATTTTCCTATTTGGTACATGATTGTATAATTTGTATATATGCCAAATATCATGGCTTAGGTTATTGGATACCTTAACTGCTGGTAGGCATAAGATATTTCCCAACGTAAAAAAATGATAGGCACACACGAGTTGCCTTCTTTTTTTCACTGGGGAGTGCGTCTCCCCAGGCGGGTATGTGGGACTCGCTGCGCCCGAAAGATGGTAAATGGACGCAGCTCTACCCACGAAAACCCGGCGAGTGCCACCACTACCGCCTTTTATGAGGTTCCCCGGATCTACAAGCAACAGGGTACCTCGGCGACTAGTCAGTCTCTCAGGAGATCGACGCTACCTCCACAAAGCGGTTGCCCTGCACCACAGAACAACCACTCCCAACGTCTGGACAGTACGATGAGGTGAGGTTCCCATCCTCACCCATTGCTCCCGGCTCTGTTGTCCCCTATTCTTATAAGAGAGGTACAAAGAGCCCCCTCGGCTCAATTCGCTTCGCCCAAGGTGTTGGGCTCAACCTGGGCTTGTGAGCCCCACCGCCACGACAAGACCTGAACCATGGGGCTAACGAGTTGCCTGGCCCTCTTCTGTTATTTATGTCAATGGGGGCAGCGCGATGCATTGACCAAATCTAATTTTTTTTCATAAGAATTTTTTCATTTCAAACAACAACTAAAATGGACTAAATCAGAAACAATAGACAGATGTTCAGACTTCAGATGCATTAAATGTATAACATCCGGGACTTCGGAGCGGACGGATAGATGCGAGTGGCTGAGGATCTCCGTCCATGCCGTTCATCGGAAAATGCCTTTCCAGCAGTGTGTGTGTGTGTGTGTGTGTGGTGACAATGATAACGATGCCAGGCCGAGTACTCCGTCAACTGCAGGACCCAGTGGAGCGACGCATCGCCTATGCTCCGTAATCCGTTTCGCCACTTTCTCTAAGAAAGCGGGCCCAGGAGTATGAATGAGTAATGCTTGCATTAATGGACGCCGCGCCGCTGACACCAACCCACTTTTGTTCCTTGTTGAACGTGGCCCAAGTATACATACCGTTGTGTAGAATATGTCTTTTCTGAAGTTGAGATTTGATCTGCTGCTACAGTCAACATTTTGAGGGTTGATTTAGAGAATTAAACGTTCACCGGAGAAAGGCTGGCGCCAGGCTATCCTGCGCTGCCGTCTGCTTAGGTAACATCATTCTGCTTGGTTATCTCGTGAAATAGCTGTACTGTATTTTAGAGGGACCGCCAAGAAGAGCAGTCTATATACTGGCACAGAGGCTTATGTTATATTCCTTATGTCAGTAAGGATAAGGTATACGTGCCTCGGCTAGGTCCAGGTGAATTCGTTTACGCAACACCCCTAAGGGCGTCACTGACCTTACCGACAGATGACAGTCTGTACTACATCTTTCAATCATCTTAACAAAATCCATCCATTTAATCCATTACAGCTTAAAGGAGCTTCATCATCATCATCAGCCTTTATCCGTCCACTGCTGAACATAGGCCTCCCTCAATGAACGCCAAGACGACTGATCCCTTGCTATTCGCATCCAACGCGGACCTGCCACTGCACGGAGATCGTCTTCCCATCTGGTTAATGGGAGTTAAGGAGCTTACTAATGTTGAATATTAGGTATCTTGGCGTTCATTGAGGTAGGCCTATGGTCAGCATGGCACGGACCAAGGATCAGCCTTGAGGAGATGATGTGCTAGAGTTATCCCTAATATCGTCCATATTAGTAATATTCAAAGTCATCCGCAGACAAGCAAGTTGATACACATCGGATCCAGTACCATCAACTATTTATGAATTGCTCTATTTGAGAAATCGTCTTGGACTGATAAAATATCCGTTTCCACTCCACTCGATCGGAAACGGGGAACCAACGTTGATGGAAGGTTGAGGAAGTGGTGTGTCCATAGCAATTACACAATTTCGACGAACCGAGTGAGTGCCGAGTGGAACTAGCGGTAGTAATGCGGCACGCATCATCACAATTGGTCGTCGGCGAGGGTGCCGCGGTCGGCGCTCCCGGAAACACCGTATATAGAGCGGCGCCGGTGACCACCGCGCGGAGCGCACCCGCCTGTGCCCAGCCTCAATATTACTGTTGCAGCTACGCTCCCGGTCATAAATATCCTAGTGTTAACAGGATTCAGTACTGTTATTATTATGAAACAACATTTACGGATTTTATCGCAGCTTAATAAGTTTTTTATATGCCCGACGTATCGGATACTTTACAGCTGACCGAAGTGCCAGACGACCTGACTAACAAAGTAATTTTATACTATCCTTAGATACATCAATAATTTAATTTATGGATATTGCCATGAAAACTGTAAGAATAATTATTGTAATAATTGGAATTCGTGTAAATGTTAGAAAATAATATGGGGATGTAGGTACTGTTATATTAGAGACTAAAGGTAAATCAAATAAAACATAATTGCTTCAACTTTGTTCTAACAAACATGTTCACAGGTTAGAGGCAACAATCTTTATGTAGAGGGGTCCACCGTCCACAACCCACATAGCAAATTAACATAAACTAGTCCAATGAGCTATTGACGCACTCATGTACGTCCGTCGTCCGGTGATTCTCTTCCTTTATGTCAAACACCTATATATTTCCTTTATCACATAATCAAATTTCTCAAAACTCTAACTGGCTAGCCAGAGCAGTAGGATCCACTCTAACGATGTGACAAGACATGGCTATTTCATTATTTTATTACTTTACAGAATCTCTCGTTATTGGTTTTTTGATGATTAATTATGAATATTAATATCAACTCATATGTTTCACATATGATGTGTGGTGAAGGCCACGTGTTTCTAATACACTGCGTATACAATCGATTCCCTGGCTCGGGGCGAGTATCGACCTCATCCAACGGTTTCAACTCGTCCTAGTTTTTGTCCTAAGTTGAATACATATCTCATTTATTACCAGTAAGTGAAGCTGTCAACCTCTGCAGCGATGCGTGTGTTATATATTATATGGTAACGGCTCTATCCGATGGCTGCCGTCACAGTCGCCGGACACCTACTCGAGCGAGCAGAGCTCTACATCATGCACATTAATGTAACTGAACGGTCTTCCTTTTATTTACTAGCTGTTACGTGCGGCTACGCCACGTGATCCGGAAACAAGTACAATAATAAATACAGTAAAAGTTGTTCAGTTTCTAAAACTGATGATATATTATCCGAGTCATGTAGCCTGAGCCTATGTCATTTCTGGCTTTCTTTATATGTGTTAGTGTTTACAACGTCTGACTAACTTTGTTGCATTTATACATTTTATTAGATTAGACTTTAGATCCTCCGGGTTTTTTGTAAAATAAATATTTCAGTAAACGTTGATAGATAAGACCAAAGAGTCTACGCGATACGTCTGATATTTACCCGGGACGCTGTATTTGTTTCAAACGAGAACAGATATAAGATAGCTCAGACAGTTAGTGGTATTGAACATGTTCGTGTGAATGGGATGCGAGCAATATTGTAATCAATAACGAACGCATCACGGTTGTTTCAATCAACTGTAATATATTATGTATCAAGTTAATAACTTTCCATTTCGCCCGAGTACTCCGCCGGTGGCTTGATATTTTTCTTGATAGTTGAACAAGCAAACGAGCCGGTGGGCACCTGATAGTAAGTGGCCAACGTCGCCCACGAGAATAGACGAGCCTCCTGGACTAGCCCAGCCCACTCAATCAAGCTCGGTTAGCCCTTTGAGCGATCCGCTCGGTCGCGGAGTCCTGTGTTACTCAGATCCGGCACGATCGCCTTCGAGCGGCTGAAGGCAACGGTGGTTTGCCGGCCGGTGGTGCGGTAAACCGGCGTCGGGATTAGCGGAGGGCGCTGGATCCGGGGAATCCCCGAAGACGACGCATCCGCGAATTTTCACTTCGACAATTAATAAAAGGCAACATCGTATAGTGTTGCCTATCCTAAGATATTTATGACTCCTAAACACAGCAAAGTTTTTCACGGAAGAAACAATCATAACCGTAGTCCGCGCCGGTTAACTGGATAAAGGCTTGTATTGCCGGTAGTGGATCGCGCGGGCCGATCGAGCGCGGTACATCCTGCGCTTGCGCAACTCAATTAGAGACCCTTTGTTAGCGCCGGCGCGCGGCGCACTGCGGTCCCTTGACCTTATAATCTGTATCGATAGATCGAATTCAAAGTATTATAATAAACTTCAACTTTAACTTAAGGTTCATGCCACCTATTACAAAAACTAAATTGTTAAAGAAATAAAGAATTTTATTATTATTATTATTTATTTATTATTAAACTGATTAGACTTAAATGGAAAGAACCGAGAAAGGGCTCAGGCTATGAAATTGATCATATTTTTCTTATATTTACCAGAGTTTCATAATATATTAATAAATGAAAAACTTTGTAGGATTTTATCGCGCTTTAATATTTTACATTCTGATGTTTCGGATGTATCCTAATTATCTAGTTTTTTCTTCGAAATGGCCTATGCTGTTGGTCTAAAGACCTTTACGCTTAATCGCATCTAAAAATCTAGTTTAATTACAGTGTTCAGGTTAGTAATTAGTAACAGTATACCAATAGGTATCAGGGTGAACGATCGTCGTAAGCATTGCTTTATTTTGATCATGATCACCGACAACCGCTCTCCGTCAATCGCTAGTCATAGACCCCTTCACTACTATGCTATTTAAGACCATTTCACCATCGCTTTCAACTGCATTCGTTTAAAGATTTATTTTTGCAGACCTACAGCTAGTAACAGGTTTTATTGTGTACGATGAATCGATGTTAGCGCAAGAGCGCGAGTCGCGACCTGATTTTAGTGAATTTAATGAGATACTCGGTAATGCAGATATAAAGAGAAGTAGCGTAGATAATATTATATAGGACGACATCATTTGAGCCACAAAACGCCTGTTTATGAATGTTTTGGGATATTTCGAGCAGGGGATTTTTCATTCAAAATTAGTTCCTAAGGTAGGTATTTACTAATATTATAATATTACATAACGTGCATACTTGGTCTGCTCCAATAACCTCGGAGATGTGGCCTGATAAAAATCGCCTGGTTTAAAAGACCTTGCGCATATCATCCTATAACCACACTATTATAGGGCCTAGCTCTAAACCTTAGGACACGTATTATTATATACAAATATAATAATACGTGTCCTAAGTATCCTCGTATACCTTTCGTGAATGTATATTGACATAGTACTCGTAGCATTTACCCATTCTAAAGCAAAAGTTTCGTCGTTAGTAGATTTCTCCTTTGTTTTCAATAAAAATAAAAAGTTTGCAGCTGTCCAATAGGAACAAAGACAGCTTATAATGAAGTACCATAGTTCGCCCGAATAGCGGCGGCGTGGCATGAAATTAGTTGAGTGGATTAGCGACAGGCGACGGGCAGCAGATGCCGTCCTGGTCTATTAACGTTACGCTTGTCTAGATCAGGAATGCATTCCAATCCTATGAGCCTTGTCAGAATATTGTGTAGGTGACTCTCATATGTCCAACTGCTTAGCACGGCTCCCTTTGAAATGTGGGGACGAAGGTAAAAAGTTAAAACAACCCTGGTCAGAAAAGAAAAAGCACCATTAGCATCAAACTCTAATCACTAACTTTCTAGACTCTAGGCTATCGTCCGTAGACTCCGTAGTATACTAGGAGCAGGCAGAACTACTATTAATATCCTTTTAAATAAGTAAAACAATATTGAGAACTGTTATCTGCCATCTGAACGAAATGTTTCAACGATTATTCTCTCGTCATCTCGCCTTTATATCACCCGGAATCTCACATAGGTGCCCTTACGATCAACGTATAGCTTACTTTGGAATGGACTGCTTGTATAATCGTCGAAAGCTTCTAGAAATGTTATTCTTATACAAGTTGATCAATAATAAAATCAAA
This sequence comes from Lycaena phlaeas, assembly GCA_905333005.2. Taxonomy (NCBI): domain Eukaryota; kingdom Metazoa; phylum Arthropoda; class Insecta; order Lepidoptera; family Lycaenidae; genus Lycaena; species Lycaena phlaeas. Next base: position 10,308,109 of record HG995185.1, read on the forward strand.
TGCAGCCAACTCCTTGAAATTACTAATTTATCTGTTCCATACAATATTCCCAGACGTCCATTAACTAACATTTTTAAGACTCCATTTTACAGAACCAACCTCGGATTAAATGCCCCTTTAACTAGAATGTGTGCTTTATATAATAAAGTTGCAAGTAGCACAAACATAGATATATTCAATGATTCCATTAATATATTTAAAAGTAAAATGCTGGAATATCTCAAAAGTTAGAATGTTAATAATAGTGCTTAACCGATAATTAGTTTCCTAATTTTTTCTTTAATATAAATAATGAATTAATAATGTAAAATAATATTAGAATATTGTAGTGGTGTAGCTTCTACGAACTTTATCACGGGCCTTAGATATCCGTGGAAGTTGTTTCATGATAATATTTATAATTCATGTCAAATAAAAATAGCTTATGTCAGTATTGTTTAAGCTAGAGAATTTTGTTTTTTTTTTTTCTTTTTGCCGTTTAGTTTAATTTTAAGCTATATTATGATTAAGTCTCTTTTTTTTTTTTAATCTTCATTGTAATTAACTAGGCTAAGCTTGTGGTGAATGCTGTGTATACCTTTTATTAGCATACATATCAGATACTGTTTCTTAATTAATATGTTCTATTTGTAAATGTTTTAATATGTAGTGCTGTTGGTGTACCTTATAACAATAAATAAATAAATAAATAAATGTTAGTTTTAGGGACAATTATAGAGCAATTACTTTCCAGTGCACAATACAAATACTAAATAGTGAGTCATGATAGGAGGCGATGCGCAATCTCATTTCGAGCTTACGTTTCTTTGAAAAAGCTGCATAAAGCTTAAACGAGTTTCCTCGGACTTTCATTTCCGACTATATCATAAGTTCGAGAAATGCTCCCGGTGCGTCGGATAGAGCCTCACCAGCTCGTTAGTGCCAGCGCTCCGCCAGATATGATCGACTTCCGGTAATACATTTTAGTTGCAACTTCCATATAGGTTAAAACAAGCATTACTGCTTTCTTCGATTTATTACTAGGTATGGCTTTAAATATAGGTCATGTTCCGGGAAGTTCAATAGACTCTCTATTCTCCTATATCTCCAAGGGCAAAGTTTTTTGTGTTTGTGTTTAATATTCTGTAAAAATCTATATCCTTGTCCAGTTTTAGGGATTGTCATAAAGAAACATTCGCAACATGAACTTATTAAAGAAGATAAAGTTGCGTAACACTAAATCTCCTATATTTTTTAAGTGTCTTGTGTCAGTGAACTGGGCGGCTATAAAATTACTTAAAGTATCTGCTATTTGTAGGTCAATTGCACTAATATGTGGTGCCAAAGGGCATGAGACTGGAATGAAGATAAATTGCTATATCAGGCAACGCCTGCGCCTGCAGTATATAGAATTAACTTCATCGATAACCATAATTATACATGATAATTTTGGATTTGGGAAAATGATACTCAAAAGTTACAGCTTGACTGCGCTGGTGAATATACGGCAGTAAGTTTTATCTCAATATGTTTTGAAGTAGATGTGAAATTTTGTAGTGACGAGCAAAAAAAGCTTAAGTTTCGGCGAAATGGCTAAAGAATTTCCTAAAGTCGGATTCAAATAAGATGCAGTGCGTAACAGGCCTCACGCGCATCCGGGTTTTAAACTTACTACTGTGCATTTTACGTAAAGGTTCGAGTGTAATTAGTGATGCCGGTAGCTAGGCAGCGAGGTTTGAGGTCCACTTTCTCAGGTGACCGCGGCGGGCGCGGCGGACCGTGGCGTCACGCTTCACCGGACCCTGGGAACTTAACTCTTGTACTGCCTCCGGCTCCTATATTTTATGTTCCTTGAATAGGCAAACCGGCAGACGTGCCACAAACGAGTTCTCATCAAATAAGCCCAAACAACTCATGTGCTGTCTACCACATGTTGAAAACTACAATTGTTGTCTCTACTGAAGATTCCCTCACCTAGCTGTTCGTTATCGTCGCTAAACACTATACGTTTTATTTCAATTCAATGCATCTTTTTTGCTCTAACGAAGATTAATTTAGAAGAATCAGTAAACAAAGGAACAAGCTTGCCTCATTATTATTCATAATGTTGCATAAATCCTTACCTCATTAGAATAACACGGTTAGAAGATTAAATTTAACGACGATGTTCAATGACTTGTATTTCCATTTTTTCCTTTCATTTAGAATTTAAAATATTCTTAGTATATAAACATGAAATGAGGCCTTCCGTTACCTGAAAGATACCACATGTGACGTTTCTTTTCACTTACCTGTGAGCAGTGTTAGTGCCACTAAAGTGTACACAAGGTCAGGCGCTGAGGCAAATTTAGGAAAAAAAAATGTTTATACAGTGAAGACACCCTGTCTATCATCGTTGATTATAACTATATTTATTATTCCTTGTGTTGTTAATGTTTTCTAAACTTTTTTCATATCCAAAGCATTTTAATTAAGTGTAATTTGATTTAATAATAACACATTACATGATTTGAAAATTAGAGATATAATAGAAGAAATTTAAAAATTATGTGTAGAGTAACAAGCTCGTTTATAATGATTTGCTGCGTATTTTTAATTTGGTGACTCATTGGTGACTGCCAACGGAGATCGTTGACTTGACCTTGGCACCCATATTGTATCGAAACTAGTCGAATGTGAAAACTCAGCTCGGGCAGCGGGCAGGGCCCGTGCGAAAAGCTTCGTGAGTTCAATGGCCATAAATCGTCTTTTGATTTTATATTATAGGAAGTGAAGCTTATTTATAGAGTTCGCGGCAGCATGCGTCTGCGCCCGCGCAGCGCTCCGCGCGCAGCCGCCTGCCTGTGGCCAGTGCTATTCGAGCTCCCGCAGCGATCGGTCGCTTGACTCCGACCACATTGGTCCGCAGTCCTAGTACGAAGGTGTAAGTGATAACTCCGATATCGTTCCGCCAATCGCGGCCGGTGGACGTCAGCGATACGCTATCATTCCGCGTTCGAGCCGAATCGAAAATTTTCACGGCGAGTGTCCTGATAATATTTGTGCGTTTTACGAGTTCTCACATTTCTTAAATTTGTGTTGATTGTGTTGATATCAAAATGAGGCCGAAGGAGGAAGTGGATGCGAAGGTCCAAACCGGAACCTTCATCCTCTCGGAGAAAATCGACGATACCAAGTCGAAGAAGAGCGAAAAGGATATTAAGAAAGAGATGAAGAGACTCGAAAAGGAGAAACAAGAGCGCGAGAAAAGAGAAAAGAAGGCGAGAGAGAAGGAAAAGGAACGGGAAAAACAAGCTAAAAGAGGTAAGCTATATAATTTAGTTGCGAAATGATCGTTATCAATGCGAGCTGTCGTGATGTCATCTGTCTCTGCGGAGGTTGTGACTTGTGGCTCGTATGATTCGGGCGAGGCAGTCGAATTTTCTCACCATTACTCGTTCTCACTATTGAAATCTATTATTGTTTGTGTTACATCATTCGTGACCTTGATATTAAAAATTTATCAAATGTAATTTTACCTTGCTCATACATATGCAAGCGCGATAAGGTAATCGTCGCAGAAAACGATACCGATATAAGTATCTATAATATTTAATGGTCGTTTGGTCATTGGTGTGTCGAATCGTATAAATTATGAGTATTATTTATTTGCACGTACGTCGTAACTAAACAATGACCGCGGCAAATGTAGCGCCAATGTAGCGTTCCTAAAGTTTACGCTCATTTGAATTTAAAAATGCCTCTTTATTCACTGCTTCAATATTTGTTGGCTTCAATTTGAGGATAATTCACGTTCTCATTTTAATGAGTTATTCAAATGTCACAGATTATTCAAATGCGGTTTTTGGCGCAAATATTCACATAGACGGTCGGTTCTTGGAAAACGTATAATTATATCTTTCTGGAAGGTATATCTCATCTCGTTCTCATTCCTCGTATCGTGGTTGTTTAATGTTTATATTTTCGTTCTTTCTTACAATAATTAACCATCGTATTTTTATGGATGAATTTTCGAAACCTTTGTGAATTTAATATGAATAGAGAAATTGACTTGCGTGTTTATTATGAAACCCTTTTGTTTAGTTCTGCATACGTTGCGGACCTCAAGCGTCGTATTCGCCGCTGGGACTTGTATTGTCGTATTGTTTGGGAGCACGCTCGCCGGTATCAGCTCGCTCGGCGGATTTTCATGCTAATTCCTGGTTAATCCAAAAAATAATTTCCTTGCACGTATCGCGAATGTACTTAAGTAAAGCGTTCAATAAAGAAACGCATGTTGTTTATAACCTATGTTTATAGTCTATAAGGGCTCTTCGATAAATCTAAACAATCCAAATTTCCTCAATTGATTGAAGTCATATTATGATCATCTGAATGTAAGGTTCAATATAGTTTACCCTAGAAATAAGTCATATTTAGACTTGTTTCTAGACAACTTTATAGTGAGAGCAAAAATTCCTAACCTTATTAGAACATACTCCTAGTAACGCACCTGAAAGCGATGGGTGTCGGTGATCACACCAGAATATGAAACTTACCCGCCACAGGAACGAACCTGACGCCATGAAGCCGTGGAAGTCACACTCCACGGCTGGCGGGGGCAACCCCCACTTACTATATCACACACACCCTACTACCGACGAGCATTAGGGCCATCGTTATAGCTCTATCCGAAAAAAAAAACCAGATGAAACCGCTGTGCGCTTGCTCCCATTTCTATAAAAATATGGAAGCGTGGATGAATGATAATACTGTCTTACAATTTACTAGGTCAAATGTTTTCTCTTCGGTTGTATGTTGTCTTGTTCCGATATATAGCGAGGTCTACATGAATCAGTTACGCATGAAAAGATCCATTATCTCGCTATCGTTTAGTGCTCACGGCTCGTATAATTGTAGCGCTTGTTCTCCGACAAGGTTTCCCTTTCAGTGGTACACGAGAGCGGCGGCTGGACGGAATCACGCGCTGTACTCTGAAGTTGCACGCTTCCTATTAAAATATTCTAAATCAAATATAATGAGCTGGTTTTTTTTCTTTTTATTATTGAATATTTTAAAAATGGACTGATCGTTTTCGAGGTTTTACAATTATTTTGCGGCGTTTATTTTCCGGTATTTATTTAATATCGCTTGTTTCAACAACACATTTTTGAATATTGGGCACGTCATAAACATTGTTTGAAAGTTTCGTTTTGGAGTGATAAGACTGTAATATAATATTATAATAAAATAACTTTTCGGCGAGTTTTATTATTAACACCTCCAGTGGACACCTCCAATCGCTAGATAGTAACTGAAAAGTCGGAAATACAAAGATTTGAATAAACCGTGATAAAATCTGTAATAATTTAAATTCTTTTTCTTAGAACTGACCGACAGCAAAACTTGTGTGCCCTTTAGTGCAACAGCTTTCGTCGGACGCGCCCTTTCATTTCCTGCGCTCGCCGCTCGCTGGAACAATGCTTCTCTGTTCTACTAATTGTCTATTTATAAATAAACATTATTGTTCTGGAATCCAGATCGCGCGGTGAATCACGCGCTCGTTTATCATTATTTATATTTTTTAATGATTCATTACTATCGATCGATTATAGTGTTCAAACAATGTGTGAATGTCATTAGTTTTATTGTTTCTCACGATGTTGCGTTCTTTATTTTTGAGTGTATTAATAAAAGTAGGCTTTTAGCGTAGCACATAGTATAGTACATACTACATAGCATTGTAAATATTTTTAACTGAAGTTTATGAATAATATTTCAAATTTTCGTAGCAGCGGAAATTTGTAAAAATATGATTCATATTAGAATATATTTAAGGAAGAGAGATCATCTAAATTGCTTGGTTCCTTGTTTTACATATTATAATTTCTGGTTTATTTTTATTTTTAGCGTCATGCCGAAAATGGTTTACATCGTAGTCTAGAGACGCGTTCCTACCGTAGATCACAATTGTAATCGTTCTAATATTTAGTGTTTTAGACCCGAAGACCCCTTATCGAATACTGTAGTCGAAATGTAATCACTCTATCATCTCGTGAACTGCATTGTTCTTGTCTCGCTTGTGATATGCGCAAGTTATCACAAATTGAATTATTATCTTGTACTTATGTACAATTATAATATGTTAATTGTAATAAAGTCCAAGGCCGTTTCGTTCATTGTGTTTTTATCGTTAATAATGGGATACCTTTTTAATGTTTTTATGTAACCTTAATAAAACTTAAAAGGAAACTTTATAATATTGAGTTAACAACCGATTGGTGCCCCAGTTGCGATAAAATACCTTCACCTTACACCTGCCTGCCCTTCAGTGTTAGATTGTCTACACTCTACACTCTACACCCTCAACCATGACTGTTTAGTGTTTTCAATTCGTCAATATACAGACTCTGTGGCGATGTATAAAAAATCACGTCTTAATCTTGTTGCGTGCCGCGAGGACACGTGCTGTGGCATTTATTTAAGCAATACCTTTAGGCGCGGCGAGGGTATCTACTATCTAAGTCAGATTTTTATAAAGTTTTACTTCATTAGGCGCAAAGATTTTTGTTGAGTTTTGTTTGTTTTTATAGAAGAGGAGCCAAACACTATTTACATCATCAACTGAAATATAAGTATGTGACCTATAAGTGCTCCGACAGTTACCTACATTCATAACACGCACGTTATCTGAACTTTATAAAGAACTGGCGACCTCACGAGCGTGGAGCCCGTTCACTCGACCACTGCACCTGGAACTGCTAATGTTATTCAATAATGTTGCGTGACTATAGAGTACTATTCACACTGACCGTTCACTGATCGGATGGAATTAGTAACGTGCGCAATTGAATGGGCCCTTCGTCGGCGGCTCGGCGGCCCGGTCTATGTGACAGTCGGATGGCTTGAGGCCGCTGGTGCAGTGCTCAAGTGACTGGGTGATATTTCCATATTTGATTTTACGATGAAATGAATAGTTGCTGTCCGTGGGGGACATAACCCACCACCTTCCCATGCTCTAATCCACCTCTCGGTATGCGGAGCGAAACGCGGGAGACGTACACGGTACACCTGCTTAGACGCTCTCTTCCCCCGTACAATTCTTCACTCCCTACAAGTTCAAAAACACCCTCTTGCGAGAGTACTTTTATTCGTCCCTAGCGTCAGTCTCCCCTTTCTGGGGCTGACGACTCCACAGCACGTTAGTGACGGCACGGCAGTCCGGGTGTATCAATCTTGCAGCTACGGTGTCATCTCTGTCCTTCGTTTGTGCCACTTGAACATATCGTAATAAATGTAACTACATTTTGTTTATTTAGCTCCTACAACTGGAGTGGAGGGAACAAGGTTGGCGACGGTGATGATGGTAGCCAGAGTGCGATCCACCAGCCGAAACGGTTCCAGTAACTATTGTGGTGTGACGTCAGCAATCAGCGGAGATACCGCCCGATAGCGGCGAGTGTGGCGATTATAGAGTTTCCGTATTGATTATAATAGCAATTATTATTATTATTATTATTTGTATACAACATGTTACATAAATAGGCAATACAATCAATTTCGAACTTCATGTTCTACTGAAATAATAAATAAATTCCATATCATTCAATCGACTAATTCATGTGTTGTATAAAATATAGAGAGTGTTTTGACGAGCTGATCGTGTAAAGGGTCAAGGGTGAGCGGTTATCGTCACTCATAAGTCGTACACAAACTTCCAGCAGCCGGGGTAGAAGACTGTCCTCGTATTATGCTCCTTAACTTTTATTAAGAACATAAGTAACGGGACACTACATGTTTATTTATAGTCAAGAGGTACCTGCTACTCCCAATCTTTCGAGCGTATCTGCTTTAAGAACCTCGACAGGATCGTGACAGAAACTACCCCATTCACGATAAAAGTATACAGTCATTTGTTTACAAAGAAAGCAAATTTATATAAAATATAAATAGAAGTGTGCCCTGTCGGGAGTTATCTTGATGGATTGCGCTTCCGCGTTGATAACATCGCTGCTATAGCTACATGGTACATGGTACAGACGAATGACTCCCCACCGTGGCTGTGACACGTCTGCCCCTCTAGACGGTGGTTAAACGAAGTCACAGGCACCAGCTAGTATCGCCACTTGTCTATACTCTAGAAATGTTTGTAAACAAACCACATAACAACAAAACAGCTGACATTTAGGGTTATCACTTGTGCCTTTTTATTATTTTACACTTTCAATACTTTTTACCGTAAAAGTCAATCTGTTCATTTCTGAATTGGGTCAAAGTCAACTAACATTGCTCAATAACCGTTTCCAATCACGTGCTAGTGATCATTTATCACATTTTTATTAATTATGGATTGTCAATATTTCAAATGTTGACATCCCTGATGCATTCTTCATTTTTTGGAAGAAGTCAAGAACATTTTTCCATTTCTGTAGCATAATATCATGGATGTAAAAAACACCAGAACAATCCTACAGTATTCACGCTGATAAACGAATTATATTTCGGTCATATTATTGAAATGACCTTGAACACTTAAACAACCGGCCACCGTCGTCATGTGGTGTCGCTCGAGCGATTAGTCTCGAGTTTGACGAGACAAACGCACTGCTAACTAATGTAGAAACATTTAATAAATATCATTACATTTTTATATCAGAAACATTATAATAGGGATGTTGACTATTTTTTTTAATTGATTTTATTTGATAGATATGCTATAGGTAAACACGAAAAAACGATTTTTGTAAAGAAATATGTCTAATTTTAACAAAAAATTAAATAAAGAAAAATAGTTTTTAAAATTGCCGTTAAAGCGCTCCAAGCGCCATTACGTCACACACCGCATTCAGAGCTTGCGCTATGTTAGGTGAGTTTGTACTTAGCTCAATGTTCAGTGACGTCATCGCCTTATTGGCGTTTACAGTCACGTGATAATGCATGATAAATAACGCATTTTAAATTAATTTTCTAAATTTTAAGACAAATAAGTAGACTTTTCAAATGTTATTTTAGGTTTTCAAATACTGTATTTAATATGTAAAACATAACTTTACATGAATTTGTAACATGTGTCAACATCCCTATTATGTCCAAACTCGATAAATTGAATTGTGACTTATAAAACTACTACTATTTTTTTATAATATTGTACTATTAGTTTCGTAGTCATTAAAATAAATAATTTATATATTAATAATCAAAATATTATTTCTATTTGATTTGTTTTTTAAATAAACATCTAATAAAAATGTTTGTTACCCTCGTTGTCGGCCTGTTGCCTAGCACCGCTCTGTCATTAAACATTCTATATCGGGTTTGCCTGTGGTCTAGAGGGGGTGTGGTTCATGTCATGTCAACAAAATCACCGCAATTTCGCGTGGGACAGTGTCATGCGGCTTATGTCATTCTGTTGTGTCGACGTACAGACTACAGGAATCTCTTTTTTGTAATACGTTTACAAAAAACGTAAACGTTGAGAGTGATTTATGTCGACAAAGTCTGTACTAATGTAATATGTCAGACATTAGAAATATTAGGATCGCTCAAATGAATATTTTTCTTTCATTTGTAAGAAATATATAGCTTTTGTGTGCCAAGTGTCCTCCAGCGACTATGTTTGATGTAAGTACAATAATGATTATGATATACAAAGTGTATGCAAAAGACTGTGTAAACCGCGGGAAAGACCAAAAAGGAAACACCTAAAGCTTTCTAAATTAAAAATAAATCGTTACACCATGAATAAGACCATTTTCCTCTTCATGTAGGTGGGGAGTGACCAATAATTTTAAATCTTTTTAAAAATTTGAGACATGAAGTAGAGACATTCTCGAAGTGTGAACTGTGAGCCCGCAGACATACGAAAAACAAATCACTCTGAATGAAACATAAATTGACTTAGTCTATACACATTGAAGAAAGTATTGAAATACTAAACTAGTTTTACCAACTACACTATCCTCCTATATTATATTCACTATATTTATACAAGTGAGCAAATAATAAGTAATACGCTTCACACAGCCCACAGTCCGTATCTGAGCCATAATTTTAAAACAGCTAGTGATAATTTGTGGAGTAAGCTGGCGGGTGCTAAATACCGGACGCACTAATGAGGAGTGAGTGGCGCCGGTGACCGCACGGCCTCGGCGCATACGTTCCCACCCCACTCGCGGTATCTCCACCCGTCTCTCGCCGTCTCCACCCGTCTCTCGCCGTCTCCACCCGTCTCTCGCCGCCTCCACTTGTCTCCGGCCGTCTCCACTTGTCTCCGGCCGCCGTCTGCCGCCAGCTGACTGTCATAGCCAACCAGCCGGAAAATAATTTGGGGCAGAATATAGCAGTTATTATTACAATAATAATAAATATTAAATATATTTTTATAGTTTATTTTATTTCGGGAGATAAACGGATAGTAAGCTTAGCTTTTTAAATATAAAAGTGTCGGTGATAGTACTGTTTTACTATATTGTTATCTGTAATATATAGCATATTATATATTTATCATTTATCATACCTAGGTGACGAACGTATTTTAATAGTTATGGGATGAGCAATCGAATCTATGTTCTTCACAAATCAGTGAGCCCTTCGAGAGTTTATGTCAGAACGCTATGAGAAAACAAAAACCGTTCAAAACTACTGTTGCGTTATTAATAACATCATCTTTATAGAAACTCTAGCATGGTGCTGGCTGCTGTCGTTCATATTTGAACACTCCAGTCACGCCACCACTATGAAAAACCCTTTATTATTTTAAACATTATCAAAGCTGCACTATCTAAGATGTAATAGTTGAGAGTGATGTAAAGTGGTGTAACGGTCACCTCGACAGTACAGCGTGGTCATTACCAGGGCACGGCTCCGTGAGAGGCTCTGCGACCGTGGGAGCCACACACGATAGCTTCACACGGACAGAAATGAATACAAACAATATTGTAATTGGTACGAAACATCTAGAGTTAAATCAGAGCAATGATTCGAAATATATGACAAAGAACCTTTGAGATTTCATCGTTATTACGTATTAAGATTTAAAATTCGGTTATTTTCAGAGAGATGGGAGAAGTCTTTTATCATTAGAAATATCTTAATCAGCCACCACAGGAGTTGGTACATACTTAAGAGAACTATTCCAAGACTCCAGTCATATTCCTGGCAGGCAAACAACGCACCAGCCTTCACACGCTGCCGCCTGCTACCCGCCCCTCAGTACACGGAGGGACATTCGGCAGATGAACGGAGTACGGCTGCTCGGAGGACACGCAGGCGAACGATAGCAATACATGCCCGTAGTAATAGATAGCAAAAGAAGAGTAACACGGTACAGCGCCGTTTAAACGAAAATAAATTTGGGCAAATCATAACATCAACTTTTATGAGTTTCCCCGTGTCGTGTCGTGTCTCGTCCGGGTCGGGTGTTCGTTGATTTATCTCCTCGTTAACGTGACGTGTAACTGTCGTGTCGTCGTCGTGTCGTGATGAACGGTCGTCAAATAGCTCACACCGTTACTGCGCTATTTCTGTCCCTTTGAATTATTTTTAGATGAAGGGGCGGACTCCGCATCGGGAGAGGACATCCTGTCTCGCGACAGTTTGTTTATACTTTTCTTCAATTAATGCTAACATTTGGGGAAGGAACTTATGATCCTCAGAAATCATTGTAGTCAAAGAGTTGGTGACATTCAAATGGGCCGACGAATTTTCTTAGACTTTAGCCAAGTATCTACACTAAGATGCCATTAAGATGTCTTGAAAATATCCAATCTGTTTGGTAGCCACGATGACTTGTCTTTATAACATCCTCTTTTCATCTTCTTTTAAGTTCTAGCGTCCTATGGGATTTACTAAGTTACGAGAGCATCCTTTTGTTTGTTTGGACGTTAATATCTAATATAAAATCGATCAGAGTGATCTGTGAAGTTCCTGTGATTATTAATGGTACCTCTACCGAGGATATTGATCGTATCACGAGTTCAATTGCTTGTCAATACGGAGCCGCTTGTCGAGTAAAACTAGAGTAAGGTGTACGCGTATTTTATGTAAAACGCTTCCTAGAGAATTGATTTAAATTCTCTCATTGAAGTTAACTACATGGGATATTCATGCCATTGAAGATGAGACTAGCGGGCCAGCGGCCGTCTTGTCATTCATTGCTAGGGGCCTATCCACATCAGTAAACGCGGGGATGATAAACGTGTAGATAAACGTAGTGTAACATATTAAAATGTTTCCTTTTCTTATTCAATGATCGCTCACCCAGCACCCTCTCCACACACCCCACACCCCCGTCACCCGGCCCCCGTCACCCGGGCGTGGGTGTTATTAGTAGATTGCACCGCACCCATTACCGACTCGATCGACTCGCCATCCGCCGGTATTGACTGTTGACACAATTGTCAGTTATGTCATTGTTTGTTATCATACCACAATCGAATTCCGTTTTTTTTTTCTCGAACCTTCGCGGAATGTTTTGTTTAATGTTTTGTCTTGGCTCTCGCTTATGTTGGTATGGTTATTCACAATGCACCTTTCATGTCGGCATGTAGGGGGTTCCGTACCACTGTCGTGATGCGAATCGAGTAGGATTTCCGCGTGACTCGAGCCACTGGAGCTATTATACTACGTCAATCCAGTAGTACTCGAGTAAAACACATTAGGTACACTCCTTTTAACTCTAGTAAGAATTCATCATTCGAGCTGAGTTTTGACCAGTTGAGTAATTTGTACATTTATACATATTAATTAGTTGAGAAAATGTGTAGGTATCTTTATTAAATTATATTTGGTCCCAATCTACTCGGTGCGCCGAGTAGACTCGGTAAGTTGAATCACACGAGTAAAAAGCGATCGCGTTGCATCATTAGGTCAGTTATGCTATTTGAAGGAAGATTTTATTTTGTCGAAAATAAAAGGCAAGCTATCACGGTCAAACGTGAAGATCACCTTCATAACTTGTATTTGTAAATCACTTGGGTTTATGAGAGAGACGAGAATATTTACAACAAGGAAATTTATATTTTAGTATTTATAAAATATATATTTATCATGATGTGCTTACAATTAATAATAACCTCGCTGTGTATTCGAGTATATTCGCTGGCAGAAATATTCAGATGCTACTCGAAGAGCAGAATATATGAGTAAGTATTTATTCTGCTCAAAGCTGCTACATAAGTTGTACACTACTTAAACAAATACGATAGTAATTTTAAAGTGTTGTTAAAGTCCTGAAGAGTGTGATATTAGTTGTGTTACACGATTTGTGCGGGAGAACAAATCTGTCAGAGGTCCTTCCCGTGCTACAAACAATTTAAAAAGACTATCTCAGGTAAACTGGAAAACAAAAGACAAATCTGACAAAGGCAACGTCCGTGAACGAAATAACCTAATGAGTACTAGGTTAGCACAATCACGAAGAGATAAAGTTGAGAGACACAATTCGAGTTGACGGCTGTCTCAATTAACATTAACATTTGAACGCGTTGATGAGGTGATGATGTCAGAGATAAGCCGGGCATATGAAGAGTGGTGTGTGGTCTTAGATCACCAATACTAGTGGTAATAATAAATGATACTGCGTATTGTCGTCATTTGTGCACTTAAAAAGACTATTGATGTTAATATTCAGGAGAATTTTTGGATATTCGTCAAAAAATACCTCTTACTTATATTTGAAAGGCTTATCTTCTGGTACAGCGGGAGTCTATGGACTCTCTTACCACCGACGTGAACCGACGAACGAAAAATAATTCCCAGGTCAAGTAAAAAAAAACGTACCTACTGCGGTCTGAGAGAGCTAGGTCATAGGTGTGATGATCGGAGTGAGTCTGAGATAATATCGGTTAATATAAACTTAGCCGTTAAGACGATCATAAGTGATCATTATCAAGATCCTACATGTGACATTATAAATAAATAAATAAGAAAATATGTCAATGTTAATGTTTACTTGCGATGAGACGAGTGTGACGAGTCAAGGGCGGGGGGTCGTCACAGTCACCTTGTGCGCGGTCGACGTGTCGGCGAGTGGTGTCGGCGGGCTGTCGGCACGGTAATGTGTCGGTGAGTCGGCAAGTTGTGTCGGTATGTTGTGTCGGCGCCCGACGTGCACTCGACACATTAGTCCCATAATTTATTTCCCTTTGTGCTTCTGCGATTTGTTTCTTTTTGTGTCGCTAAAAACAGCCTTGATGGATGTAGTACTCGTAATGACCGATGCTCGTGCCAGCTGCGACGTATGAGTTTGTGCACCTTGGGTATAAGCGATGTATTTAATATTTGTCCTGGGAACAACGAATCCACGTCCAGAGCCGTAAACAGCCTTTTTACACCCTGTGCGAGCTACTATAACTGCGCCCTTAGCAAGCCGGAAGGAATAATAGTCCTGCCTGGTCTGTCCATACTTCCGCTCCCCAGAGTCTACGCCATGTGCCTGGGCACCGGTGGCACCGCCCTATTTACAGCTCTGCCCACGTCCTTCTGGTTCAACAGACAGGATCACTAACCACTAGATATAAAATGAATATTAATGTTACCACGGCTATATTGCGGATCAGTGAGGTAGGCAGGCTAGATTATGGGACACGACGCGACGGCACCACGGAACGCCGGCCATCTATCTAAAATCTAAATGAATCTAAATTATACAAATAATGCATTCTGTGTGACGTGTGGATCGTAATTTTCCGTTTTGCCGGTCACACAGTGAATATAACAATACAATACAAACGAGGAATGTAATGATGATGAGTGTATGGACTATGGACTATGGAAAGCTAGGCTAGAAGGTTGGCTCGCGCGGCTTGGCTATCGTGTGCGCCGTATCACGTTGACAGCTTTAGTTCCAGACTCCAGTAGGTATTTGCTCATCTCCTTTATCAGATGTCATCCATTTCCATATTTTTTGCCTCAAATATTATACTTTGGAATTGGTCACAGATGAGTATGGACGTTCGATTATTTCATAACGCGCCCGTGAACATAACCTTGTTTATCCGGAACCAACCCAAGCAGTTTGTGTTGCCTGTTCTGAGATATGTCTCGATGAAAGTAATTACACTGCCTATAATCATTCTCTCGGAAACAGCAAAGCTGTTTAATGGAAGAGACAGCCAAGTTGATGATGAATTGATGATGCAGCCGGCAGCATGAGACAGCATCCATCACACCGGTAAATCGATCGCTTTATTAGATTTAGAAGATTCACAATCAAGATGCTAAATAAACTCCCCACCTCCCGGCGGCACGGCGCGCGGCGCGTCACATTCTCTTTACAAATGTCTTTACTATGAGATGGCTAGGACGCTGGAAAAAATATGCAGGCAATTTGCGTTGTTATTCAATGACATCATTTTACACAAGAATTGCAAATGAAATTGCCTCGCGAGCCAACATGTCAGTACTAGACTAACATGAGCAGGCCGATTACCGACGCGACGCGCGCGCAGACTACGTTTTTATGATTAGTACAAGTTGTTTACTACACGCAATCTCGCCTGCAGGCTGCGATGTCACGGTACTGTCGTAGCGCTGATAGGACAGGACAGAAGGCACATAGTGGACACGAGACAGGCAACTCGTCGTAACAGAGAGACTCCCGCAGCCAGAACAGACAACGGGAAGTTCAATACAGCCAATTAGCGGAGCTCTAGGTCGGAGCGGGGGTCCGCAGACCGGGGCCAAGCGCTGAAGGTCGATGGTGCGAATTGAGAGCGGTTTACAAGAGGCCGCGTGGCCGATCGCGAGGCTAGGACTCTGGTGACGTCATCTCATACAGACGGCAGCCACAGACAGATATTATCCGCACAAAAGTGATGGGTATTGTTTTTAATTAATTTTTAGGAGTACTTTGTTAGTTGTTACCGTTGCGTACTGTAGCATCCTGATCCCTGTGTGCACCTGCGTTAAGCCGCCACTACATTCTCAGCCTATAACATCTTCCCTGCTGTAGACGCCTTTCTTTATAGAAATATAAATATTCATTATGACGTATCCTCATCATCACCAACTTTATCCCGCTGTCCGCCGTCCGCTGGAGACTGGAGACACGTCACAAGCCTCGTAACATAATTCATACACAATACACAAAACATAATATGGTTTTTCCTCAATTATTTTGGTGTGATAACATCTGGCCTAGATACCTGTATCTGGGGCGCCGGTTGCCGGTTGCGCAACTTCCTCGGCGTGTCAATGTGGGTGCTGACGGACCTGCAGCACGCCGTGCCAGCGCGGGCCAGCGACCGCAGCACGAGCCCCTCCTCGCCGCTCACTCGCGGTCGATACACGTTGCAAAAACAAGTGAAATAACAAATATGCCTTAACGGCAAGGAACAGATGTACAATGTCTACGTCATTACTATTATTTTAGTATTACAATTTATATATAGTGGAGCGCCGTAAGGTTTATACCTCGGAATCCAGGGCCAGTCAATGAATCTTAATATAAACCTTGAAAATATGTTTTTAATAGTATATAGAAAAATGTTAAAAAAAAATTTTTTCGCGCTCTCAATTTTTTTTAAATTATTATAAACAATTATTAATTTTTTGGAGTTTTCATTGATTTATATTAGTCAAAAGTCATATTTTAAAAAGAACAACTATTACAAACTTGAAAACTTGATCTTGGATCTTTAGGGACTGCAGATATACCGATGAAGGTCGGGTTGGAGAATAGAGGGGATAACAGCAGCTGTTCGGTATTGTTCATGGCGGGCCCTCACAGGATAGTACACGTTGTAACTTGGGATGGACTTTCTCAGTATATAAATACTCGCGACTTTGTCTACGTGCATTCGGTATGCAGACAAAAATATATTAATAAAGGGTGCATTAATTCTTATTTAAAAAAAAAGAACACCACATCTGCATGCTCTCCACCTAAAAAAAAGCTTCGAACAGCTACTTCAATTGATTTTGATTGGAAAACTAGGTGCTTCTTTTGTAAAAAAGAAGCGGATGAAATGAAGGAAAGAAGGAAGTCCAAGTCGTCAAGACAACAAATCAGCTACGTCACTAGTACTGATTTCAAGAAAAGTATTGTAAGTTTGATATGTGAAGACAAAAGTGAATATTGTCGCAATATTCATAAAAGAATTGTAGGCGTGTTAGATTTAGTAGCTCAGGGAGCTAAATATCACGAATATTACCTAAGTGTAAAGAGCATATTCTGTTCTTACATGCATTCACTGAGTGTGACACGACATCAGCTTTTTTCCAACGTGGCAAAAACGTATTTGCAAAAAATTTTGAAAAGCGACCAGACTTGCAAAATGCTGCGACAGTCTTCAAAAATGAATGCGAAAATACTGATGACATTTTTAAGGCTGGTGTTACATGCACTCTTGCTTTATACGGTGCCCCCTAGAAAATAAAAGATCTTAATGCATTAAGATATAACTCTTTTTTGAAAGCAACTGCTAAAAATACCTGCGTTAAACTGCCGTCATTACCACCCACTGCAGATAGCGCATTTGAACACTTTAAAAGAGTATTTTTGCAAGTTCAAACATGGCTTCGAAGAGAAATATTACCAGAAGAATGGGGCTGGAAATATGAATGCGGAATATTGACACCGCAAACAATGACGCAACGACCAGCTCCAGAATCAAATCCAGAATCCAGAATGCAAAACAGGATGTGGAGCATCTTGTGGGTGCAGGAAAAGTGGATTAAACTGCACTGCAGCTTGCTTAGAATGCAATGGTGACAGCTGCACTAATCCTTCACCTACAATCTATATCAACGAGATCGACGACGACGACAATATTGTACAATGATGTAACAATGCGTATAGTTAATGATAAATTTTTTTGTAACTTATTTTTTACGATAATCTAATAAATTAACATTGAAGTTACTCTGCACGTATAATTTATTACAAATAAAATTAAATTTTTCACTATAAACACTTTTCCCCCCTTCCGCCTCTCATTTTTCAGTAAATTGTTGTTAAAAATTGTTGTAAATCGAGATCGGTCAATTTTTTTTTTTTAACTTTTTTATTTGAGGTTTTAATAATGCAGTCTCATACTTGATATACAGATTCATTGACTGGCCCTGGGTTCCGAGGTTTGACCATTTTTATGCCTTACGGCACTCTACTAATATGTTTAACGAAAGACGGAATAATATAGACAAAACTTATTATGGTTCTTTGCAGTAACCCGCGAACCGCGCAGTTTGTACTCAGGGTACTACGCATAGCATGCATATAGGCAATATACACCTTTTTCACTGGTGGTGGCAGAGCACACGCGGCGGCCGCTGGTTCCTCGGCGTGTCAATGTGGGTTCTGACGGACCTGCAGCACGCCGTGCCAGCGCGGGCCAGCGACCGCAGCACGAGCCCCTCCTCGCCGCTCACTCGCGGTCGATACACGTTGCAAAAACAAGTGAAATAACAAATATGCCTTAACGGCAAGGAACAGATGTACAATGTCTACGTCATTACTATTATTTTAGTATTACAATTTATATATGTTTAACGAAAGACGGAATAATATAGACAAAACTTATTATGGTTCTTTGCAGTAACCCGCGAACCGCGCAGTTTGTACTCAGGGTACTACGCATAGCATGCATATAGGCAATATACACCTTTTTCACTGGTGGTGGCAGAGCACACGCGGCGGCCGCTGGTTCGGAACCCGCCGGCCGTTTACACGATAATGGCGTCTGTCTTCGGATAATACACGTGGCTCCGCTCCCGGTGACCTTGATATTCTAACTAGCTAACTTCGACGAGGGCTTCACGGAAGCTAGAAAACAAGCTTATGGGATCAGCGCATAGTCTTATACCTGTATACTTTATCTAAATAAACTAATATCAATAGTTATTATAGAATATAGAGTACTAGCGGTGTCCGCCGACTGCGCAGGGTTAGTGCCAACATTAACAAACATGGTTACAGGTCTATCCTTATATTTCTTACGATTTTCATTATATCTTTATAAGTAGCGTTTTCCAGATGTATTATTGTAAAGTTTCGTAAAATCCATTTAGTAGTTTTTTGTGAAACAGTAACAATTAACAAACAAATATACACCCAAACTTTCGCGTTTATAAAAATAAAAATTAGTACTCGTGTTGATGAAGGTCGAAGGAGGAAAAGAGTAATAATATTATACTAATTTTAGATTTAATACAAATGTTTGTCTCATACAAACGTCCGCGCGGGCACTCGCGAGTCGCGAGCCGTGAGCGTTTCGGCGAGTGAATACTATTGCTGCGACAGAGATGATAATGCGACGGTCGAAATCAATACTAACAAGTCAGAACAACCCTAGGACAAGACCATAGATAGTAGATATATCACGGGTGTAATGATCGAGGGGACGATCTCTCGCCGCGCTAGGACCAGTAGGGCTATTCTGTAAGGTCGTTTTCGAATCTCAAAAGCGGAATCCGCGTTGATATGACGAATTTGACGAATTCGTATTCTTTAAAACTCCACTCTCTATCTATAGCAATAAAGTTCGCTTTCTAAGTGAGCGTAAAGAGAGCTCTATGACTCAGGTAAAGCTCGATATCGAAATGGTTTTTATGGAACAGGCGACCAGCTCCTGCGCTGACATCTACAGCTTAGGGCGCCGAGTCGAGCCTTACATTATAGTAACCGTAACAAGACAGTCCAAACAAAAAAGGGTTTCATTATAATGAGTATAATTTAACGTAAAAAGTAAATATAATTATTACAGCAAACTCACTAATTGCCTAGCGGATATTTGTATTTTGACTAATTAACAAATTCAGTTAAATAATGAATGTACGTACACGATACCCACTAATAAGAGCTCATTCAAAATCATGATGACAGAAAGAAATAATTGATAAGTTTTTCTGGAATGTTCTTTGATAAATTGGTCCCGCAATACAGTGGTTATTAACTCCGCCAACAAACCCCGCGCGTCGACAGACACGAGCCGCGCGGAATCAGGAATGGCCAACGTAAACTACGCTTCCAGCCTTTTGGTCAAAATAACACGGGTTCAAAAAACTACATGTTATTATTTTAGTGTTTGTTTATTTTATTTACGTCTATTTATTTAACGTGCTCTTTGCTGACGGCACTTTCAGAAACCAATCCAAATCGGTAGCGTGCCTAGTTTTTTTTTTTTTTTTTTCGGTTGGATCTATGCTAATGGTCCTAGTGACCGTTATGCGTCATCGGAAATGGGGTGATCCGGTTGGATCATCCTATGACGTTAAAAATTTGGGGGGTTGCCCCCCGCCATGTTCATGGCGTCGGGTTTGTACCTAACTTGGTCAGCTACGGTCGACTGGTTTGGAACGGGTGACGTTAGAAACCTATCGTGAGGGCCGGCCCTCCCCTCCCCCGGTAGCGGGGGAGGCGGGTCAAGCGCGGGACCCGAGCAAGCTGCCGATAGCAGAGTGCTATCGGTGACTACACGGTCTATATTGGTGTCGACTCGTAGCTGATCTGAGCCTATGCTGTCGCGGTTGATCCGGATCAACTGGTCAACGGAGTGTAGGGTTCGACGTCGCATACGACCCCGGGGCCCATGCGGTGTGAATGTGTGCCTAACACCGGCTGTGTTATGCCTGAGTGTGTGTTGTAGCTTACGTCGCGCTTCAGAGCGTGCCTAGTGCTTGCCAGATGTTTATAGTCATTTGTATTTTTACTATACTATTTTGTTCTATTTCTATAGATTTGAAACTTCAAACCTATATTAGTAGAGTTTTTTTTATCAACATACTCATCATATTATAACCAGTTTAGTTGTTAACAAATACAAGTACTATACGAGTATCGGGAACACATCTTTTAACATGTCAGGCTAATGAAGTGAGTGAGTGAACTGAAGTCCGCGTGGGGACAGGTGATAAGCTTCATCCAGGCCCCTACTCACCGGTACCCACCAGTGATGAGTGAGCGGAGCAGGCAGCGGGTGGACACTCCCGCCTGCCGGTGATGATGTACAGCAAATTCAATATCATTGCCAAAATTCGTTATGATTTCACTTTCATACTGACGAAATGTTTAAATACGTGTTAACAGATTAAGTGGTTTTGGAGTTTGTGAAGTAAAAGTAAATATAAAAATATTTGTTTGTTATTTACGATATTATAAATACTTTTTATCGGGTCTCCTGTTTTAAATATAGTATTCTGGAGGTGCGGGGACGCCGAGGCTATTTTTAAAGGACCCCTTTTTTAGGGGCTATATTTAAGAGCTCAGAGTATTCCGACAACATTACCAGGGAGAGTTCGTTGTACTTGAAGATAATAATTATTAAATGCACCAAAATAAATGAAATAAAACCAGCTTGTTGCTTTAATAATTCTTATATTTCTTTAAGATTCTTAACTCTCAAACTATCTTCAACAGAATGGCCGCGTGCCACGCAATGATATCTTCTTTTATACTTTTCTTACCCTCCAATTCCTAACCGGAAGTTTATTAATCGACCAATCAGATATCAGTACGTGGCAGCGGATGTTGCCAGGAATAATCAATAGAATAATTATTACAACTTAAAATAAACAATCAATACTTCGTCAATGATAATCGGTTGTTATAAAAAAGCTAACAAAATATACATTATTCGCCATTTGGATGCATGCTTATTAAATTAACAAAAGAATACATATAGATGTATGTTGATCCTTTAATCTATACCCAATATACGAGAGCTAAAGGATTTGTTTAACTCCGCTAATCTCCGGAACTGCCGGTCGGTCATATTTGAAAAAATCTTTTACCATTCGATAGTCCAATGATTGTGGAAGGTCATAATATTGTTATGGATTTTATTAGCTTACGGGCGAAACCGCGGCACAACATCTAGCAATACGTTGCACTTTGAAATAATATGAATGACAATATAAATTGGCTCATTACAGTTATCGTTATCTTGGTGCTAATGTTGATAACAGATAAGATGATATCACAACGGGACATCGCTGACGTTGGATGTGCAACGAGCACGTCCTCCATTACACCAACCAAACACCAACTAGCCATCTATGCAAATATCTATACCTATGCTATTAATGAATAAAATTTAGATGTCTGTTTGTAATCTAAAATTTACAGATTTTTATTAAATGCATTTGCATATTATATGAGAATGTGTACTTAACGGTACATACATGAAATATTTTGTTTTATTTTAGTCTGTATGTCTGTTTGTTGCGGCTAATCATTGAAACGGATGGGTCGATTATGATGGTACTTTCACTGGCAGATTGTTGATGCTGTAAGGAGCAATTTGGCTATAAAAATAATTCTCATCAACCCTGGTGTGGCTGAAAAATATAACCACATGACATAAGATTCCAAAATATATTATCATAGTTATCGTAATCAGTAAATCAGCATACCGGTGTGTCGCGCCCCGGCCGCCCGGGTGCCACCGTCTTGCTTGTTTCTCCGTGAAACAGCTGTGCTGTGTTTAAGAGACAAGGGCTTGTCCTTCTCTTACAGGCAGTGTAATTACTGAAATGTTAGTTATTATGCCAGGCAACACATAAATAAACTGCGTGGGCTAGTACCCGGTAGACTAGTGTTTGTCCACTATGTATGTTGTATGTTTGTACGTAGTGGCTTGTCAGCCAATTTGCCAAACCAACTAACATTAAAAAATTCGTATTTTGAAGTCTTATTCCACTGAGTTTATTATTTCGACACTTATATTTTAAACAAAGCATTCGTGGATGTCGAAATATCGATATAAATGACACTAATAATAATGGTATTGTTTTTATTTTTCGCAGGTAAGCACGATAACGACCCGCCTTGATGATAACGAGAGTGAGATGAATGTTTTAATATCTACTGTACGATATATCACTACACACATGGTTCATAGTTCATACTGTTACACCTACGACCCGCCAGCGAAACACCGCGCCGGCTTACACCCTGAATAAACCAACTCGTTCAGTAGGGCTATTCTGTGATTTCGTTTTCGAATCTCGAAAGCAGAATCTGCGGTGGTATGATGAATTGTATTCTTTAAAACTCGACTATCTGTCTATAGCAATTTTGTGGAGGCTCAGATGTTCCATCAAACTTCTCGTCGCTAATAAGTAATAACCCTGTTTGAATAATTTCCATAACATTAAAACCTTTTTAAAGTTATCATTCCCACGGGACTTGGGATGAAATTATTATGAAAACATGAATGTGTGCAAACATATCATGTAAACACATGTGATATTATGACATGGGATATAATGAGATTTGCGGACACGGACACACGGAAACCAAATGTATAATAAATATTAATACATATAATATAAATATTAATAATACTGGAGAGCTACTTTGTACATTTTGAAACAAAATCCTTTCAACAATTTTTCAAAAAAGGTTAATGTATAAGGTTGTTTTTGAGGATAACTCACGGAATGATAATGGCCCCACAGTCTCGTCTATAACATGGAATATGATTGCTCTTGTTGATGTAGAGATTTGGGAAGTTATTAGATTATTAGTATATAGTTATGGCATACCGACTCGTATGTATTACAGTTATGATTAGGTCGTTCCGCAGAAATAGTTCTGTTGATCATTCCTTTGCGTACGCTTTATTATCAACGAGCGTAGAATTTATATCGCTTTGTAGACCGGCTGTTAGACATGCTCTTGGTTTAGGGATGAGGGTTTCCTTTTGCTGACACGTCGTCTAGACGTCGGCGCGTAAGTCATCATAAAGCTTGACCCTTCCTCTACTGGATATAGTCTTCTTGATAGTAAACTCTCCTGACTGAGACCGGAGACAAGAACAAGGAATATATCATCCAATCTAGTCACCCCTCGTACTTCTTAACGTGTGCTAAAATCAACGGAAGGGACATTACCACAACCCTTGGTCCTGGACATCTCCCGGTGGAATTAGCCGCGGGGGACGCGCGGGGGTGTGCTAGTCAGGTAATATTCGCGTGATAGTGCGATGCGACCTGTACTGTCTTCTTAATCTGTTCTGTATAAGCTCTCCTCGGTGTACCTCTTCCTCTCAGTCCTTCCTTCCATAGCATCTTTAATAAATGAGTCCTATCCTATCGGGTGGACAATCACATTTCCCCTTTGATTCTCTATGGTTATGATTATGCTTCTTTTCTCTTGTCCAAAACTTTTTTTATCATTATTACTTACAACTGTTCACTTCGGCCCGCGTCGCTGATCCCTGGTCTCTGGTACTGGAGCGATGGGTAAGGGGGAAGGAAGTGGCAGTGACACAGTTGATTATAAAGCATGTGCGTTTAATGACGGCCGACTATATATAGAGTAGCGCCCGTGGGGCACGTGCGGTGTGATCACGGCTCAGGGGGAGTATGAGACAAACGGGATCGGGAGGCTGTTGTTGTAAGTTATAGTATAAGTAAGTAATATAATGTAAGTTTTGTTGTACTATCATATATTTTTCAAGAACCTTTCCTGCTTTTAGGCTTATTTCAATTATATTGATAAATGTTATTTTGTGATGTATGAACTAATTTATTGAAGAAACGGCTTTTCCAGACAAGTCTCGTGCAGTCTATTTAGTAAATATGTGAACTGTGAGTGCACGCATATGCATGCACAACTCCCGTTTCCCACACCACTCGTGTATTCCACGACTGACGTGACTCCTTCCCGATCCTTAAGCGATTCCGGCATGTAAATTACAGTCGTGTCCTCGCTACCACGCTAGAGGTACTCTAGCAGTATATTTGCGGGTAGTACTTTAGTTTTGTCACGTGTGATGGTGATGCGGCGCAGCGTGAATGTCGGTCACGTCGGTCACGCCGGTCACGTCAGTCAAGCTGGTCACGTCCGGGTGGGCCCGACCACCTGCTAGCTGTCGTGTGCCTGTACGCATATTACGTCTCGCAAAGAGCCCGTAGATCGTGGTAATCGCGTCGTCAATGAGTCTTCAGCTCATACCTAATGATAGCCAATTGTATCCGAATGGATATTATAGGAAAATAGTGTATTGAATTATAACATAATATGGTTATCTAGAAAACTATTATTACAATGTGTTGGACGGTCATTAAGCAGGTGGGAAGACGATCTCCGTGCTGTAGTCGGTCCGTGTTAGATGCGAGTGGCAAGGGATCGGTCGACTTGGCGTTCAATAAGAACAGCAGTGGACGGATAACGGCTGATGATGATGGAACTCGCGTTATATAAAAGCCGTGAAGTAACATTTCCCTATTAAATGTAGATTGATTGATACCAATAAACTCGCGGGCCACGAGACTACTGCAATGCTTGCACTGAAACTAAAATAAACCGTAACCGGAATCAATGTCTATAATATACGTTGAAACACAAACACGCTGCACGCGACGGAACTGGGTTAATGATGGATCAGATATCACGACCACAGACTATCCCAAACACCGGGTCCAGTGTTTACCGATCAACTAACCACAACTGGGGCATCGCTCGTTTGCCAATCAGTTTTATGGGCGGCGCTAAAGTTAATTACGGTACCAAGGAAGCGGGGAGAGAATAATGGGCCTTGTGTCATGCGCCTGATATTCCACCATCCCGCATGTTCCCGAGTCCAGCTAATCTCTACGGCCAAGCAGACTAGTTTTGTTCCATTATAATTTTGTTTAATTTGTATGTGTAATGTGGAATGGTGAATAAAAAGTTTATCTATCTATCTATCTATAAACATGGTACAGTGTATGTTTCCATAGCGCGAGCTCTCTACCGCCAGTATCGTTAGCCAGTCTCCTTTTCACAATCAAAATACTAAACGTAAAGTCCAATTGCAGGCCTCACCTCACCATCCTGTGTCGTGATGTAACTTATACAGTTGGTCACAATTTATCTGTTATGTAGATCAAGTGAGCGCATGTCCGTCTGTGTGTCAGGGGCGGTGTTCCGGCAGCCGTGAGAGCGCGTACGAGCGGGGCAATCGTGGTGTCGCTTGTAGTGAGTGAGTGAGTGCCGTGGGTAAATATGTTATTTGGGTATTTCAGGAAGTGGTATCATCGTTGTATATGGTTAGATTGGTAAACGAGCTGATGAACCACATCTTGGTAAGGGATTAGACGCGCCCATGAATATAAAATAGTTAACCTAATACCGGATCCACACGTTTGTGGCTTGCCGCAAGCTCCAAGTCTCCACAAGTCACAAGCATGTGGGCGCATCGCAAGCGTTTGCGGCAAATTCCCTTTGGCTTGTGCACAATACCGACACTCGTCGGATCGGTCACAAACCCTTGCAAACCTACGCCAAGGCAAACTCTGTATCCACATATTTGAATTTGTGAGGGCTTGCCGAGGCTTGGCAAGCGCGCGGTTCCGGCTTAAGACTTTTGTCACTGGATAAATCAGTTTACCTAAAATTAGTGTTGCGTACCTTGAGAGGTGACATGGTGAGGTCTCGGTTGCTTGTTGTCACTCGTTTAATCGGTGTTGGTATTCGAGAGTTCAATATGGTAGCTGACCCATGCGCAGGAACCACCTAGAGAAAGCTGTGTCTGTCTAGTCTAGTAGTCTAGACTAGATTGCCGGGTTCATGCACTGGTACATGGCCGGTGCATCTCCAGCAGTCGTTGGTGTGTCGTGGTTGCTGGCGTCGGACTGTCTGTAGCATCCAACATTAGCGCTCAACTATCAGTTGAGATCATTTAAATTCCTCACCAGTATCTTATCACTCAGTTCTGCTATCAGCTAATCCGATGCCTTATCGGATGGATCAGGTGACGTCATGTCTTTAGAGCACGTGTCCTGGCGCTGGGCCTCTTGTGATCTGATGGGCTGCGATATCTTCCGGAATACTGACAGTGGCGTAACTTTACCGTTCGGGGCCCGTGGCAAATTCATCGGATGCTAGGAGAGACACAATTTTTTTTACTAAATTTTAATAATAAATGTTGGGAGTTGGAATCCTCCTCCGACCGGGGGCCCCTTTCAGCTGGGGGCCCGTGGCATTTTGCCGACTTGCCACCCTGTAGTTACGCTACTGAATACTGTGCTAGTACGGAGCCTGTCGGTAGCCCGGAGTTGTTATGGAATGTCGTTGATGGTGTGCGGTGATTGGTAATGCTGGTTTCCGTTTGCTTCTGTTTTAGCACGACCTTTGACTGAGCAACTCAGGAGTCTATCAGTAATGTCTGCCCGGACCATCGACGTGTATAATATACGAATTCTTCTTTAATTCATAACGTTCCTAGTAGCAAGTTCTTATGAACTTACCACGGGCCTAGGTTAACGTGGTGTGTATTGTGTTGTTAGGTTATACTGTTTTAATAATATAGCTTATAATACCTAAAGGGTAACATTTGCATCGCGCTCTATGTTATACGAATTTATGAAAATTAATTTGGCAAAGAAAAATGACAAAACAAAAAAAAAAAAAATGCATAAAAATTTATGTAAAGTTAATATGGATAAAAGTTAAAGCTTGTTTATAATACGAGTAGTGCTCGTACGGGATAATCGCTCGCTGGTGGGGTGGATGTAGGTGGCTCCCGCGCCGCACCGGGCCGGGCGGGTGCAGCTCGCACCGGCTCATACCAGACCACTGTACTCACTGCGACACGCCCTGAAGGGAAACATTGATGGATTCCACGTTATTACCGAAGGAACAAATGCTCAGGATTCAAGTGTAGACTTTGAAAAAAATTGATTATTGCACAGAAAAATTACATGTAACTAGAGTCGCTAGTAATTTCTTGTAAGTGGTTCTCATAACTGTCATCTTGCCGGGTAATAAACCCTCCATAAATTTAACTGTTCCCCTAATATTCATATCAAATAAGTAAGTGATACTTTCTGATAACAAATCTTCACATTTAAGTAACAAATTGACTCTATCTTATTAATATATTTCTTTGTTTAAGCGAGGGGAGTCCACACTATGCAGTATTAATTGTTTTAGTTAGATATGAATAAATATTATGATACGATAGTGTGACCAAAAGTATTTAGTATTCGGAGCATATAATATTATTGGTTTAATGAGACAGGAAGCTCGAGTGACACGCCAGCGAAAGCCTCGCGTCCCGGTTTTATCGAACTGTGTGACCATTGTGCCATCGCTCGCTTCCCGGGACATTAACGACGATTTAACTGCTCCGTACATACACCATATCACACACGAGCCATCGGACTATGATACTTATGACAGATGGAGGAGTCGCAGCTCATTCGATCATTGTCTATAAACTTATATACTGTCTCGAAAAGTATCCGAAACGTCGGGTATGTAAAAACTGTTTCATTATAATTGGTTGATAAACTTATTGTAACCATAACCGTTTTGTTGTATTTTGGTGTGAAAGTAATATATGTTGGTAATTCATTTATTCACATTTAAACAGGTTTAGTAATATATTGTACATGTACTATTAAATATTTATTATATATACCCAAGGCCACGTATTACCTATGTATATTTAACATTTATTAAGATATAATTATTGTACATTTGGGGTATTATTATTTCTCGTTTATCATAGAGTTATATCTGTATTGCACTTTAGACTACACGTACACTTATTGTTTTCTTATGTTTACGCGAATTTCACTCATTATAATGAAACAACTTTTACGGATTTTATCGCGGTTTATTTAGTTTTTTACAAGCCCGACGTTTCGGATAATTTACAGCAACCATGGTCACGGGAGGACTGAGGTGTCAGACGTCCTACTGTTACAAAGTTATTCGAAACTACCCTATGATACAACAATAGGACCACGGGAGTCCTCCCGTGACCATGGTTGCTGTAAAGTATCCGAAACGTCGGGCTTGTAAAAAACTAAATAAACCGCGATAAAATCCGTAAAAGTTGTTTCATTATAATACACGTACACTCTGAGCGCGCGAGTATTAATGCACTAAACAGTAATATTAATTATTTTATTACGACACGTTCATAAAAGTGACATTAACGTAAGCCAATTATATAATAAGCACTCGGGGAAACTGGTCGCCGCGTCGAGAGACCGGTAGCTTCCTAAAAGGGCTCGAACACGGCCACTGCTATACTCTTACAGTACAGCGACCGACTGCATTGGTTATGTAACCGCTGACTCACAAATATTGTACAGATTTCACTTTTATGTAAAAACTTCCGACAGATTGTAATTGATGTAGGGAATGCAATATATTGCATATACTTATTTTGATTTTATTGCATGTTAAATCCGATTAAAAAATTGAAAGATAAAGAAGACCAAACGGAAATTGTTTTTCGGGGGCTCCTTTCAACAATGCTCAGGGTTTTAATAAAGTTGTTAAATTATTTTGAATCATTTATTAACATTTGCAACTATTAGAAAAAATGTATAGACAGACATAATATTCTAGAATTTAGTGTCGAGTGTAAAGCTTTCGCTGTGAATGTTAGGCAAAAGCTATGCCCTGAATCCTGATGCATGTTATTGGGACCGTCTGGATCCATGACAGGCGTGACGTCACGCGACCGCACTGCACTGCGCAGGATATTGTATCATAACATCCCGACAACTAACGACAACAAACGACGCTAAAAAATGGGATTTTTATTTGTAAGTTTAACTGTGTGTTTGCGGCCCCGTACTTCTCGAACGGGTGAACCAATTTGGTTGGTTATCGATTTGAAAGTAGGTTTATAGTTTTGAAATTTAAAAATAATGTAACTCAATAACAAAAGACATGATCGACTGAGCCCATTTCGATAACATCAAAGAGCCACCGATAGAATAATTAATTTCAAATAATTATTAACTTTTAAGTATTAAAACCGTTTTGGCCTCTCTGCGGTGAAATCACATACTCCGATAATACGAGTATATGTAGTTGGTATGATGTGTGCTCTAAATATAATATGTTAACAATCCCTCTTATAAATCATATACCTGGGTTTCGTGATGAAAACGCATTTTAAATATAATAAAAAAACCGTTACTTCTAGCTGACTAGTAGTTAATATTTTTCTTGACGTTTGATTTTAATCCAGATACCTGATATTAGATCCGTTGTCAGAGAGCGATGAACTCCGAAACACCGTCGATCAGTTCGCTGTTTCTGTCTGTACAGACACCGTGGCTGTGGGAGTACTCCTTGGCGTACTGTAAAGTATAATGTTTCTTTATATGTGTAATAAATCAATCATATTGTAATTACTTTTGAAAGTGTGCCACTGGAGGCTGGAGCCGGCGAGCGGACAGGCGGCATACACACGGTCAGCGTATTGCCCGGCTGCGGTGTACTGTGCTAGTGTGTCGCGGCAGGTTGTGTAACAGCGGGCTGACTGTACGTAACGTGAGGTTGTCGACCCGCTACGTGACTCCGCGACGGCTGCACCTCCACACACCCCCACACACCCCCAAGCACCTCCCAACACCTCCGCAAACTCCTATAATCAGAGTTTGATGAATCTCAGCCGCTTTATAATGACGTGTTAATGTGTTCCACTCTCTAGATTTTATAAGGATTTTGTATACTGTATATATTATATTATGTCACTCGCATCCAACGCGGACCCGCCACTGCACGGAAATCGTTTTGCCACCTGGTGGCAAGGGATCGGTCGTCTTGCCGTTCATTTAGGGGAGTCTATATTCAGCAGTGGATGGATAAAGGCTGATGATGATGATATATTATGTATTTACATATACAGTACCACGATTTAAAAATCTCGCCCAAGTGCGGAACAACAGAAATTGCGCTTGTCGTATGACATGGTTGGGGGCTCTCTTATTAATTTTTATATTAATTATTTAAGTACTTTTTGAAGTAAATACATTACTAATTATTATTCTGTCGTTATTATTTATTAACATCGAGCAGAAAACGGCAAAAAATTGTGTTATTGTATTTGAAAAACAATGATTAAAGATTTCTATAGTAGCGGGCGACAGCTAAACAGCTAGTAATATATTTTAGTGGAGTGCAGTGACGTGCAGGGTTCAACGGACCGTAGCATGAGTCATGCCGCAGACCATATTCGGAGGCCGCAGTTACTCCTCACCTCCTCACCTCCTCACCTCACCTCCGCCAGAACAGAGACAATTAATAAAAATTACCCTCGTCACAAAAACAAGTGACACTACAAACGAAATCCTTGCTTTCTTCCCATATAAAGATTTAATCACTTCATATGTATCAGCGTTTCATGGCAGTTTTTGTTTGGTTAAGGGCAAGTATGACGTGGCCAGAAATCATATTCTATTGAATTTAGGTGAGCCATCTGCCCACCTACCTAGTACCTACCGATTGAGTTTAAAGGCCATTAGGCCTAAAAGTCTCGCTAAAGGTCTAGCTTTCAAAAAAACCCCTATTAAAGTACCCAGGGGCTTAGTCAAAACGCCATTACGAAAACGACAGCGAAGTTCGTTCGTTCGTTCGAAGTTGTGATTGGTTAAATTACGTCGTCGATTGAATGATCGAGCGATCGACGACGTAATTTAGCCAATCACAACTTCGAACGAACGAACGAACTTCGCTGTCGTTTTCGTAATGGCATTTTGGCTAGGCCCCCAGAAGTCTCGTTGTCTGGGATCTTAATGTATTCCGGGGTATGTGTTTTCGTTTCTATGTTTTGTTTTCATTTGTATCTCACGTCACAGTATTTTTTATTATATTTAGTTGATGTGTTGGTTTAAAATAGCATTTCGTTTTATGCTCAGTTTGATTTATGAACCGTCTTGTATCAGTATTGGTTCGAGGCAAAACCTCAGCGTCGCATGAACCAGGCGATCCACAGAAACCACTTGAGCCGACCGCCGCGCCGCGCCGCGATAGTTTCATGTGTTATGTGTAATATGTATAGTGGCTGAGTGCAGTATGTTGTAAGTTTAATGAGACCGGCGCGCGACGGACTGCCGGAATAGTTCATGGCACATGGTGAATAATATTATTAAACTATGAACGAGCAAAGCACAGGGGAGCCGCTACCGCGTTGCCTATTGTCATTTGTCAGACCTAAGGTGCGTCAGTCTAAGCAAGTAACTACTCTACCCAAGTGCAGCTAAGCTGTTGAATGAATCGAACAGGATGATGGTATCCATATCCCATGACGTTCGTGCTGATCACAACCCGCATTGGTCTAGCGAATCGGTGAAATATAACCCAACACCCGCCTCGCCTGGCTTCGAGGAGGAGACCTGTGCTCAACAGAGGGACATATTAAAATGGTTGATACTTCACTTTACCTTATAATATTGTATAAGAAACTATACGCATTACCTTATAATGCACAAGAACGAATTGCGCAATTCATCGTGGACTGGTTTATTGAGCGTTTAAAACGACGAGGTTTTTGTAGAGGCCAGTTAAAATAATGTGCAGTGCTGTTACAGTAAATAATATAAATAACTAGCTGCCCCGACAGACTTCGTTCTGCTACAAGTAGTAATATTGCTATTAAAAATAAGGGGTTGATCATAGAGGGGTGAAAATTTAAGGTTGTATGTATTTTTGTATCATAAAAATAGAAAAACAAAAAAAATTTCTAAAAAATAAAAAATAAAAATTTAGCGGTGGACTACCCCTAACATTTAGGGGGATGAAAAATAGATGTTGGCCGATTCTCATAGATACCGGATAAGCACAAAAAATTTCATCAAAATCGGTCAAGCCGTTTCGGAGGAGTATGGCAACGAAAACTGTGACACGAGAATTTTATATATTAAATGATCCTTAGTAATATTATAAATATATGCAAGTAGGGATGTTTGTTACACTTTAACGCGAAAACCACTCAACCGATCATCATGAAACTTTGTACACAAGTTCTAGGAGGTCCACTAGAAGTAACATAGGATACATTAAAAAATAATATTTTTTTACTAACGCAAACGAAGTCACGTTCGACAGTTAATAATATTTACGGTACAAGGTCAACAATTATTTATAATTTAAACGATAATATAATATAAAATGTTATACAGCCAGATCAAACTAATCTTAGTTCTTACTAAAAAAATCAGCTAATAATGAAATCGTTGCGATCACTTGTTTCCATAGTAGGTGTCCTTATTTTAAACGTTAAGAACGCTAAGACGGCCGATATTCCGCGTTTATTGAATATCAGTAAATGTAAAGTTTGAGCAGATCGCAGATAATATTATAGATACAATGTTTGTTGAGCAACTGTCGGACTGCGGGTCACGTGACCTGGGCGTTTGTTTGTTTGTCACCTGCGATGTCGTCGCGGCCGCACATCCATCGCTGGCGGTGATGTCAGTCAAGGTGATCTTCGCGCGCGCAAGCCGCGGCGTGGTGTCGAGTCGCCATACGCTAGCTAGAGTTTAGCAAATTAGCAATACTCACCTTACTTTGTAACCCTCCCGCGACCATGGTTGTAAAGTATCAGAAACGTGATAAATCTTTATAAGTCGTTCTAAAGTAATTTATTACATAATATAATGAAAGAGTTGTTAAAATACAGAATAAAATGAATAAAAAAGGTGTGTGTGCGATTCACACACGATAGAAGTGAAACACACGTTAAATGCTCAAATACTAGCAAGTATTAAACAGTGTGCAATATACATACACACCGACATTTGCTCTCTCGCTCTTTTGTATTTGTGTCTCTTACCTGTCGTTTTTTCCGTTGCATCCGGTTTGAAATCACAGCGATTCTAAAGAAGTTTCACTTCAAAAATGCACTGTATAGAATGTGTATTCTGAAAAGATCTCTGACATGAATGTTGACCACACGAGCATTGGTTGAGGATGAATCTCATCGGAGCTGCTTTCACACAATACCCGGCGCCGCCCGCCCAGATGCGAGCACTCGCGGAGTAACGGGACGGACGGACGAGCGGCTCAATATGTTACACCAGTACGTACAATACACATGGCAATATATATCGTCTGTCTGTTGGTAGACGATAAAGCACTACGAGGGTCAATGAGACGCCGCGGCCGCTCGGATATGAACCGCTTGATCGGCTGCAGTCGGCTTGAGTCGGCTCCGAGTGTTTGTCTATTCGTTGCGTTGTTACGGTTCGCGAGTCGCAGTTCAGCTCGGAGCGGAATCTAGGCTGTGTTAGATATCGGATGACAGGTGACATACCTTCATTATAAATAAAAGTAGACACTGGGCAAATCTGCAGGCATCTGCATTCCCTATTGATAGCTTAACTTAAAGAAAAGACCTTGAAGAGAAGACCATACTCCTGTTTGAAAGACCGGCAACGCTCCTAATCCTAGGGCGTAGCGGGAGTCTGTGGGGTGTCGCTAGCTCTTACCATCAGGTGAACAGACTGTTCGTTGGCCCGTCTCTAGTTCTCTATCTGTCCGTGTCATACATTTTACGCATTTGAACTGAGGTGGTTGTGATAATATTTAGTAAGGAGATAAGGAATCACATTGATGACAATCATCATCATCATCATCATCTGTGGATGATGACTCCATTTGAATGCGGGCGGAGATGCGGGACACGGCTAGTATGTCTCGTAAGCTGACCGTGGCACGTGGCGTGCGTGCGACGCGTCATTATAAACAATATAGTAACGTTAGAATCGTTTCTTATAGTCAGCTCACTCCGGAAACTCTGTTGACTCTATATTTAAAACATGCTAATATTATACTATATGAACAACTAATATTATACTATACTACCTCCAGACCCGCAAAGAGTTTAATAAGAAGAACTCGGGAAGTGGGAAATATTTTCCAGTTCCCCTCCCCACTTTAGACATAAGTCAGGAAAGTGCAGCGGCCGGGAGAAGCCCAGCCGCTGCCGTTGACTCCTCGGGGCTGCAATGCACCGCGGGGGAGTTATCTGCTATGTTATTACTGTTTTAACATGTTAGTTGACAATTTCTTTCCTATTCATCAGGTTAGACTCAGTTGATGTCGTAAAGAGATATATAACTTAAATATCATTCAAAATTCCCCTATTTGTAGACGTTTCTCGCTACTCTTACCTGTAATATATTTTATCTTGGGTCGGATGTCGTTTCGTCCTCCATACGTCCATATGTTGATGGTGGTAAGTGTTTCTAAAATATATTATGAGCTCACCGCAGACTCTCCGTACTCCGTACCACTCCGTACCACCCCGTACCACCCCGTACCACCCCGTACCACCCACCAGTCCAGAGTCTAGACTTCAATCTCAAACTAGAAATTCAAGAAGAAAATTCATAAAAAAATATTCTTAAATAAAATAAGTAATTTCTGATATAGAAGGTTATCTTGGAAACTAATAATCCGATTTGTAAATTCTTAATCGCTAACCTGCATGCCTGATGAGATTAAAATATGTCTAGTTCACTAACCCACATTGGACCAGTGCATCGATAACTATGGCCCGTAGTGGGACATATTATAAGGGTTGATATTGTACTTTTTAAATATAAATTATAAGCATAATAATTGTTAGTAGTAAATAGCCTTTATATTTTATAATGTTGTTTAATAATATATATATTGGTCTATCGAATGCAAAGATTCTTCTCAATCCGACCAGCAATTCAGCAGATTAGCGCATCCAGACAATCATGTGTTATTATATTAGCACACATTCAGATGATACGTATAGCTAGTGTGAAACCACATTGAGTAGGTCAAGGTCGAACATAATCTGGAGTATTAATTATTATGCCATTGGATGATGACGTCATTCACAATACAACGAGGGCTACGCAACAGAAGGGTCGTCGTCGGTGAAATTGATATCAGGATATTAATCCTTGTTAAAAGTGTGTATTAATAAATGAGGTTTATTATATACTTGCAAATTACACTTCAAATTATTCGCATTGGACTTTTAGTTTAGATGTTAGGATATAGAGAATAAATAATCTCTGAGTAGTACAAATATAACTATTTCAGCAAACTGTTGTAGGTTTAGTGTAGCTACCGAACCGATAAAATGTTTGGTATGGAAGTAAAGGACCCTGAAAATTGATACTATACTTCATCCCGATAAATAAAATACTTGTAAACATATTTTGATACATTTGAAGTGCTTATGAGATTTATTATCTCTCCGTTATTATTTTGGATATTAATTTGGATTGTCGTTCAGTTAAAAGATAAGTCTTATTGTTAGACGTGTTATTCTCAATGTTTCGCAAGTGGTCGCTACTGCAAACTTTAATATTATGATGGTACTGTACTTGTAGTCTGAAGGAATGTGTGATAACGTCTGTTATCAGTGTTATCAGTGCTATCAGTGCTATCGACGACGTGTCTGACATACACGAGGGAGAGTGCTAACAACACTAATTCGGGATGTTTACGTTTTGGACACATTTCCATATACACTGACGAAAGAATAGAATAATATAAATGAACACGCGTAATCCAAGTCGGATTGGATCTTGTTATATCAATGAATGAACTATATTAATGAACACCGAGACGGACCAGAGCCATTCGCGGCTGTCGCAGCCTTGCCTCACCACGTCAGACGTTGTATATATCGCTCTCTGATTTTGTACCGTCCTCACATATTACAATATTATTACAAATTCTCATTCGTTCTGTAGTTCTTAATTTCTCTTTATCTAAAATAGTATTGCTTTCCTTAATATTGGATATTTAAGAGTTTAAACAAAAGTTAAGTCCATTAAAAGTGATACGGTTGTAGTGTGTAGTATAACACCCGGCTCCGTACCGGACGCGGCTGCCAACGCGCTGACACCGGCGAGGACGCCTATTCCTGGCTCGGCCATTCACTGCACGGCACGCTGCCATGAATGAACCGCGTCCACCCGCCGCGCCGTACACACCCATACACACGGGAGGCCGGGCCAGCAACCGCGGGCAACACACGGTGGTCACGACTCGATAATGATGTTCATATCTAGCGGGTGGTCACAGGTCGATGATGATTGATGGAAATTGGGACCTCAAGGAGGGAAAAATTGTGGCAAAACCTGCGTTTTACGTAAGATGATATAATTTATAAATCCATTGCAAGCGGTGACTTCATCTTTTGTTGATTTAATTAATCGGAATAGCTAATGTGTGTGATTTAAATAAGGAAGGTGACAATTCGGACGCTCTAATGTGCTGCAGAGGAATGCGTGTCCTCCGGCGGTTACCTCACCGGGAGTGTAAAGGTGAGGGCTTCCGCGGGTGAGTCATCTTCACTGCTGGCGTGACATTGTTATTATCAGTGTATCTCCGTACCCTAATGGAGGTAGAGTAGTGGTGGTGGACTCTCTCAATGAACGCTAAGAGGGCCGAAACCTGTTTACTCACAACTAGGAACATTGAGAAGTATTGTGACTGTGTACACACTACACGGAATGAAAGGGCTGACCCGGCTTGTGTCCCCAGGCGCCGTAGAGATCGTCGTCCCGTCTGGTCTAAGCCAGGAGGTTCACCAACCCTCTGACCCTTCATCGACCTCAACGTGGCCCCCGTTACAAGATGTAATCGCACATCTGCCGTAGCCCGTATATTATAAGTTACGCAATCTATATAATTGTTAACTAGGTGTGTTATACGAATTCGTGAGTTTCCGTTAAAGCGTGAGTTTCCTTTATTTACATAGATAAGTGATTGGTACAACAGGTTGTATTATTGAGTTCACCTTGATAGTGGCGTGCGGCGCGCGCGGCCGCCTGCCAACGCAGCCGCGATTGTTTACTGAACGACCGTAGCGGAGGAAACTTCTGCCTGCTCCCAGTTTGAACGATGACATCATCGCCGAGCGCTGGTATTGACCGGTGATGAATGATTCAGTCACACCACGTTAACTTAGTGCGTGCGTTGGAAGCTTGTGTTAAGGGTTCGAACGAGGATTTAAACAGTATCACATACATTTACATTATAAAAAAAATATATACATTTTTTTTATAATGCTGGTCGACCATTAACCAGGTGGAAAGACGATCTCCGTGCAGTGGCCGGTCCGTGGCTGAGAGTGACAAGGGATCGGTCGTCTTGGCGTTCATTGTTGGAGGCCAATGTTCAGCAGTGGACGGATAAAGGTTGATGATTATGATGATAGTACATTTTTTCAACCCTAGAGCAGGCGGCTCCGATCGAGTCGTCGATCTTATTTTACAATCACAGTGACAAGCTCCGGCCAACCGTGTCAAGGGCTGGCGGGCTCTCGATGTTATCTTTAAGAGCTGCTCTACAGATAGCGTCTGTTGCGATACTGAGTGTTGAGTGACTCTGAACCCTAGCGCTGATCTTACCTGACAGTTCACAACAACTACAGCTAACAACGCATCCGTCTTTATTCGCTTCCCACTAGGACCAGCTGCTGCTTGAATAGCGTCACCCTATGGAGTAGGAGATCGCCCAACCTCCCGTCACCCCTACCCGTCACCCGTCACCCCGACCTACAAACATATTTATCGTTTCACAGTGCTCTTGCATTTTATTAACGTCGAGTCGTTTAGTAGGGCATCGCATTTTATTTACGTAGAAATGTCAAGAGCACGCGATAAAATTAAAAGCTTGTTGGAATTAGTTAAATTTTATTAATCTGGCTCACGTTTGATGCGGACGTTACGAGAGTGTTGCGGGGGCGGGGTGCGCGGGGGCGGGGGGCGGGGGGAGCGGTTATATAACGCGTCCCCCCACCCCCCGCCCCCGCGGCCCGGCCGCTCGCCTTGACACACAGCGGCCGGAGCTGGCGCTTTGTCGGGCGCTTGGTCAGGCGTGCGTTTTGATGGCTCTTAGATTTAATGATGCGAAAGTTTTTATTTGCTTCGAGGCGAGGCTTTTAGAAAAGAAGTATAGAGGAAATCGCTTAAGTCTGGTAGCTTATAGTCAATGACGCTTGGAGAACTTGCTGATTCGACTTAAGCAGCATTTTCCATCGCCGTCAGAAACGCTGATGAAGATGACGTCTGTACAGAGCTTGACCGTGACGGCAATTGGCCCGCGGCGGATAGCTTCATTGTCTAATTTACTAGTCTCTTGGTATCCTGTGGCCGCGCTTGTCTATGATGTAATTGCCGGGAATAGCAGATTTAGAAGTCATTACGCTAGCTTCAGAGACGACTTGTCGAGTTACTAGACCACAAGTTTGCGATCGTACTTCGCGTTTGCATACTGCATGTTATAAATGCCAAACTCGCATTTAGAAAATTTGCCCTCACTCAAGTCTTATATTATAGTCTTTATAGCCTGAGGTTAGTCTAGACGCCGAATAATCTTGCAATCTCCCGACCTTCCTTCCGGAACACCGCTTCCCACTAGAATAAACCAATATCCCAATCGCCATGCAGATTAGTGCAAAGCGCAGTCTCCTACCACGCACTGGTAGCCACCGAGTGTTTTGGTCGCTGGCGCTCGCCTGCTGCGATGGTCCGATACTGTCACTCCGATCCGATTCAACACCCGCGCCGATCACAAATCACAATACTTGTAGAGTTCAAACACCTAGCAGAAGCAGTCTAAATACCTGATACCAGGTTGTGATATCATTTGGCGTCGTGTTAAAGAGGCACTAGTCAAGTACCTCCAGAGATTGTACTTTTAGTAAACTACTATAGAGGGATGTAATTCACGTTAAGAGTCTGGATGATCATTTAGGTTTCCCCATCCTAAACAAAAACACTTAGTAACTCCCCAAAACACACTATCGATTACACTACATATCTTGTCAATATCATTCGCCTGTTGACTTTGGTGTGCTTTGGCGGATGTGAATGTGCTGCCCATTTTGGGGACACCTCACACTGTTCCGTAATCTCAGGTCTTGTGTGTGTGTGTGTTTGTGTGAGTGTCCGTGGTAACACTACACCCTCCGCAGACGTGTTGCGTCACACGACCCGAACGAGCTTGGTCAATAGTGAATGTAATGGAAATTTGATATTTTTGATTTGTTCATACAGAAACCAGACATGGATAATACACTACAGCTGTAGCGTAAGGCAATAGCCTCATGTAGCCTGATAACCATAGGTTCTAGGAAGAGTAGAACCTCGATAAGTTAAAGTCCAAGGGAAACACAAAATATTTTAAGTTATAGAGGTTTTAAGTTATCAAGGGTCATATTAGTGATAGGTTAAGGGAAGGGAACATATTATTTTTTGAAGTTATCGAGGTTTGAGGTATCGAGGTTCTACTGTATATTGATAGTTGGGTGCGTTGTTCATGTTAAACACAACTCGTATACTTCCTTAATCGAGTAGCAGTGTCGAGGTGAATTGAAGTCACGAATATAAATACCCCAATCACAATAAGGTCAATATCAGCTGGTCCTTACTATCGCAGCTCGTAACTCGTAAGCCGCAACCAAGGTTCAGTCTGATGGATCAGAGTTTGAACGTTATCCTGCCCTTGTCTGCCGCTGCCTTGCCTTTTCGGATTAGTTCCCAGGTCACACGCCTTGATAAATATCTCTTACATATTTTGATTTTACAAACAGACGGAAAACAGACTGATTATACGCAGGTCCCGTTTCGTCGTTTGCAGAACTACACCCAAAAACTAGGCGTACGTCGATTACGACGCCATTTTGTTGTTGAAGTAGCAACAGGTGTTTTATTACCAAATACAGTTCTAACATATCGTTTGTAATTGTATCGTTGTAGGTACGCTCTGTGTATAACTAGTTCATTAAATATTCAAACAGTTGGTGCGTCAGTCTGGCGACCTTGTGCCGCGCGTACAAGGGAAATATTATGTCATTAGGTAAATACTTAATCCACGTGTGGTACGTCCTCTGTGTGTGGCCGGTGGAGTATCAGACACGGCTGGTGTATCGTGTACTGAGTGTGCGATGCGGAGCTGCTGTTTACGAAGAGTTAGCGATCTCCCTGTAGGTGCCGGTCGTAATCACGAGTGGCGGAGGGTCGGCCGTCTTGGCGTTCATTGGATTAATCGTATAACTGGATTAATCGTTGAAAAAGTCTGGCCTTAAACCTTGAACCTCCTGACGCCCTTGCCCCGACCAACATTCCAATGAATCTTCTTCAAATTGTATTTTTTACTTGTCAGACTCATTACATATTGGTGTATTATATTGTTTGTTCATTTTGGTATTTATTAGTTGGTTTTTGCACCGAATAAACGCGCCGCGAACGTTCGACAACGCAGGAAACTCATTACGAGCGCTACTTACGTCATCATTTAAATGTTTGGAGATTATAGCAGAAACCGCAAAAATACGACTGTTTAGTTACAACTAACAAGCTATTGGCGGTGGCCAAGGTGGCGGTGGTCCCCCGACAAACCTCCCTCAACATAATATATGATAGAACATAATATTGTGCCTGAAAACAGTTCGGTGCGCAGTATTATTACTGGCAATTAAGCTTAGCTGACCACCGCGACCACCACGATACGGTCAGGTTAGACCCGTCACCCGAGCTCGGAGCAACACATTTATCCTGAGGGTGGTTGTGGACCATTTAAGATAAGACAGCTCTTTATCGATTGTCCTTCCCAAATAATGCGAAATGTGTTTTCCGTGTTTGTCCTATTTTTATTGACGTGTAAGATACGGTGACTCATTGTTTACCCAAACGACGAGTCACGAGGCCGAAGTTCTTCAGTCGTAAAACGGCTGCGAACCTTGGAACGATCGTATCCTATCGACGCTCTAGTTGAACTCATTGTGGTCAACTAACAATATTTATTGACCGTAAAATATAAACTGTCCAAAACAACAGCCATAAAGCTGTACTAGTGGTAATACTTGTCGTAACCAAATGTTAAACGCCATTTATAGCGGATATCATTTAACATGAGCTACATAGCTATTCACACAGTAGTAAGATCAAATACTATTAAATCTTGTACATACTGAGCAGTTTATTAAACTAACACCTTCTTTTCCAGTGCAGCGAGGCAAACACACTAGTCAAATTATAAAATTTAAAATCAAAACAAATCAAAATATCCTTATTTCGTAGGTAACAACTTGTAAACTTGAAATACGTCAAAAAAAGTAGTCAATAAAAACTAAAAAAAAAAACTGGTTTGAGATGCCAGGATTCACTAAGGAAACGAGAAAAACTTGGCAATTCAATCGCTACGTAAAGCTAAAAAAAAAAATGCTATGTAATTAATTTTTACTAGATTAAGCCTTATATTCACACACCATGGCATGGTAGAATGTATGAAACTTTTTTTTTAATTTTTAATATCACCTATGTACTACATTCATGTGAATAAATTATTGAATTGAATTGAATACGTGCGTTTACAAATCCAATTGTGGTTGCATACTTGCATATTTACCATCAAATCGCTTTGGATGCAGTGCGGTAGATATGCGACCGCAACATCACCGCAGGACACGAGCCCCATGTCGCGGTGTGGGGGCGACCGCAACACGAAGACGAGGGCTGTGACGTCACAGTACGACACAAGATGACATGTTACGTATTCCAGTTGCCAACATCATTGGTACTGCGACGAAACGAGCCGGCCTGACACGGCTCAGGGACTCAGAAACGAGCATTTCAGGCGATAATTACTTAACCGATCATCATTAATCTTTGTGCACATATTAGGGAGGGAGGCTTTAGAAGTAACAATCCAGTATATTAGTTTTGGATCTCGCTGTTTACTTACCACCAGGTGATCCCACTGTCAGTTTCCCACCTCTTCTATGTAAGAAACCAAAATCTACATATAAAGTCAATGTTCCATTTAAACTGGCATGCCAATGACGTGTGTTCTTTTTATTGTAAAGTATCTTTCTAATCTTTATCTGTTATTGTTTCAGGTAATGACCGACCTATACTTGTATTGCTGTAGAAGACAACGGCGCAGGTTCTCGAGGCCTTCTTTTGGTCTCGTATTCACGTCTTTACTGATGGTCTCCATAATCCATGACGGACATTAATTAGTTAATCATATTAACAGGAAGCATTACGACGAGGCCCCACTTCTACACTAGTTGTAGGGGTGGCGTCTTATCCATGAGTTTTCTAATGGTAGAGCTGTTAGGTATTCAGTCGTGAGTGAAACTGTCCTTATTAGTTTATTTATCATTTTGGCACTATTCCTTACACGCCTTATAAACAACGCCACTTAACAGAGCAATCGTCCTTCATGTATTTCAAAATTTTGGGACGAATATAAATTTAAACACTAGTGTATAATAAGGAGCGGATAAGAGGTTCCTTACGTCATGAATACTTCGTAACATAAAGGTCGAGCGGTATTCAAGGCAGTTCGCTGCTGGCAGGTCGAGGAATATACGTGTTTGTTTAGTGTATATTATGAATATAAGAAACTGCAAATATAATCCACGAGCCGATGAGATATCTGGTCGTATCACCGTCGGCCCGGGATGTGACGCCTCTCCGTTCCACACTAGACTGTCTCCTCTTGATGCTCTTATGCTGAGTAGTGAGTACTAGTGTTGATTAAACAGTACTAACTACTAAGGCGCCAGTCTGTCAGTGTGCGAGAGCCCAGGAGCCATGTAGAATATACTGTCACATATAAATGTTAATCA
This sequence comes from Lycaena phlaeas, assembly GCA_905333005.2. Lineage (NCBI taxonomy): Eukaryota > Metazoa > Arthropoda > Insecta > Lepidoptera > Lycaenidae > Lycaena > Lycaena phlaeas. The sequence continues at coordinate 10,351,380 of HG995185.1, forward strand.
AAATGGCCTTAAACCATAAACATAGTCGATCTCAAATGTTCTAATACTGACACCTTACGACTATGTCAATGATAACATCAGAATTTAACCTTATTTCAATTGCAGTGACAGGTTTTAATACAGCAGTCGTGGTAAGACATTTTCTTGCACTTGATAAAGATCCAAATATCATCCGATAACCAATACTTTCTCTCAGTGATTTCACTCAGATCACAAAACAATCATAGTTATTATTGAGATGTAGAGCGACTGTTACGACGCCGCGTCGGTCCTGAGGTGTTACTACTTACTGCACGGCTCACGGTTAACGACGTACCAATAAGTTACGTTGTACGGTCTCAGCCATAATATTGTTCCTTGAGAGCGGAGGTAGGCTACTGAATTGTAGGGGATGAAATTTTTATTTTCGAAAGGTCTAGACTTTTAGGCCTGATGGCCTTTAAGCTTAATCGGTAGGTAATTTAATCTCCGTATTCGGCAGAGTCCGGTAGCGCGCGACCGAACAAACACGCCATTACCTCGCCGTCTCATGACTCAAATCATGATGTAGCTGTATTGAATGATGAGCATCGCATATACGCTGATGACGCCAATGGCGCATCACAAAGTGCATCACGCATGTGATCGCTTTTCTAAAAGGTCACTAATTTAGAGTGATGCCGTCGGTCTGCTGAATATAATTGAAAGTATTAACTAATTTTTATAGCAGGTACTAAGTAAGTATCAACCCTTTAATGTCCCACTGCTGGTCACGGGTCTCCTCCTCGAAATCAGGCGAAGAGGGCAATGGGCCATAGTTCACTACGTTGGCCCAGTGCGGGTTGGTGAACTTCACATACCTTCAAAGACTTCCAATCTCATCAGGCATGCAGGTTTCCTCACGATGTTTTCCTTCACCGGTGAGCGAGTAATGGTCTCGTGTTTGGGGTGCACTTAGAAATTTTAGAAAAACGCATTTCAATGGACACACGGACGGGTCAGGATCGAACCCGGAACCTCTCGCATAAGAGGCCGAGTCCCTCCACCACTCGCTGTACTACTGCTATGTACAGGTTTATTGTTTTATTGTGATATCAAAACCATTCGTGTTGCGCTTTCGCTGGCGTCAGAAGCTTCAGTACGTGTATCAGTTTCGCTAATCTTATGTTTTCTTTCGTGTTATCATGTTTTTATTAACCTGTTTGGAATACCAAAACTATTTACATTCTATGAATTATTATTATATTCGTTGATGATATCAAGTCAAATGTTGATTACGGTGACCTAATATGTATTTAAGGCGCTTATCTGTGACATTGCAAATGTGAAATACTTACAGAACTTAGTCTATAGTTTAACACAATAAAGAGTTTGTTTGAACGCTCTTATCTCTATAACTACTCGTCGGACTTAAAAAATATTTTTGCATGTAATAATAGTCCGATTGTTTGGAAAGGTTACAAGGAAAATGTCCTCAAATTTTATGGGGGTGAAATGGTGATGTAAAATATTGCATCAAAGCACGTCTAAACCTCTGACATGTCCGTCTCATACGAATTGTCCCGGCGGTCTAGCTCTCGCCTCCAACCGTCCGGACGATCCTGTTCCAAATACCTGATGCTACCGTTACGCTGCCGTCAGACTGTACACGTTCCTTATATGAACGGTAATCAAATACATCAGCTACATTTATTATCATACGCGAATGGACTAGCGGTTTCATTGGTACGAGAGCTAGCTTCATATATATTACAACTTAGAAGTGTTTGGTTGATTGTACAAGCCCAATAAATGTACCCACAGATTGGGTTGTATTTCCGCAATTCAATTCGTGAGCTCTGTTCACGCGTGACTTGAGCGTGTAAGGAGGTTGATACGTAATTATCGGTACAGATCAGCTTCGCCCTCGACTAGCACGACCCCGGGCCCGGGCCACTAACACCCAGACACTAGACACATGCACCGCACTCATACACACGGTACACTGTACACACGGTACACCGCTACACGAATTATGTTCCGCTATTGGACTATTTGCATGTACTGTTTATAATTGAGATGAAATTGCTCGGAACACGGTATATCGACAGTTACTCGTAACAGGTGATTGCTGTGGTAATACAGGAGTAACGGGACTCGGGGTGAGGTGGTGCCCCGGTGCTGCGGGGGGCGGGGGGAGTGCTGTGTTTTTTTTATATAGCATAGGAGGGCAAACGAACAGCTGAAGCCTTACGACTATCGACGCCCATTAACATCCACGACCAAAGGTTATGCAGTTGCGTTGCTCTCCTTTTCCCTATCCTCCCAATGGTCCACCGGAAACTTACAAACCGCACGAAACGCGACAGCATGACTGTCACTTTACGCCGGTGTTATGTGAGCGAGAGGCACCACTCCTGTCGTGCTGACCCCGGTGTTAGTCAAATCCGCGACACTCCCCTTCAAGCGGTAACTCGCATTGGTTGCAGTGTGTTGTGTCGGCCTCGAGGGCTAGTGGAGGACGCCGGGAGTCACACATATACATACCAGAGATGACCCACCCTCGGGTAAATGCGTAAAGCATTTTCGCTGCGACAGAAAAGTAACATCGGAAGATATGACCTATATTCTAAATTGTGTACGGCTTAGTGCTCAGTATGTGACACTAGTACGTTGTGTTGCGCGCCTGATTGACCCCGTATGTGATGGCCGGGCCTCGCCCACGCCTGCCCCAGTTGCCCCGCAGCCGCTGCGACGGCTAATTGACCCCTGACGCCTCGACACCTCCGTACTCGGTAATGCCTGTCCTAGACAATCGCTCTCATCACCTACGACTCTTATGCAACCGTTCATTTTCAGTCTTCGCATAACGAACTAGCTGCACCGCCAACGAACACACCTTATACATGTAAACGCGGACTATTGTAATTGTTAATTATTACTATACTTACTGATATAATTCATATTGTCTATGTCACTCTGTGATATCGCAGCGTTATCTTGGTGAGAGTGTTCTTGTATTGGATGGCTAGCCTCAAAGATTACCTTCCACATACAAACTTACAAGCACACCGCTTTATTACATAGTTGCTTGAAGATGTTGGTGAACGTCATAGGACTATAGCTTGTTTAAAGACGTTTGATTCTGACAGTTAACGAGTCAGAATAAGAAGAAGAGAGTTGGGATACCTAGCGGTTAGGTCCGGGCTTGCGTCCGTGTGTCCTCATCTGGACCCCAATTCACCCTCCACTTCATTATCAACGCTCCGTATTGTTTCATTCTATTCTACTCCGGGTTAAGCTATAAGTGCTTGTTACTATTGATGACGTAAAAGTAAAATTATATTCCATATAGTTATATGGAGATATAATAAATTGTATAGTACTATTCACGGGAATGAATGTTATGTCGAAGCTTACCACACTAATATAACGTGTAAGGATAGACATTGTGTTGTCGGGGCTGGTGGAGGCTTGCGATTCAGTTGTTTTGTTGACAGGCCATGGCGACTTGGCACCGCATGGGCTCTTTGGCAGTTTGCTCATCCAACCATAAATACAGCTCATCAGTAATAGGCGGCAGGCGGCAGGCTGCTGCGACCTCCATTCAATGGTAAACGGTGGTCGTACGCCCGGAGAAAGTACCACCAGCGGGCTGTATAGTAATCGATGCAGTTTCACTTTCGCGATCATTTGAGAGTTGAGATGAATTACTGAGTACTGTAGTGGAACACGCATAGCCAATAAGTTGTTTTGCATGTTTCGTTGTGTCGGCGTAATTTACTTTAGTTGTATTTTTATTTATAGACGACTTATATTTTATTGTTGTGTTGGTTTTGATTACTACTCGTTAAATGTTTTTTGTGTTCATTAGTATCATGTCATTTGCAAATGATGTTAAATTACAAATAAAGACCAGAATCAGATCATTATATCAATATGATGGAGCGTCATCAGTGTCAGTCATCAGTCATCAGTCACGGATGATCTGACTCGGCCGCTGATCGCTTGGTGTGTCGTGGGCTATCGCTCAACTCGCTCAAGGTGTGATGCGTTGGTATGATAATTTGTTCAATAATGAAGTCCGATGTAACCGGCGCGGGCGCAGGGCCCCCACACGTCATCCCTCTACACCGCGGGTAACTCAACGACTCTTATAATTCGCAAAACCTAAACGACCTTAGAGCGACGAGGGTTCAGTAATGGGTGTACTCGGCCTCTTGTGAGAATCATGCGAGAGGTTCCAGGTTCGATCCAGACCCCAAGTGTGTGTGCCTTGAAAAGGGTTTTTATAAATTCCTTAGCAAACCCCAAACACGAGACCACCAACCCGCTACTAGTGAACTATGGTCCATTGCCCTCCTCGCCTGATTTCGAGGAGGAGACCCGTGCCCAGCAGTGGGACATAATATAAGGGTTGATACTTTAAACGACCTTAATAATTTAGATCTTCTTTATTTCTGTGAGTAGAGTTTTGTTTATCGCTGCGGACTGCAGTGTTAATGTGAATTCATTGTTTGTTTGAGCGGTGTTCGTTGTCTATTTGGTTGGCGCGGATTCAGAATTGGGTCAGGTCATTGGATAGATAACTCGTTGTTTAGGTTTTTTAGGTGAATGCGGCGTTTTGAGTCAGATGTTCTGTTTAATTAGTTGGATAAAAATAGTCGTCTCCCGTATAATAATCATATCGTAACAATAACAACTATTAGGTACCTATTATGTAGAACTTTAATGCAACCTTCATACATGGCCATACACCACCGAGCGCATGGCTCCATCCGAAATAGGCATTAGGGCCAATATGCCATTTGCACAGCTTCAACAGATTATGACAGCGCTAAAGCATTTTAGTGTGAAACGAGCGTCTGCGCAGCCATCACAGCCGTATTCATAGACGCGGGGAGCCCCGCAGATACCGCGGTGATCCATAAACGTGTTAGGACTCTTTGTGTCAGTCCAATACTATAGAATAGAATAGAATAGAATAGAATAAACATTTATTGAGGAATACAATAGTAATACAAACTGCTAAACATATAGATAGCTACTAGCACTATAGATAGCTCCGTATGTTATAGCGATTGCATGCAATTATAATATGTAATTAGACACTGATTGTCCGGCGGGCTATCAGGAGGAATGAGGCGCTGACTCATTCATTTTTAATTAGCGGAACATAATTACAGATTCGTAATACATTTATTAAGTATAATAGGATTATATTTTATTTAATGTCACTAATGTGGCGCGGCGGTGGGCTCTTCCCAGCACAGCACCTCGAGGTGCGCCCGAGATGGGCCGCGCTGCGTCGTGATCTGACGTCTTTGTCGAGCGTCATCACCGCGATGCTCGGCTGTGACGAGTCCTGCACAGCAATGGCCTCTTTCTGCGAGACAGTGATGTCCCAGAAGGAGGCCGACGAACGGGGGAGAGAGGAGGCCGCCGACGCGACGTGGCCTCCTCTCTCACCCGTTTCTCCCGAAAAGGATATCTGCTGCGTCGCCAAAAAAAAAAAACACCGCTAACAAAACCGCTTCAACATTCTGAATATTTGAATTATGTCATTAAATATTATTTTTATTAATATAATTTTAGGTATTTCTGACGCCTCACTTAAAATATTTAAACGTGTTTCAGAATAATTATCGCTACGTTTATACATATAATGGGGTTTCACGACATATATAGAGAGAGATTAATTACCTAAACGTTTAGTAGACAATTAAATAATCACACGACGGACTAGAATTCTACTGACCTCATGAAAGTAGCGAGACCCAAATATTGTGAAACGTAGACATGGTTTTGTCAATAATACATTTAAAATTATAAAATAAAAGACAGACTTCATTCTTCTACCACTCACTCCCATGGGCCGGTTTTGGAGAGCGAGCTTCGGAAACAGTCCGAGGGGGAATGGACGGTCAATAAGTTTTTACTTTCTCGGCCGTCTTGGCGTTTATTGAAAGACGTCGGGCGGAAAAAGCTTGATAAAGACAATGATGAAGTAGGTGAAAAATAAGTGGACTACAGAGTACAGGGTAGTTATACAGATGTGTGCCTGGTGAGCTTGAGACTCGGCCAGCGACACATGCGTCGATTCCTATACAAGGAGCGGCGGTAATTGCTGCCCCATTGTCTCGTTAATTGGTCTCGACGTGACGTGTTGTGACGTGACGTGACGCGGTGTGACGTGACGTGAGGATGAGTAGGTACACGCGGTGCACGCTACTAATGTAAACTCAATTGAGTTTTGCCTTGAACATTGATCTGTAATGTACATGTCTTTCGGCATTCTCTTGTTATTGCTCCGCTCGTAATCCATATTCCATACACTGCTCAGAGTCGGTACACGGAGCACATGTCTACAATTCAAATGTTGCTCACCTATACGCGATGATATTGAATTATCTCGCATTAGAAGTAGTAAACGTAACCACTGCCTAGATTAGAACAAATATCAAATCTCTGTACGAAGATAATTTTAATAATAATAAAAATTAAAAATAATAAACTTTATCGCACACAGTCAAACATAATTTATACACTAAATAATCTATACTAATATTATAAAGAGGAAAGATTTGTACCTATTTTTGTATGTTTGTAATGAATAGGCTCAAAAAGTACTGGACCTATTTCAAAAATTCTTTCACCATTCGGAAGCTACATTATCCACGAGTAACATAGGCTAAATTTTATTCTGATAAAAATAGGGTTCTGTAAGATATTTTGGTTTTTCGGACACAAGGTGTAAAAAATGTTATTTCGCGTACTAAGATCCCGTTGTAAATCTTAGTTAACGCAGGCGAAGCTGCGGGCAACAGCTAGTATATTGTAAAGTAAATAAGTACAATTGGCGGCCTTATCGCTTTAGAGTGATTTCTTCCAGGCAACCAGCACAAGAAGGAAATGTACTTTAGGTTTTTTCTTTCAATTTTATTGAATATAGTAGAGCGACTGGTTCTCGGTAGATGACATTATACTGCGGAGCCGGTGCATGTGCGAGCGAGTGTAATAGCAGCATAGCTCGGGGGCTCCGGCGGAGGATCGCGCCGCAGCATGGAATTCCAGTTGGCGCCGCGCCAAAATCACCTTGGCTATATTTAGCCGCATTCCGTCTGCTGCGATCGGTAGCCCCTCGCAGCCGGCGCTCTAGCGGCTGGCGGCTGGCGGCCACCTTCCCAGCTCCAACATGCACCATAGCCACACGTGCTCCATTGAGACGAACGATTGATGGTCTACAATCAAAATATACGTCAATGGTTGTAATAAAAGCGTCCGTGAGTAGTGTTCATTTAACAACATTTCATAAAGAACATTCCGATGATATGAGTACAACAGCCATCGATACAAGAGGATCGAATTCTGTTGAAATTAATAACAGGTCATATTATTCCTGCCTTTCTTCAGCCTTGTTCCTCAAGTCCGAGGATCGTGACCTCCTCCGTCCATGACTTTAGAACTTACGATGTTACGCCAACTTTTCCTATATTCTGAACACTCAGATAGCATCGAAGCCGGTCATAATTATTGTTTTAAAGAGTGGCGCGGATCCGACCAGACCGACGCATTTCAGGTTGCGACCACGCGGCTCTTTTCTCTACTTTGCCGGGAGTATTTCGAGATTGTCACCGTCTTTCTTGAAAATATATCCGAAATACTCTCTACTTTTGTTATAATATAGCTTACAAGCACGATTTTATAACATTACAGTATTAAAACGCAGTAGATATCGTGGTAAAATAATTACAATAGGTGGGCGATAGACTTGGTGAGCTAAGGCCATACTCGGGAAGATGTTACAACAAAACGGCACGAATTACTATTGGAGGCGAGAAGAGATTGGCTGCTTTAACTTTCACTGAAAGACGACATCAGCAAAGATAGATTACGAGAATGGCGAATTGCGTAGTTTACTGCATCAGTAACACAAAAACGAATTGAGGTAACGACAAGGAATAAATAATATTTCAATACAGTCTACAAATATGGCGGGTCTGATGTGTGTGCGCGAGCGGGAGTCCCCCGGGATGTGCATTAGGTACGAGGTCAGCTCCCCTCCTCCGCCCCGCTCCACCCCCGGCACACCCGCGCCTCGAGACAATCATATTACCTGTAGCGGTTCATATTGCTTTCTTGGTAACATTTCAGGGTCGCAATCTCGTAGCTCCTATGTAAGTTTTATGTAAAGAGTGGATCAATGTTGTCTTCAACACACGTAGGTTATAGAGACCGGGTCACACACAACACCCGTACCAGACTAGCGCCAACATCGAGAAATAAACAATATGTAGTAGCGATCTAACCAACGGCGGAGTTAGAACTAATACAGATATGAGAATATGTTTCCGATGAGCTATTCTGACATGTAGGTAATCAGCACAGCGCTCGCGGGCTCGGTGTGCTATGATGGTGATGATGATGTTGTTGTTGTTGGCAGGCAAGGTGGTGTGCGGCGCGTGCGGCGGCAAGTGCAGCGGCGAGGTGCTGCGCGTCTCCGACAAGTACTTCCACACGGCCTGCTTCACGTGCCGCACCTGCTCCGCCTCGCTCGCCAAGGGCGGCTTCTTCGCCAAGGACGGCCACTACTACTGCCCACAGGTGCGTACCCTCATCGACAACATTCACCGCCGCGCCGGCTTAGTCGACGGCCCATCGTCCATAATAACAGAATACAACATGTCTAAGCTCCCTCTTCCACGTGACCGGAAGAATTGCCCATACGGTGCTTGGAGAGGAGCGTAGGATGAGACAAAATATGGTACGTCGCAGTGTCAATAATTACCCTGTCTGTCCTGATCTTTTCCAAACCGAGATAAGCTGATGGAAAAACTATTGGGATGATGAAATCCAAGTAGGCGAGAGTGCAGCACCACACGCGCCTGACGCATCGCTCCCACCGGTGGAAGGACGCGGAACCACCAAGAGCTTATCAGCTTATTAACAACTACGATACCTGAATAAAAACATCTGGTGACCGACGGGCTTACATGTGCAGTGTGTAAAGTCTAATAGTTTGATTAACTCAAATTATTAGGGGCTCGTAGGTTCTTGGACTATTTCTGGCTAATTATGAAAATTGTACTAAATTAACCATTGAATTGTTACTACAGGACTACCAGCGCGCATTCGGCACGCGGTGCGCGGCGTGCAACCAGTACGTGGAGGGAGAGGTGGTCTCCGCACTCGGGAACACCTACCACCAGAAGTGCTTCACCTGCGCGCGATGCAAGTCAGTACTACCCCCGCTACCATCCAACAACACACACGCACACACACAGACGCAAAATGCAGAAAACCGTGTTGACATCGCCTTGTTTAGTTATAGCGATGACACAACACGCCTCACCAACATAACCCAGCGTCGCGCGCCATACTAACTACCCGAACAACGTGTTCACACGAGGGTTTACATCGGTATGCTGTACACGCGCTGACCGCCTCTGGGTGTCCGAAAACAATAAAAGGGCTGGCAGTTAGAGGGATGGAAAGTAGCCGCTCATAGGCATAGACTAGTTCACTCAGGGCCGACCCGAGCAACTGATTCATGAATGGCTTGTCTTGAAACAAGATGGTAAAGTCGATCGACGTTGCCAGTACCTAGTTGTACTGTCGGTTTTGACACTGTTTTCGAAACACAGCAAAGCTTGCCTACTGCTGTGGTACTCGCGCAGACGGGGGCGTGGTACTGCTCATCCCTCCCACCAATAAATATCCTCAAACATTTGACCAAAGATTTTTTCTTTTTCTGGTATCGACTGGTTTTATTAACTATCTAAAGTTTTTGTACATCGTTTCCAGACGCGCGTTCCCGTCGGGCGAGAAAGTGACGTACACAGGCAGCGAGGTGGTGTGCGCCGCGTGCACAAGCGCGCCGCAGCGACACACCGCGCGCGCCGCCCGCTCGCCACTCGCGACCCCGCCCACTCCGCTCACGCCCGCCTCCGACCATGACGCCGTCGACCAACGCGACCACAACGATCACGACCCCGACCGCCAGCCCGACCCCAACGGTGAGCCGCCCCGACGACCACTGCCAAAAATGTGTATGATACAGTGTGTTGGTAATGTGTATAGAGAGTGATACCTGGACGTATGTTCAGAGTGCGCGGGCTGCGGGCAGGAGCTATCGGAGGGGCAGGCGCTGGTGGCGCTGCAGCGGCAGTGGCACCCCGGCTGCTTCGCGTGCGGCGAGTGCGGCTGCGTGCTGCAGGGCGAGTACATGGGCCGCGCCGCCGTGCCCTACTGCGAGCGGGACTACCAGCGCCTGTACGGCGTGCGCTGCGCCTACTGCCAGCGGTACATCTCCGGGAAGGTGTTGCAGGTACAGCCCCGCCCCCAACACTACAGACACGAAATGACGTAAAACTGTGCTACAGACGTTATAACAGAAGTGAAAACGACATCGTGACGAGACTCATAATACGACTACGACTGGAGCCGACCTTACGCAAAAGAACTTTCACGTGGCTGAGAGTGTCGGATATGTAAGATCTTTCAAAATAAAGTGTTCAAGCCTTAAAAATACATTAAAAGAAAAAAGAGAACTATAATAGGTCATCATAGTTGTTCGTGGGTACTTAACTGATTTCTGTTATTTCTAAACTCCGGGTGCTATTATAATCGTTTGATTCCCAAATATAAATCTTTACATTCGAGACAGCGATATGTTATTTTGTCTCTAACACGACACAGTCCTTATCATTGCTCCGCAGCTGTAGCGCATCACTCACGCGTGTTGTGTAAACAGCGGTGCGGGACCGCCGTCGACATGGACTCTATCACCATGCAGTAGGGTGCAGATCCGACTGGACCGCCTCGGGCGCTGCGCGGAGTCGTTGCGCTTTTATTGAGACGAGCTATCGTTTAGGCTAATTGCAGTAAGAGGGAGGGGTCGCCCAAAATTACTTTTTGAGAGTTTTCACTTTTGTTTTTACACAAATGGTGCCGACCGTTAGTTGAATCATCATCATTACTACCAATGTTGTTGAGTATTAGACGGGCCGGCAATACTCTACCGATGTTAACGTGTTGGTGTGTGTCAGGCGGGCGAGAACCACCACTTCCACCCGACGTGCGCGCGCTGCAGCAAGTGTGGCGATCCGTTCGGCGACGGGGAGGAGATGTTCCTGCAGGGCGCCGCCATCTGGCACCCGCGCTGCGGGCCCGCGCCGCACGCGCCGCTCGACCTCGACCGAGCCTCCTCCGAGCTGCAGGCAAGCACACGCACGCACACGCACGCACGCACACGCGCACGCACACGCACACGCATTCACAATACACACATGTATACGTATACCTACACGCATACTTAGTCTTAGTATACACAGAATTTTATACGATACATTCGTATCGCATAGCTTTATTTCAATTCGCTTTTATTTTACCTTCGCCCAGTAGTATTTTAGTATGTATGGATCAAACTTGCAACAGACCTTTGCCGATTTATAATTTTAAATATTATTTTGTATCCGTTGTTTTCCATTTATTTGCAGGTTTTATATTTTTATATTGTTTGCGCCTCGCGAAGCGATGCAATACTCATACTGGCAACTTGTTTGTGTATTTAAGTTAAGTTTTTCGTTTTTAATACACGCAATATCGTTGCAAGCATGAGTAGTGCGCGCGTGGGCGGGGCGAGGGGGCGGGGCGCGCCGCCAGTGACGTGTGTCTGTCCGCAGTTCTCTCTGCGGTCGCGCACGCCCAGCGTCAACGGCTCCTACTGCAGCCCCTACAGTAGCTTGACCAGGAAGGTCCGACACATTTTATTTTGCGCTCTTTATTTTTATAATTTAAGCACGCTTTTGGGATAGACCTGTTGACACAGCTAATAAATAGTCAAGTTACACAAAAAACATTTGATTACTGTAGATTCTATAACAACGTAATTTATATATTATTTTGATAGTAAACAGGTTTGTCCTACCAAAGTCTCTTCTACTGCATATGGGGCGGCCGCGTAGGGGCGTGACCGCCGAGTTACATGTTGCCCCTGGTCCTGGTTGCCAAGTCCGTTAACGGAGGCCGCTCCGTACGTAGTGACACTAGTTATAGCCGCTAGCTAGGGCTGCCCGCTGTCGTTTAAGTTATTTATGTATCACATGCACTAGTTACCCAAAATATGTATTTTATTCTACTCCGTTTCCATATATTATTATTATATTATATTATACGGCTTGTCGGTGTCTCTGTTTGGTGTCGTCGTATTGCCGTGTGTATACGGTCTGCGGTCTGCTGCTGACGTGTACTCCGACCATGGCCCGCCGAGACGACGGACTCTACAGTTCACCGGCTAACTTGAGTTCTACAGATTCGGAATTACTTGGGGGATGAAAATAACGCACTCCATCTCGGGTCGAGCAGTCTAATAATATAGCGCTATAGTAAAAGTGATTATATATTTATAGTGTGTGTTGAGATGTGATATTGATTGGTCTGCGCGCAGTACGGGTACCGCGCCGTGTCGCCGGGGCTGGCGCTGCGCGAGTACCGGGACACCAGCTCGCCGCACCGCATCACCACCTACTCGTACCTGGCCAGCGAGCCCACCACGCTGCGCCGCCCCGTGCAGCCCTACGACCGCCCGCCCACATCGCCGCACTTCCACCGTCCGCCCTGTGAGTACTCGCCCACAATCACACACGCGCACACACGCACCCACGCAACTAATATTCACGGTGCTAATGTTGTGTGGCAGCGGTGGGCAGCACGCGCGCCAGCTCGCGCGCCGGCAGCAAGGCCTCCTCGCGGCCCGGCATGCGCGTGCTCGTGGACTCCATCCGCAGCGAGACGCCGCGGCCCAAGTCCCCGCACATGAACAACGAGGAGCCCATCGAGCTGTCGCACTACCCCTCCGCCTACAAGCCGCCGCCCGGCACCAAACCCAAGATCGAGTGCGACGACTTCCCCGCGCCACCCTACCCCTACACCGACCCAGGTACGCGACGACTCGTCGGCAGCGAGAGAGAGTTGTGGAGTCTGTCGACTGGTTGCTTATGTGTGCGTGTGATCGGTCCCAGAGCGGCGGCGGCGCTGGTCGGACACGTACAAGGGCGTGCCGGACAGCGACGACGAGCCCGACCGCGTCAACGGCGCGCCCAACGGCCACGCGCTGCACCAGCTGCGGCGCGAGGAGCAGGAGCTCGCCAAGATCGACAGCGGCATCGCCCAGGTACCGGCGGCGGACTGCGGCGGGCCCCGCCCCCTAACGATACCCGAGAGAGCATTTATTAACTTGTTTATTTGTTAATGTGACAGGTGTTCTTAAAAGAAGTGAAAGAGAGGGAGAAGCTGCAACAGTGGAAGAAACAGAACCTCGACCCCAGGAACGCTAGCAGGTAATAACGATCGCTCACACGCATGCGTGCGAGGACTGTCGTATTCGCGTGTGTGGCGTGTCCGTGTGTGGCGTGCGCGTGTCTGACGTGTGTGGCGTGCGCAGGACTCCGTCGGCGGCGCGCGAGGCGGGCACGCGACTGCGCTACTCGTCCCCGCTGGGTGCGTCGCCGTCCCGCTCGCTGGAGCGCCGCCACGAGCCGCCCTCGCACCACCACCAGCACCATCCGCCGGCGTACAACGGTAGCTACCACCCGTCACACCACACCACACAACACACCACACCACACCATACCACACACCACACACCACACACCACACCACTCCTACACACATTCACACTCACGTAGTGTGTTAGTGATACGCCATTGGTATTTTGTAACTCATCAAAAATAAACACATTACCCAAGCTTTCTTAGTTTTAAACATTATAATTGATTTGATATAATTAATTGTCAAATTAACCAGTAACTCTTGATAAATTCTGCCAGTACGCACACGCACACACACACCGCACTCACATACTCGTGTGAATAACATCATTTAAATTCTAAATTCATGTTTAAATAAAGGGGGCTATGGCCAACACCCAATAACAACTGATACTAACTCTAAATCACACCCACCCGCACCAAATGATAAATAACTTATTGATAATAACATTAATATTGTAATCTGTTTAAATATTTGAAGTACAAAATGATCCTGTACTGTTGTAACGATATTTACCAAAGCATACAATTCTCTTTCTTGTAGTCAGTGCTATAGTAAAGTGTTATAAAGTGTTAGTAGTGAGTACTTCAAGTATTTATCAGCAGCGATGTGTGAGAACGTAGAGTGACGGGCGGCGTCGTGTTACAGTGTTCACGTACCACCTGGCGGACGGTGAGTCCCGCCCCCTCCCGCCCACCAGCCCCGACATACGCCCCGTAGCCACCATCTGCTCACCTCTATGTTTTATCTCATCGCATTCTCATACCATCTATTATATTGAGTTTTTGCAAAATGATATTTGTTATGTGTTGGCGTCACCACAGTTTCAAATTACCTAAACTTATGACCTTTACCTCATTGAGAACTTTTTGTACTTTTTAACCTTAAACTTTCATTAAGAATAAAAGTAGTGTAAAATAAGACTGTGGTGTCGCCTGTCGACCTCGGTGACCCTACTGCGTCCTCCGCTCTGAGGAGACATGGTCGCAGTACCACCGCCGACTTCGCTAACGCCGATCGGGTCAGTTGCAGAAGATAATGTGGAGCCGTTGTAAGCCGCGTAATTTAATACTCAATATAGAAACAATGGGGCGGAGCCAGCCAGGGGGAGGAGCTTACGCTTTACGTTCGCGCGATACTCGCTGCGTTGGCCACGAAGGCCCCGGAGCGTGTATTGTGTCGCTTTGTGCTTTATTCTCACACGCATGCCGCACTGCACACCACTCCACTCGTCATTCCCTCTGCACACTCCTCTTCATGACGGGAGTCTCCCTGCTACTTTGGTATAAACTCAATGAATCGGAGTCACTATCTTGTATGATTGTCTCACTTGGGCTAGTACCAGGTGAGCCTGTATATGTTCTTGGACGACGCTGATCACTGGTTGGTCTGCTCATGTACCTATTCAAGAAAAATATTTAAAAACAAACATTCAAGTTAGTTGGACCACTAGAATAAAAATAAAGAGTTTGCAATGGATTAAACGAAAGTGTGAATATAATATTGCAAATATAATAATAATAGGAAATATTCTCCTTTCGTTTATTTATAAGTAAAAACAGTTTGTAACGCATTTAACAAAATTTCAAGGTTAGACTGTAAACCGTGTGCAGGGGATTTCCTCCGGGAGGCGTGTCCGGGACCTACCCACTAACACCGCATGCCACGCCCACACTAGACTGCATCCGTAACCGCTTATATTATAACACTAATGCTAGTTACATCAATACTATACACATGTAATAATATTTTAGAATTTTTAAAATAATCATATTAGAGCTACTATTATGATATGCTATTCAAATAGCCATAAGTATCAACAGACACAATATTATTAAGAATTATGGCTAAGTGGGTACAGTAGGTTGTATCTCAGTCTAATAGATATACCCCGGGTATTTTATTCTTCTATTCTAGTAGTAACTAGTAATAACTAGTCTATTCATATATACCACTATACAGACGGTACAGGGTATTAACCCTGATTACAACGTTTGCCGTCTGATGGCAGTGTCAGTACCTTATCAGTCGCGGCGTATGGTCTGAGGTCTGCACTCCACCCACTATATTGTCATGACCTAGTTGTTGGCTTGCATGTATTTGGTAACTATACGATTGAACCATACACACAAATCTCGACTTAATACATAGACTTAATTAATCAAAACATATTCAGTTCGAGACAAACGACATTACATTTTGAGCATTATATTAAAATATAGAAAATCGTGAAAACATTCAATATATTTTACATTTGTATCAGATAATATTCACTCATCATAGAGCCAGTCGATTACACGTATTGCCAAATAGATTCACAGTCGTAAACTACCGTAGCTAGCAGTGAATATATTTTGTTTATATCAATGATAGTCGCACGAGTCGACGCCACACTGTTCCGAGCCGGCCCGCAGACGACAGACGACAGTACGGACAGACGGACAGACGGACAGTAGCGTTTAATATTATGTAGTTTTATCGTTGCTCACTCGACAGCACAAGCTCTTGTGTCGAAAAACACGCGAGCCGGTGCAGGCCGCTACGCTTAGAGTAGGGCACTTTACCCCCTTACTGTACGTTTTTACTAAATTTCACAGATATTAAACACATTCAACAAAATATTTTTTACTATATAGTTAATGTAGTTGTAGTGTCTTTGAAAATTCTATATTTCATAAAAAAATATAAAATATGTAGATACTTTATAAATATAGATCGCTTCATAGTGGCGGTGTACGCGTGCGCGGAACAGTGTGTCGTGTATGTGTGTGTGCAGTAGCGTTGTGTGTGTGTGTAGTGTCGCGGCCGGGCTCCGGGCCGCGCTCCAGCACGCTGCCGGCCGGCCTCCGCCCCTCCAACGTGAGTACTCCGCACTGTTACTGACCGGGCGCGCGGTAGGGGGTCGCGGGGGTGTCGGGGGGTCGCGGGGGGGTGCTGACGGCGCGCGTGTTGCAGTGGTGTCGTCGCTGCGCGCGGCGCCGCGGCCGGGCTACGGGCTGGCGGCGCGCTCGCACACCTTCTCCTCCAGCACGGCCGTGAGTACCCGCCGCCGACGGACCGACCTCGTGGAGTTACGGGGAAGAGAAACAATCGAGCAGAACCAATCGCTACTTTGTTTTTATTAATATTTTTGGTTTTAAATTTAATGACATTAATGACATATTACTTACCATATAAGGAGGTGGACTGTTCCACTGCATATGTATGTGTGTGTGTCAAGCGTAGTCCCTGTTGAGTAGTCGGGGTGGGAGGTGATGTTGTGTCGTGGTTGCAGGGCGACTTCACATTCAGCGGGCTCGGCGACAAGACGCACAGCACTGACTTCAGCAGCGGCAAATCAGACAGTAAGTGGCCACTACCGATATCATGACAAAGTTACACCTACGTTAGTATTGGAAACTAGTGACGTCGCTCTTCTACAGCCGACGTGTATCGCGAACGTCTCACAATATACCCGTAATTATTTTAAAACTTTAAATGTACGTTAAACCAGTATCAGAGACGGCCGCGGCCGGCGCTCGAACAGGGAATAAATAAGGCTAGAGCTGCCGATACTTTGTAAAACAATATTGTGTTAATAAAGCTTATAGACAGTGGCATCAGTTTTAGAGTTTGTGGCACAAATATGTACGATACGAGAAGATTACAATATATATTATAATATAGTAATAGTGTACCGTGTGACGTATAGACGTTCGCCTGTACTCAGTACTGTGACTATGATATAAGAACAGGTGTTTTGTGGTTGTGCAGTGCGCTCGCTGCGGACCGAGCTGTGTCGTGAGTAGCCGTCGGCCGCACCGCTTACGTCACAGCGTATGAGCTTGTAGACATTAACATGATAAAAGAGACGGCTGTCCACAGTTGATTGCGAGCTAATATTAGGCATTATTCATTTAAATCAAAATGCCTGTAGGAACCTGCTTCATACCGCAATTTTCGTATATTTCTCTCTTGCTTTGTTCTCGTGCATTCTCGTCTAGTGCTTGTACTTAAAAAGGTTTAACCTAAAGTTGATTAGATTTTGTTACCGATTCCTATTTAAATAATTGCTACAGAGGCAGCGATCATTAAACACGCAAACACCCACACAGCCAATCGCGGCGTCTTTTTCCTCGTACCACGTATGCAGCTGGCAACGCCTCGCAAAATATATACGCCATGTTGACGCCGCGCCATCCATAATGCACCCTCATGAAATTTGTTTTGTAATAAAATAACTTATAAAATTTTGTGGTAATAAAAATTGGTGTATTCACGGCTCCTACAAAGTGTCCACAACATCGGAGTCTAAAAGTAATGATGGCTTATTACATTACATTAGGAAGATCTCAAAAGTTGATTTACTATGACTGAAATTTGCGTGGACTTTGGAAAAGAATATGTGAGCGCGTTTACGACCAGTAATAACTGCCTCATCTTTATAAGACATATGTACGTGTCACGTGGTAGTGGCGGGTGGACCGCTCTCCCCCCGCGCCCCCCGCCCCCCGCCCGTGGCCACTGACCTGACCGTCCTGTCTCGTTTCAGTATCTGCCGGGTCGATCACGGACGTCGACAGGAGTGCTGTGGTGAGTGACGCCCTACCTTATAACTGCTATTCTATCATAAGTCGAGTGCCGCACCTCTTCGCGGTGGAAGAGGCCGGGCTGAAAACGTGCCAGCGACGCATGTGTGTATGCAGCATATTGATGTTCCTGCGCTGGTTAAGAATGTTTCTGTCAGGTTCCTCTTTTCACAAGTTCCTATGATTCAACATTGGGTCTAAATGTGTATAGTATGACTATAACAGGAACAAATTACAACGATTGTACCTCGAGGCTCGATGCACATTAACTATACTTGATTGATAACTATTACTTGACGCTACGAGAGTAGTAAAACGTAACTACTATTGCATCCCGTACTTTTTTTTAATGATGCAAATGATTTGTTATTGGGTGATAGACCTCTTGCTTACTAGGTGTACCGTACGTTTGCAGACCAGCGATGGAGGCGTTATGGTGCGCGGCGTGGGCGTAGGAGGCGGGGCGTCGTCCGTGATGGGCGTGGGCGGGGTGGGCGCGCGCGGCGGCGGCGTGCGGCGCTCGCTGCCCAACATGGCCACCTCGCACTTGCTGCACGAGCCCGCCAAGCTGTACCCGTACCACCTGCTGCTCATCACCAACTACCGCCTGCCGCCCGACGTCGACCGCCTCAACCTCGAGGTGAGGCACTCCCATCTCGTGTACCCCCAATACTGTGTTTTATACTCTTACTCTAGTAATGTGATTGTAATGTGTGTGTTGTGGTCCACAGAGGCACCTGTCGGACGCGGAGTTCGAGGCGATCCTGCAGGTCGCGCGCGCCGACTTCTACCGCTTGCCGCAGTGGCGCCGCAACGAGCTCAAGCGCCGCGCCCGCCTGTTCTAGCGTGCGCGGCCCCGCCCCCAGACCAGGCGCCCCGGATCCTAGGAACGAAATTATTTATTCGTGTTGCGTTTATAATTTTACTAGATTTACGATTTGCATAATTTGACGACGTTCAGCGCGAGGACGGGCGAACATATTTAATATATTGATATTATAGTCACGTGTAACTGTACCCGAGGTGCGAAGTGATGTAATTATATAGAGAGAGACGCGGGAGCTCGTAGAGCCCGAGGTGCGCCGCCCTCCGCCTCCCGCCGCGCCCCGCCTGCGCCCGTACATGTGCGTACTCGCAGGGAGGCGATAGGAGACAGCACGTCTCGTTGTGTCGAAGAAGGCGCGCGGGTGACGTTTATTTTTATAATATTTTTTTATTTTTGTAAGGTGACCCCTTTCTCTTGTGGCACTGCGGCGCGGGCGGCGCACTGCCGCCGATATTTATATATATATATATATTGATGCCTTGTTGTGTATGCGTGTGTGCGAGCGTGCGCGGGTGTGTGTGCGTGTGAGCGCGGGCGTGCTATACTTAGAACCAAATATATTGCTCGTGCGAGAGTCGCTTCGGGAGCCACGGTGCGTTTTATGGCTCCAGCTGATTGTGCACAAGTGCTATACATTCGCTTGACACAGCGGGCGAGTCGCCGGTGAGCCAGCGGGGGCGGGGGTGGCAATGCAGGGGGGATGTGACCTCACCGCCCGCTGCGCGTTGTGTTCCTAGTTACGTGTGTGAAAGTGCGAGCGAGGGTGCTTGTGTGTGTGAGAGTGAGTGTCCAGCCGCGTCAATTGTTTTTAATTTTATTTTTAATATCAGATATTATCTCGGTTGCAATAGGCGTAGAGTTAAGGAGAATTTACATTCGTCGGCAGCTGCGGCCGCCATCGTTACCATTAGCTCGACTGTCGCGATACACCGCCGGCCCGCCGCGGGCTCCGGCGGACCGGATCGGACTCTCATCTAGGCTCCGGCTCCTAGTTATTATATTTGTTGGTGTTTTATATTAATTTACAAGATGGATGTCGCCGTACGTGTAGATACCGCAGCTAGCGCATTAGCGACGCAGACTGTACTAAATAATAATAAGGGTGGCAGACGAGCGAGTGATGTTAAAGTGAAGACTATGCTTAAAGTAATATAATTGCATTTCCAACTACTTTGCCTTTTATTTCATTCCTAACAAGTGTTATTACTAATAATTTTTCATTCTTATCCTTCATGAGCTTCCTTCCTTCCTTCCTTCCTTGCACGTAGTATTAAAACTTACAATGAAGAATTTGAAGATATAGATTTATTTAGCAACAGTTTAGCTATTTATAAGACAAAGTTGCGCAATCTTTTAAGAAATAAATAACTATATTTACTTTTTTTTTTTTTGGTACCTAGTTAAAGAATTTAATATGAATTTAGTATTATGCCGTATTTTTGTAGCTTTAAAAATCTATGGAACTGTTAGTCTTTAAGTATTTCCATATTTTTAGTTTAAGAAAGATGTAAACGACTGTTTGTTTCCTAAATAAAATAAAATAAATAAATAAAATAAATGAGAAGCGCTAATTCTTTTACATAAAGAAATAAAAATATATTTTAGTCTTAGAGATAAGCTTATGATTTACGATTATGTATTGTTATCTATTATTCAAGTGAGATGCTAAATATTTAGTTCGATGCCGGTGATTCTATAGATCAATGCTGCCGGTTAAACACCACCACAGTCCCACAGGCTTTAGATGGAACCCAAAATACACCTACACGTTGTGTCTGCGACGCATCCCGCCGTGACTGGCCCTGCCCAGAGACATCAGACACGCCGTCGCATCCAGTCGGAGGAGACCGGCCTGACGTCATCCCGAACGTGGCCTCCACTCCAATACTTTATACACGGTGTATTTGGAACGCTTGCAAAAACGAAGAGGTATGATAGTGTAGGCATGGCCTGACATGATACAAGTGTTTACGTTGTTTTTGGTTGTCTAATGTCTTTTTTTACTATTTTTGTATAATACGGTTTGGTAAACATAATGATACAGACATTTCATGGTAATGCTTTAAAATAATTGTTTTATGGAAAAAAGAAACCAGCAATATAATTTGTTTATTGAATTACCTAGTGCTTAATGCCGCCGGACTGTCACAGGTGATTCACATAGTTCGCCGCGCGAGGTGAACGAACTTGTGACGAGTCCTGCCAGTCAAAATTTAATATAATATACGGTTGAGAAACACACTTTTTTCTGCTGATATTACTCGACTTGGCTACTGGCGTCAGGAAGCTAGAAGGTTATGATGGAGTATACCAATAAAACAACAAGTCCAGGTCATTGCGTGTATTATACCGGCACCCGCCGCGGTGCGAGCTATATGAGTGCGGCCGCAGCAGCGTCTGGAGCGCAGTAGCAGCGCCTAGTAACACACCGACTCCCGGATCGGGAACGACTCCATCCCTGCAGACCAAGTTATGTCGCGTCACTTCTTTACTCCTGTGCAAATCTAGTTTATTAGTGCAAACTATATTTGACATTGTGATCAATAGTAAATTGATCACAATGTCAAATATTGTTTAATAGCACGCGTGTTTGTTTGGGTACGTTTCGCCGTTCTGCTTAAATGGGTCAAGCTGATTTGCTTTGTATCAAAAAGGAGGACGATTAGTTATTGACATAGTCTTACCATCTTACGTACTAGGACAGGCACCGCATCAGTACCGAGTTACCAGGAATAGTCCAAATGAAACATGTTTATGAGCGTGGCACATTCCAGGGGGGTAAATGATAAAGATGACGATGACCGGATAACTAGCGGACCAATCTGTCGTATGTCATTACGATACGCCTAATACTAATAGTTGAGTTAACTTTATATAGTTATTAGTTATTACCTCGTCGAGTAACGTAAGTCGACTTACACGTGTTTGAAAAAGTTGCAATAAACGACAAATACAATTGTCCGTCCGTCATCGATGCTGCTCTGTCTGCGATGTTCGCTGTCTCTAGCCTGTAGTGTACTCACAGTAGCCGGCGCCGCGCTCCTCGCTGCAGCGCGAGCGCATGATGCCGCACACGGACTCGAACAGCACGTAGTCCAGGCAGATGGTGTCAGGCCTGAGACACACCGTATGACTCTCTGGGTTACAGTCGTTTGTAAGATTGAAGAATTCGTAATAAAATAACGTAAGTATGTACTTTTACACGATTGAAATTGAATCTGGCGAGGAGGGTCCTCGAGGGGAGAGGCCCAATGTGAGTTGGCAAACCTTACATAGGTACTCTTAAATTTTCTGGGGAAAATATAACCAGTGTTGCCAATTCCCACGGTCTGTATTACCCAAAAACCTAGCTGAAAATCCCCAATTTTGGGGAAAATAAAATCGTTATTCCTCACATATTCCCCCCAAGCCAAATTTACCAAATTTTTCGGTTAAACCAAAGTATTTCGTGGATTATTTTGCATTACTTCTTAACATTATTTGTTTTAAATGCTAGCAAATATCATAATCTTTCAAATAAGACTACTATTGTGCATGGGAGCAACATGAAAACAAAAAATAATGAGTTTCGGTGAACTCGTAAACATATGAGATATTAAATTGAAAAATGGCTGTCATTCAAAAGGGTGAGACCCTCCTTTGTATAGTATTTTGTCGATAAAATTTAACGTTGTAATATGTGGGTCAAGTATCGGGAATCCGACACCTAACACGTTGTATAAATCAAATTTATTTATTACTTATAAGTATTTAATGATTTTAATTAAGTTATTACAGATCTTCACTGTATCAACTCTTTTTTGTTAACATGTCAATTGACGGATTAAAGTTTAGGCATGTCCTTTCTTCATAATACCTTCTCTAGCGGCAAATTGTGCTAATACAGTGTCATTGTAAAGGTGATAGCGATTCTCTGTTCAAATTTTTCAGAACGCTTAATTTTCTTTCGACAAATATATTATTCCATATCCATATTCTGTTGTAGCTTTGTATTTATACCAAATAAACAACAAGGATCAAACAGTATACATAAAACAATATATTATGTGAACTCCGAATATGAAAATGATACAATAACACTAAATAATTATCTGTATTCTGCAATACTCTGTTTAGTTCGTTACAATACGTCAGGGACTTCCCCGTTTGATAAACTATAAAGTTTGATGGAGATAATTGTTGCCATAAAATAATCTCTAAAAGTTCTAAAATCTTCCTGTCAGATAAGTGGAGTTAAAGTTAAATTTAATATAATAATTTATAAATTATACTTCTTATACTTGTTTTATTAGATTTAAGTTCAGTTCTAGTGAAAATGCTTAAATTCCCCGCATTTTTCCCACATAAAAGCTCTCCCCACAAATTACCCAATCGGATTGAAAATCCCCGCAGTTTGGGGAATTCCCCACAGATTGGCAACACTGAATATAACTGTCGCTGTATTCTCTCCATAAAAATACGTTTTTACGTTACCTATCGGTAGTCTAAGGTCCACTACACACGGAGATTTTCAAAACTTGATTCAAGGGTTCGAATAAGGTTCGAACTCAGACCTTCCACAGATCCGAGACTATAATCTAGTCCTCACCGTTCATGTTATAGATACACGATGGACTGAAATGCTTACATCACATCGAAACACTTGGAACAAAATACAGGATAGTAATAGGAAGATAATAAAAGGTAAAGAGGCGTGTCTATGTTAAGATCCGTACTTGATCGACTCCCAGCAGTTGAGGAGCTCGCGCATGCAGTCGGAGATGTTGAAGTGGCCGCGGTGCGACACCGGCAGCGTCAGGTTGCGGAAGAACTGCAGCGGCGCCCGCGAGTACTGCGCGCCGCCTGCAGCCGTCAGCGGGGCGGTCGCGGACGAACCGCCCCGCCCCTTAGATGTTAAGTGAAAGGACGGAGGTCAAATGACTCCGCGTCGCTAATAACTTCACTTAATGGAAATAGCTTTTTTCTTACAATAATGTCAACGCATCTTCAAAGACTTTAAATGTCATATGCCAGCAGGTTTCCTTACGACGTTTTCCTTCACCGATGAGCAAGCGGTGGTCTCATATTCTGGGGCAGTTTGAAATTTAATAAGACCCATTTCAAGCACCACAGGAGGTCAGGATCATTGCCAGACCTCTCAACCAAGAGATCGAGCCCATAGTCACTGCACCATCGTCGCTTACTAAATATAAACAACACCATAACAAAATATAAATTCATATTGTTTTTATAGCTCATGTTTTACCAGACGCTTCGATCGTCACGACATCGCTACAAATCACAACACACGAGCTCTGATATCGAGCTTAATCTAAAACAGAATAGACAAATCTAGTAAAAAAATGTGGCAATACAGCAGTGTCACCTTAATATATTTACAGTGTATAGCTGTTATAGTATATAAAGAGTAAAAAAGATTGATAGTATTATAGTTCAATTTCTGATCCATGCGTTGCTGTGAACAGAGATAAGGATGAATTATGCTGTACTATAACTACACTTCTATATATTTGATGTAAAATGTGAATTGAGACTAAGAATTTCATTACCAGACCAGAATATATAGGTTCAATTAAACGTTGTTAAGTAGGCTGTAATTTTATTCGAAAATGGACACATCGTAGAGAAAACCACGTCTCTTAGAGGATGGATAGGAGCGGAGGATAACGACCGTGTCCAGTCCTCGAGCGTCACTCACCGAGCCAGGCAGCGCACAGCAGCAGCAGCGTCGACGTCGCGCCCATGTCTACCGAGACAGGAGCCATACTGACCCGCCGACAATGCCGCTCCGATACACTCATCTTCCTATCGCAATAGCGGCACCATTTTAATTACATCCACTAATGGAGTTCATGCACTGATTACAATAGATATTAGTTGATGGAAAAATGAAACGCGCATGTATTGTCCAACTGTTTATTATATTTCCATTTTATACATTTTCAAATATTCGCTCGGGTGATCCGACGTCCTACACACCTATGCAACTCTTAACACTCTACAACCGAACCTAGCGGTCGCCTGTACAGCGTAACTCATAAATACGTAACAAATAATATCGTCCGGCGTGCACGCACGCACGCGGCGTACGCGCACGCCGGTGCGGCGCGGCGGTCCCGCCCCTCGCTCCGTGGTCACATACGGAACGGCGCTGCTAATGTATGGGAAATTATCACCGTTTAAAAACTTGTTCACTTGTATAAATGTATTATATTTTACATACGGACTAGTTTTATTATGACTAAAGTTAACTAATGCTAAAGAAACATCAAAGTTTAAGACAACGTTATTTTGTATTTAAGACTTTCTAGTTCAAGATTACGTATTTGACCACAGAACTGTTCATAAATTACATATTCCCGTCACACGGGAACCACAATTATTTTATCTAACACAGTGCTGTCTATCACAACAGCTGCCAATATTTTAATCGAAACATGTTTCAAATACATTGTAACAATGCCTGTTAATTAACAATTCATAATTTGATAAAATCATAATTTTCACTTTGTGACACTACGTAATATATCTGAAATTATCTCCGCTCGGCCGGGCACCGCCGTGGCGCATAGTTTTACATCCAAAGGATGACCCAAGCACGCACACAGACACACAAACGCAAAGTAACACACGCACACCTTCAGCACCAATCTGTTGTCTGGCTCCATACACGCGCTCGCACACACACACACACACACGCTCTCGCCTGCCGGTGGTCACGAGCTGGCGCCAGACACATTCCAACGAGATGTATCGTATTTATCGCTTTCCATAATTTTAATACATTTCATACATTAATATAAAGCAACTATATAACCGAGGAGCTATCCCCCCGCACCGCCCCTCCGGCGCGGGCGGGGGGATGAGTTTACAAAAATAAAAAGTTCCCATGGACCCCGTCGAGTTACACTCGCCCTCTTACTCTAGTAAAATAATCGTAGTTTATACAAGCACTTCATACGTGTGTGATACGGTAAAGTGCGCGTCGTAGCGCTACGTTTATTAAAATTGTACGTATATACATGTAACTAAACCAAACAAGACGCACCCCGCCGTCCGCGGGGCCCCGGCGGGGAGCGGGCGGCGGGGGGCGGGCGGCCGGCCACGTCCATCCGCCCCTAATACTATTTACAGGGAGGCGACGCGTCCGCGCCTCCCGCTACAATTCAGTGCGTCGTGCTACACTGACACTCGAATAATACATTCCGACCTGCCAATATTACCGTGTTTATATACATCTCCTCATTACCGCTTGGGTTCATTCGATATAACTATAAAACAACGTTTAACATATACAAATAAAGCAACAACAAATGTGGGAACAGAATATAAGTCGGTAATTCCAGGTGCCGCGCGGTGCGCAGGGCGGGGCGGGGGGGCGCGGTCCCTACGGCACGTCGGCGGCGAGGCGCAGCGCAGTGGCCAGCGGCGCGCCCCCGCCCGCACCACCACCCTCCTCCCCGCCGCGCTCCACCTGCCGGGCACACCGCGACATGTCACACACGGCACTTGCTACTCGATAGGGCAGGGAAGAGTGGACCGGACACCCTCGCCTCACAGTGATACTTTTGTTCATGTGTACAGGATTAGAATACAGACAGAAAACTTCGTGCGGCAGCTCGAAATGAGGGCATTAGATATTAGGTCAAAATAAATGTAAAAAAACGATTTACAAAAAACAAGCATAATTAAAACAAAAAGAAACAATATATTGTAAAGGATAGACATAAAAATATGATATTTAAATAACAATTAACAAATAATGTTCGGCTGCATGAGAAGCGTCGGCGTCGTACAGATTATGTCAAGAGCGAGTCCGATCCGCGGTCGGCAGCAGTGGGCGGGGCCGGGGGGGCGGCGCCGCGGAGGGGCGGACCGGCGCTCGCCGTCGCGCGTCACTGCGCACAAGCAGTAAGGACACATTACCATAAGTTGCATCGACTCACATTAATATGAGCTGCAGGCGCACGTTACCATGACCTGCCCAGACCCCAGGCTCATGTTAACATAACCTGCAGACGTACAATGGCCGGCGCGGATTCAGTGAGATGAGACGCATGCGCAGTCAGGTTGTTAACATGGCTATTCACGGTTATACGATAGCATGAGCTGGACAGACACACGATAACCCTCAGCGATATCCACAGACGGCACGAATAAGGCCAAAAATATAGGCCTGTTTCATAAAATACTAGTATTACCACAGTATAGACTAACACACGATACAAAACTAAAATGAAAACTTGAAAAAAAAACTTGCGCTTGCTTAGTAAAAAAAACAAGTTGTTCGTGAGTGTGAATGCTATAAGCGCGGGGCAGAATGTCGCTAGAACTTGCTTTGGAAACAAAGAGGCAACTTTATTGTGAAGAGGCAAAGGCATGCTGCTTTACAGCGAATGGAGTCGGCACGTCGTTTCAGAGTTCCTGAACCAAGAACCCACACCTGTGATTGTACGGAGGTCTATAGACACCGACAATCACGACAGGGCTTATGACATAAAAAATATTTAGCTGACCAAGTTGTTAACAGACCAAACAGCTAAGTCCAAGATAACTAAAGCAAGGATGTGATTGGTTAGTCAGTTGTAAGTCAGCAGACTTCAGGGGATTTAACGCCTCGTCGAGCACGATGAGGACCAGCCTATTCTGAGAGAAATATTCTGGAATGGCTTGAAAAGAGACTCAAGAAACAAAGGAGCAAAAGGAATGTACAGAGCATGATATTATTATGTAGTCGACTGACGCGTTTACTGTGGTTATACCGGTATTGTATGAAGCTGTGTAGTGAGTGTGTAGGCGGGACTCACCCGCGCCAGCGCGTGCTTCAGCGTCTCGTAGGTGAGCCAGCAGATGGCGGCGGCGGGCATCTGGTACAGCACGCGCGCCGTCACGCCCTTGAAGAAGCCGAGCGGGCCCGAGGCGCGCAGCACCAGCGCGGCCGCCTGCGCCAGCCCGTCGGCGCGCGCCGCGCCCTCCTGCGTGTTCAGCACGGTCTTGCACACGTCCAGCGGCGTGGTGGCGGCGGCGGCCAGCGCGCCCGCGCCCGCGCCCGACAGCGCATGCGCGCGCGGCTCGTAGCCCCGCGCCGGGTTCAGCTGCGTCTGGCACCACTCGTATGTGACGAAGTGCAGCGCCTGGAACGGCACGTTCATCGCCACCTGCGTGCCGTACGAGCGGTAGAAGGCCCGCAGCCCTTCGGTGCGGTACACGTGCCGCGCACACTCCCACACGCCGCGGTACGGCGAGTGCAGCATCTGCAGCCGCTGCTTCACCACTGGAACACGACACGCGCGATGGTTATTGTCTGTGTGTCGTGTGGTCTGGTGGTGCTGTGTTCTGTTGTAATGTTGTCGTGTGGCGCGTGTGTCGTTATCAGACGCTGGTGCCGGCGGCGCGTGCGGCGCTGATAACGGCAACGTGTCGCGGGGTCGAGAGGGGTCGGCTCTCGACCTGACCCCATACGTCATAAATATAATATAAACGTCGTCGACCCATCTGTCTCCATCTCTCTCCCGCCCTATCTCTTTCAAATCTCTTGGTATCATGAGTCATGACAGACATACTAACTACTTTCATTTTATTATAGTGAACAGAGCCACATTAAAATAAATCTCAAAGGTACATAAAACAACTCCTAGTCAAGTTACAAACGTTCATTGAAATATGTAATATACACCCGTGTCCTGTGATTCAATGCGATGTATTTGTGACATTTTAATGATAATACGGAGCCCCAACGGTATCGACATGTGGTGTGGGTCCTGCGACCAAAATAAAATTAGCTTGTTGTTTGTTTAGCGACCTTTACAGTAGCCTTTGACTGTACCGGGCGGTATCTGCCGCTCCGCCGCTCTGTACGCGCACCGGTTCAGTAGTGGCCTGTGACGTCATCACAGGCCCGCGCCTCGCGGTATTGTTTACTACGGCCGCGCGTTGTAACATGCATTGTATAAGGTTTGTATAACATAACCCTATGTAACAATATTTGTTTCATTGTTTTGTCACTATGATCGATACGATGTTATTGGTGTGTATGTTCGAAACGATCTTGAATTCCTTTTTATTCGTTTTGACATTTCAAATTAAAAAAAAAAAAAAACTTGGTGATCTAATTTTAAACTTGTTCTCTATATTTTTTGCCGAGTACACCTACTTCGATGAGATGTCATCCTCATGGCCATACTTATATCATAAAGTTTGTTTGTATGTTTTGAACGCGCTCATCTCTGTAACATATCAGTTACATTTGATAAAATATGTTTGCATGGACGAGCTGCGCCCTTGGCCCGGTGCTCCTTGAGTCGTATGTTGTGTGTGTGTGTGTGTGGTTTGTGTGTGTGTGTGTGTGTGTGCGCGCGTGTGTGTATGTGTGTAGATGGTGCATTTCAAGTTTCATGCCGGCGTGTTAGGAGGGCGGATGTCCCGGCGACCGGCGAGTAATACTAACAACGTCCAATTCGTATCATGTACAAAGCGCACGTTATGTCAACATTGAACTTCCTCACGGGATATTTACAAACGCAACCAGCGCGCCATCCTCCCCACTTCAGGAGGCCAAGGGGAGGTGACCGATGTGCGATATATGTTACAAGAGTGAACGAACCCGGATAATATAAGACGTTTTCGCATCCACCTTCAAAAATATATCAAGCTGGCTCAGGGTTATATCGTAGAAGACGGAGGAATGGTGATAATTGTTACAGCCTACGTCTCTCAGTGGTAACGTGTTGTTACGTAACGTTATAGCGTCCGATATCAACTCTATAATCATTATAATTTAATATGAAATGTTAGACTAATTTCAACAGCTCACGAGCAGTGCGTGAGATAAATGCAGTGAGACTGTTTATTACATCATCTAGTCAGTATATTGGAAAACTACAATAATGTAATAAAACCACGACAATATCACGCCTATTGGGGAACGATCGAAATCCTTACGGAGAAATGGATTCCAAGACGAGTTGGCGAAATACTTCGGTCACGTGTCTAATAAACTGTCCTACACACGACATTTCTAAAAATAACTCCCAATCATGAATGTACTGTGAGAGGAGATGTTGACACGGCTATGTTTAGCCGACGAGATGCTAACGATGTGATGTACGACCCCCCCCCCCCCTACCCCGCACCGCACCGCACCGGCCAGCTCCCTGCAATTGGACATTGGTCTCTCGCTGCACATTAACAGGAGCCACTACCAACTAATCACTCCTAAGCCTAGTTCAAACCGATGCCAAATGATATTATAGAGTTCCTGGTTTGACAGAGGAAGACGACATGACAAGTTGATAAATAAATATATTATCAAATAGAGTGACCCAGCGTTATTGTAGAGGCCGCCTCCGTCCGCCGGCAACATTGTAGCGGCAAATCGTATTTTAATTGGTACATGTGGTACAACAATAACAACCCATAACACGAGACAAGGCCGGGCCGCCCTCTCGCCGGGCCGGGACTTCCCCGCGCCGCCGCGGCGAGCGTATGGAATACTAATGCACTTGACTAGGATGAGGAAAACTGGCCGCTGCAACTGCGCGCGCGCGTGACGCACCCGACAGCACACGAACATATCCGGAACATCCCGACTGAACTGAGCATGTAACACCGAGGTGGTCGTAATATAGACATTTGCTCTTGGAGCGATATTCTGCTAAAGTCCTTACTATAAGATTTTTCAGTACCAATTTCATACTCTTTAAGTCATCATTTGAATTTTGATATAATTTTGGAAAGACAATTTGGTATCAGAAGGAAGGGGGAGGATGAACAGGTAACAGCAGCAGCAGATACAGTATTATAAAATAAAGGATATTGAGGAAGAATTGATCGAGTTGTTCATCAATATTATTGCGTTGCCCGTTCGACGGAAGACAGTTGGGCAAGGCGAGGCTAGTGCAACGCACGTGTCGACGCGGCGTGTCGCAACCGGCGCGGCGTTACACATCACCAGCGGCGGGCGATAGCACACGTAAGAGGGACGTAGCTGATATCACGCATGACTAGTTGCGACACGCTGCTGTCGATGCGACACTGACGGAGTCCACTGGGGAGACATCCTCTAAGGGAACACCGCAGGTGTCTACTAGTGGTGAAGTTCTTTTTAATGCTTCTGTTAACCTGCCAGTCAATGCTCAGTCTATAAATTTAATGTATTTTTTCTATTAAAATATGATTCATAAGAACAAGTTAGTGACCGGCTGAGATCTGATAGTGTCACTCACACACAGCGCGCGGTCGTCGTATCGGCACCGGTTCTATTTCTGCGACTGTGACTCGGTCAATTGTCACAACAATAGCCCAGCGGCAGGACAGACCTCCGCAGATCATCCGCTCCGTAGACGAATACAACCAGAATATTAAATCTGCAGGAGGACTTTCCAACGAGTAAAGAAAACAATTTAGAAGTCGGATGGAACACGCGTACACCCGACTGTCACAACTATACTTAGTTCACGCACATCATAAAGACATGTTTGTGGGTTTGTTTGTAAGAGAAGACTCCTGCTTGGCAACAGTATTTGTGTTCCGGCTGCCGAGACGGTCGCAAGCTCGGCCGGGCGCAGCAGCGTGTTATGTCAGACGACTCGCCGCTCATTAAACCAATATTCCAATACGTTTATGCTAAAAACACCGCGAACGAATAATTTAAACGATCGCTTATAAAACACAAGATATTTAATTTCCAGCCAACTTACGTATACATTTAAATTTATTTCGTTCCGCGCACGTTCGGGCCAGAGACATACATACATTAATAATATCGGTGCTGCTTGCGCTGGCATTACCTACTGTTTTTTATCGATTCTATATTCAAGGGCAGCTGTTTTTCAGTATCGTCATATTTTATAGGTGGGTGAATAAATGGCAAGTTTTTTAGCTGCTTCCGCGAACGCAAGTTGTCGTCGATCATAACATTATCAGCCGACTGCACCTCGCCGAATCTCCCTATTACAATATACCCTATATCTCACAGATTTAGGATTTTTTCTAGACAGTGTTATGTCTTAAACTTTAATGGTACATTTTGAAAAGTGGTAGTTCGATTTTTTTTTTTAAATCTTGATCCATAATACTCGTAATAGAGTTGAATATAATTAGCATACAATCATACGACCATAGTCACGGCGTAACCTGGTCATAATTGGTATGTATTATAAACGATATTTTCTCTCATTACAATAAAACGAATGTCAACCGATTCTACGGAGGTTTATTAACATTTTACATTAGCACCGTTATATTATTATAAATATCCGCGTCAAAATCGGTATTAACTGGTTGTAAATGTTGTTATGTAATCTGTACGCTTGTGTGTGTGTGTGCTCGACGGATGTGCGACCGCGACCGCAGCCAGTGTCGTCAGTCGTGTATATGATATTATGCTCACCTTCAGCGGGGTTGGAGACGGCGTCGTGAACCAGCGACGCCAGGCAGCCGGACAGACCTGCAACCACACACACTACACGTGTATTCGGGTGTATCGATCACGAGCGCTGCTACCGTCGGAGCCGGTGGGTCAAGGCGATGACTGCGCGGAATTGGTGCTGCCTTAGATGTATAGCGCTCGTCTAGAACCTTCCACCAACACGCGGCTGTGCGTCACAAATCACAATATATCATCGTTTGCTTGTGGTTTCAAGATATCAATTACAACACCACTTGGAGTGGCGACTCAACCTTTGGAACAGCATCTTTGGTCACCACCAAAGATGCTGTTCCAAAGGTTGAGTCGTCACCCGCTTTCCACATAATATATTAAGAATATATTAACCTTCGTATGGGACCATGTTTCGGCAATATTATTACGTTGGTTCGCCATCCTCCATAAAGAGTAAGTTCCCTCAGGACCGGCTGAGACGACTCTTCACGCGTTGCCTACCACGTAAGATGCCTCGATACCGGTAATCACACCCAATATTCTGGCTTTTCCTCCCAAACACAGAGGAGTAAGCGTGATGATGGACGCAGACCGGTACTCCCACCAGTGACGAGGGATCCTCTATGGATGATACTAATGTTGTGTGCGAGTCGTGTGGGGTGAGGGGGTGAGGGGGTGGTTACCGTGCGTGATGTGGTCGTGGCGGTGGCGCGTCAGCTGGGACAGCGTGTGCTTGCTCTGCTCGTAGGTGGCGAAGAAGCAGGCGTGCGCCGGCCCCGCGCCCAGCACCACCGCCGACATGCCGCGCACCGGCCTGCGCACGCAACACAACACCTTCATAGCTTTGACATGATAATATGTTTTACAAATGTCTGAAAAATAATATGCACATAAAAATGTTCAAAGAAAGAAACTGTTTAGCTTAACTATACAGGGAGTCAAGCGACCGTTGCGGGCGTTACTGTTGGTCACAGCCGGATTTAGGCTAGAAGGGTATAGAAGTTTAGCCATGGCTCGGTCTAATGTGGGTTAAACGCTTCAAATCCTTCAGTCTTATCAACAGAGTGTAGCGGTCGGAACCGAACCCATAGCGATGTTATATCGACTAGAGCACTAGCTATTATTATTTATCGTGCTCAATAATACATTTTCATTTATTGCATTCCATTATATCGACGTTTTGATCCTAAATGTTGTATAAAAATCTCTGCTGTCTCAACACGTGAGCTTTCTTAATTTGAGCTCAGGCTTATTTAATGTTCCGTCCGATGTGTGACAGAAGCGTTAATGTGGGCAAGAATTGTTTTATTAAGATATAACCAAACACTATAGTCAAAGTCCGTTGCTTCTGTTAGTGATACGGGCCTCTCTCCCTGATGTCAAGACATCCAGCCGGCGGGCGCGGTCGGTGCGCGCGATATCTAATCGCCGCGATAGTAACAGGCTCGGCGGCGACGCTACAGTGCTGCGATTGCGATACGGCCGCGCGCCGCCGCGCTGCCCGCGCTGCTGCGATGCCCGCGCTGCTGCGATGCCGGTCTCTCCTCTATCGTGTCTTCAGCTCCGCCCGGGCCCCGGGGAAACACGCGCGGTAGAGTAATTGCATATGGCGACTGTTATGTATGACTGATATGTATACGTATATTTTGATAAACTCTTAATCGATAAGTCCTAGAATGTTTCTTCGATATCCATAGTGAACTCGCAATCATCGAGACAGTAGCTGGACACATCGGGTTCGAATCTCGCCAGGGAACAAAAAAGTTTCTGTGTTACTGGGTCATGGATGTGTATTGTATAATAAAAATCTTAAATACATGTTAACATGTGTGTATGTTATAATGTGTGTGTGTGTGTGTATGTGTGTGTGTGTGTGTGTGTGTGTGTGTGCGCGCGAGCGTGCAGCACGTCAGTGGGACTCCATGAATGGGCGTGCGGTCAAGGTCGCCCGCGCCTGCATTACGAGATCCACCGGGCATTAGACGGGAGGCGCTACTCTCATGATCCACCGGGCATTAGACGGGAGGCGCTACTCTCATGATCCACCGGGCATTAGACGGGAGGCGCTACTCTCATGATCCACCGGGCATTAGACGGGAGGCGCTACTCTCATGATCCACCGGGCATTAGACGGGAGGCGCTACTCTCATGATCCACCGGGCATTAGACGGGAGGCGCTACTCTCATGATCCATTTGTACTTTACATATTATAGTTTAACGATATTTTTGGTCGGAAAAAAATATTTATGTTCGTTTCTCATATAATACCTAAAGCCTTTTTTGATATAATATGTTAACAAAATTTTCGTAGAAATACGCTAAGAAGCAAAGTGCTACGGCTAATTAATAATGATCACTCGGGCTGACCTAATGTTGAATAACGATTGTATTTTAACACACTATCTACATCCAGCGATACAGCACTTCCCGCCCTGCTCCGTCCGACGGCGACGTGTGCCGGGACGAGGATCCGACGGAACCCACGGGCCTAGACCCTGCAGTCGATAATAAACTCTCACATGAATATTACAGCTTATTGCGCAATAACTTCGCCTCGATCTGCAGACGTCGCGGGGCGCGGGGAGGGGGTATAATTAACTATTATACCCCCTATATAAATATATACTATATAAATATAATATAATACTACGACACAAAGGCACCCGACAAGCGCTAACAGTTGAGGAGATTAACAAAGAAATATCTCAAAAGCTAAAGCTTCTATATAAAAGAGGGGGCTAGAGACAGTCTGTTGACCGGCCGGTGAGTGATCAGCGATATGTACCCCCGCCTCACCAGAGGATCACCGGGTGCTTTGCCTTTGAAATGTGAGT
Organism: Lycaena phlaeas; assembly: GCA_905333005.2. NCBI lineage: Eukaryota > Metazoa > Arthropoda > Insecta > Lepidoptera > Lycaenidae > Lycaena > Lycaena phlaeas. Next base: position 10,386,499 of record HG995185.1, read on the forward strand.
TGTATCGGCGGTCAGGAGTGAGGACCGTTCCCGACCGACCGAAGTACGCGATACTGTATCCTGGTTAGGTCTCGACACACTGTTAGCAGCCATGATGAAAACCCATGACGCGCTCGGCTCGGTATCTCGAGTGGTCGTGATAGCACACGACTCATACCGTCTTTACAATTGTCTTGTTGAATCAAATGAGGTAAAATAATGGTAATAATAACAAACATCACTTTGTTTTTTGGGTATATGTTGCTTGTCTCGAGCTGATGGATGTTTTTTATTGCCGCCGGTTTCTACTCTTGACCGACTATGATAAATTACGCAATGTAAAGTTTTACTCGTCGTGAGCTCGACTGGTTACCCGCCTCGGGAGCAGGAGTCAGGCTCACAACTCCACCCCACAAGCGACTCTACTCCACATCCCCCGACATAAATTCCTCTTGATTCAGATCCTGGAAAGTGTAATTATCATCGCGCATGCCTCGTACTAGACTCCTCTGGACTTCTCCAACCACGGCTCGAGGGAGGGGGAGTCGTCTATCAAACGGTACTGACGGTCGGTGGCGACTCGCAGCTGGAGTGACGCGGTCGATATTATTCGACCTTCACTCCTCGACAATTAACTTCACGTACGGCTGTACAATGGAAATGCTTCTAACTCGATGTGAAGTGTTCATAAAATAAACAGTGAGCTAGCCACCGCACCACCGTGTCGGCTGCCTAGTGCCTAGTGCCCAGCGCCCAGTGCCCAGCGCCTAGTGTCCAGCGCCTAGTGCCCAGTGCCTTGTGCCCAGCGCCTAGTGCCCAGTGCTTAGTGCCAGTAACTGCGTAGTGCAGGGCTCTAGGGAGCCTCGTTACATATTATCACTCGTCAAATAAAATCTTTATTTTATTATTCGAAATACATTAGATACCAACAAAGTATATTTTTGAATGTCAATTAAGTCCACCACCAGAACCCACTGAGAGAAGACGGCGAAATAAACTCGGAATTATTTTTTAAATAGGTACTCTATAAAAAATAATATACAAATGTCGTTAGCTAAAATGCCCGAAGTAACGCCCTATTCCCAAGGTGTTAGTATCTTCCGTAAAAACGTATACCGTTGCATTTAGGATTACTCTGCGAGTCTAATGAATGATAGGTACATGTTTTAGCCGACCCTAGAGACGCTCTACCTAGTATTATGGTTCGTTGCAAGACCTAAGTCCTAGACGGGGGCGTGTCAGAGTCACGATATCTTCTCAACTTTATAATCTCGAGCCAATACCAAAACCCATCTTTTAGTTTAGTAAATACTAAAAGAAAAATTCCTTTCCTAGTTTCCAATTTCAAACGATGAAGATGTTTAATTAATAACGGCTTGTATGAAAAATGTTATAAGAAATCCGTAATTTATAATCTGTCGTGACTCGACATTTCAACGATTGACTCCATGAGTAATGTATATAATATAAGAAATACTTCCGGGTTTTCATATTATATTGATAAATTGTATTGTCTATTAAGGCGCGGTCTTAGTACGATTTGAAATTGCGATTTCACTCACACAACCGCATATCTACGCGCGATACGGTAACACACACACGCGCCATCAACCATTTTTGCTCACAGAAAGATACATGGTTATACGCAACGAGCAGAGTAAACATGGGTGTTATATTCAAAATAAAAAAGCGTAACCACCAGCATAAATGCATACACTTTTATGTTTATAATAGATAGTTACAATCATTAGTTAAATAAAACAAAAAATAAAATTATTTTTTTTTACAAAGTAATCAGACATTTCCTACTCATATCACTACATATTATTAAAAAAAACCGCTTAAATCTTTAAAACTACGCAACGGATTTTGAAGCGGTTTTTTTTCATGGATAGGACAATTCAAGAGGAAGGTTTATGTACATAATTTATTAAGTTTTTATATATGTCGCAGTCATCTGGTTGAATCAGTCATTTGATTGTATCACTAACGCGTTAATCAAATGACGACATTTAATTGAATGACTAAAGGACAACTCGTCAAGTTGTTGAATGTGACGTTTAACGCCTTGACTGAACGTCATTTAGCATTGACTTTGTAATGTTTTTAGAGTGACCATAAGTTCGCAACTCAAAAGGTTTACCTCCTTTACATAACAAAAATGAGCAATGAACATTATGATTTTATATTGTATTTTAAGTCTTATCATAGGCTAAAAATATATGATATTTTTTTAAAAGTAATGTATTAAAATATGGAAGTCTCTATGACTCCAGAAAGTTTTTAATTTAAGTCTTTGTCACCTTGTGAAATGAAAGTTTAGGTAAAAAAAAAAACAAAAAATTTATAATCATAGGATCAGTTTCTAGCTGTTTTACGCCAAGTTTGTTTTAGTGACTACTAACGCCGCGGTGGGAAAAAAATGAACTAAATTACAATCACCTGACTGATTTTACGTCCGCTCTGTTCAAAAGGCTATGTTACAATCCGCTATCTAGTTGGACGATGAGCGACGCTTGTTCAATAAACGTTCGGCCTAGTCATTCAATTAAATGTCGTCATTTCATTAACGCGCTAGTGATACAATCAAATGACTGATTCAACCAGATGACTGCGACATATACATTATCTAAGTTACAACTATAATTGTTGGAGGTGTCGGAAAAAATAGGCCGTCTGGGAGTTTTCAACGAAAACGCTGCCTAAACCCTTTGAGATATAACAAAATAATGTATGGTGGAATTGTATATCTTAAATAGGCCTACAAAAAAGTCCGCGATGACATATGTCTATCTCTTAGGAATATTATACTATATCCATTAAGGGCCTGTTTCACAATCTCCCGTTAAGTTCCCTATAGGCTATAGGGAACATATTTGACAGATGTTTGACAGATAGAGTATGGAGTATCTGTCAAACATCTGTCAAATATGTTGCCTATAGCCTATAGGGAACTTAACGGGAGATTGTGAAACAGGCCCTTAATACTTTAAAAAAGTTAATTTTAAATGAAAAACCAAAACCGACTTCAAAACTATACCTTCAAATTATGTACAACTAAATTTTTTTAAATAATATTTAAATACTTCGAGTACTACTTTTTAAAATTAGTCATTTTGGGAGTCGGTGCCAGCCAATAAGGACAGTCTAATCACAATTCACAGCATTTGAATACATAATATTATACTCTCACATCTATTATAAATTACTTTGCAATTATTGATTTTGTACTCATACGAGTACACCCAGTATTGAATAGATGTCTGTTAAGGTTATCTTTGCTTTGGCTGGTACCGACTCCAAAAATAACTAATTTTAAAAAGTAGTACTCGAAGTATTTAAATATTATTTAAAATTTTTTAGTTGTACATAATTTGAAGGTATAGTTTTGAAGTCGGTTTTGGTTTTTCATTTAAAATTAACTTTATTTTGTACTTTTTAGTTTTAAGTATAGGGCCAGTAAGGCTAGTAAACTTTCTTAGAGGGCTTACACAAATTTATCAAGGCTTAATGAAAAACGAACAAAGAAAGGATTTAAATTAACACACAGCCAAAAGCGATTTGGAAAGTTGTATGCAATACATATATTATCATCGACATCAGCCTTTCTCCATCCACTGTTGAACATAGGCCTCCCTCAATGACCGATCAGAGAATGACAATGAGATGATGATGATAATTTTATGTTTTGCATACTTACACAATTTTACAGAGTGCATACACAAATTAGTTAGAATTTCTGCCACAGACCGCATCCTTACAGGAAGCCGTTGAGGAATTGATCATCATGTTTGGCTACGACAGTTACTTGACCACTGGACCATAAAGACGTTACGTAAGCCAAATATCCTGATGGCCTATAAAAAATTCAGCCGAGTATCGTTAATTTGCTCCTAAGAATTGAAGAGTTCCGTCACTTTATTATGGATCCCATGATCAGAACCTAACCAAGTTTTCACCAAACTATCCTTGAACTATATTCTTTCATATAAACTAATAATCATCGAAATCGGTTGGCGTGATATTCAGTTATTCATCTATTTGTCGCGTACATGCCTAATGCAAATTTATGACTTTTATGGTTTTCTCATGGATACCATCATCAGAACTGGACTAGATTAAAATGGGACCACATGGGGAGCATAAGCTTTCTAATACAAAAAGAATCATCAAAATCGGTTCACCCAGTCAAAAGTTATGAGGTAACACTTATAAAAAAAAAACATACAGTCGAATTCATAACCTCCTCCTTTTTTGAAGTCGGTTAAAAATGGGCAACTATAACGTAATAGTTTGAAAGTTATTTACACGAATACGGTATGAATCCCATTGTAAATGAGTAAATTGGCATCTGCACTTCATGAAGATTATTTTTGCCCTTTACATCATGCAAATTAAATGAATACTTTAGGAGATATGGCAAAATCAAATTAATGCACAAGAAAATAAATCGTGTTGCCATGATTCGAACTGGCGGTTGTCTGGTGCATGGGCGTAGCCACACTGAGGCAAGCTGGGGCGCTTGCCCCACCCTGGCACCTATAGGCTGCCTAATTAAACATAAAATATTTTTTCTAATATTAACAACAATCATAATTTTTGTTTTGTTATTATGTCAAATCAATCAATTAATCAAAACAAAAAGCGGGTCCGAAAGCCCTCAAAATTTATACATTAACAAATTGGCATAGATGCAGCCCAAACGGCTTAATTAAAAAAACCCCTTTATTGCCCCACGTTGAGCCCAAAGCTGGCTACGCCCTTGGTCTGATGTCTAAGGCCATGGTGTATCAACTCTGATAGGTGTAATAATATTATTAAAGTATGGTGGAATATATAATAATAGTATCCTAAATAAGCCGATAGGACGATTCAATTAGGATGGGCAGCATTTAGATAGCTTCGCCATATTCTCACGTCGTCTATACCGCAGAGTTTGAAGACAAAAGTTCAACCGATGATGATTATCCGTCCACTGCTGAACATAGGCCTCCCTCAACGAATGCCAAGACGACCGATCCCTTGCTACTCGCATCCAACGTGGACCTGCCACTGCACGGAGATCGTCTTCCCATCTGGTTAATGGCCGACCAACACTTCGTCTACCTAAGTGCGGCCTCCACTCTTGAACCTAAACGGCCCATCGGCCATCCGTTCTTCTGAGTGCGTGACCAGCCCATTGCCACTTCAACGTGCTTATTCTTCGCGTGATATCGGTAACTTTAATTCTCTGGCGAAGGTCTTCGTTTCGAATCCTATCTGCCAAAGAAACACCCAGCATAGCACGCTCCACAGCACGTTGAGCTACGGCAAACTTGCGGACCAGTCGTAAATTAAGAGGCCAGGTTTCGGCCCCGTAGGTCATCACGGGGAGAACGCATCGGTTGAAGACTTTCGTCTTCAAACTCTGCGGTATAGACGACGTGAGAATATGGCGAAGCTTCCTAAATGCTGCCCATCCTAATTGAATCCTCCATCGGCAGTCGCAGTCGCAGATGATGACAAAGTCGCATCGATGGCACTGCTGCCTGATCAGAGTAGCACGGGATCGGCCGTCTTGGCGTTCATTAGAAGAGGTCTAAGTTCGGCAGTGGACGGATAAAGGCTGATGATGATAGGTCATCACGGGGAGAACGCATCGGTTGAAGACTTTCGTCTTCAAACTCTGCGGTATAGACGACGTGAGAATATGGCGAAGCTTTCTAAATGCTGCCCATCCTAATTGAATCCTCCATCAGCAGTCGCAGTCGCAGATGATGACAAAGTCGCATCGATGGCACTGCTGCCTGATCAGAGTAGCACGGGATCGGCCGTCTTGGCGTTCATTAGGAGAGGTCTAAGTTCAGCAGTGGGCGGATAAAGGCTGATGATGATGATGGTATATTGTTCTTGTTGTATTCGAGTGGCAAGAGATCGGTAGATCGGTCGTCTTGGCAATCATTAGAAGGGGCCTATGTTCAGCAGTGGACGGATTTAAGCTGATGATGATGATGATGATGAGTGAGCAAACACTTCACTACTAAAGATGTATAATTTTTACTTACAATAATTTTTTGTAAGTAAACTGATATCTGTAATTCGCCTTTGCTCATAGCTGCCACGCTGAGCAGGCGGATTGACAATCGCAGATGATGATGAAGTCGCATCGATGGCACTGCTGCCTGATCAGAGTAGCACGGGATCGGCCGTCTTGGCGTTCATTAGGAAAGGTCTAAGTTCAGCAGTGGGCGGATAAAGGCTGATGATGATGATGGTATATTGTTCTTGTTGTATTCGAGTGGCAAGAGATCGGTAGATCGGTCGTCTTGGCAATCATTAGAAGGGGCCTATGTTCAGCAGTGGACGGATTTAAGCTGATGATGATGATGATGATGAGTGAGCAAACACTTCACTACTAAAGATGTATAATTTTTACTTACAATAATTATATGTAAGTAAGCTGTTATCTGTAATTCGCCTTTGCTCATAACTGCCACGCTGAGCAGGCGGATTGACAATCGCAGATGATGATGAAGTCGCATCGATGGCACTGCTGCCTGATCAGAGTAGCACGGGATCGGCCGTCTTGGCGTTCATTAGGAAAGGTCTAAGTTCAGCAGTGGGCGGATAAAGGCTGATGATGATGATGGTATATTGTTCTTGTTGTATTCGAGTGGCAAGAGATCGGTAGATCGGTCGTCTTGGCAATCATTAGAAGGGGCCTATGTTCAGCAGTGGACGGATTTAAGCTGATGATGATGATGATGATGAGTGAGCAAACACTTCACTACTAAAGATGTATAATTTTTACTTACAATAATTATATGTAAGTAAGCTGTTATCTGTAATTCGCCTTTGCTCATAACTGCCACGCTGAGCAGGCGGATTGACAATCGCAGATGATGATGAAGTCGCATCGACGGCACTTCTGCCTGATCAGAGTAGCACGGGATCGGCCGTCTTGGCGTTCATTGAGGGAGGCCTATGTTCGGCAGTGGACGGATTTAGGCTGATGATGATGATGATAAGTGAGCAAACGTTGAGAGAGAACGTCTTCCCACCTGGTTAAAATGACCAACCAACATTTCGTCTACCTATGTACTTATGTGAAATAAACCAATTCCATAAAAATTTATTGTGGAAAAAAATGATTGCAAAGTATCAAATTTGGTTTATTGAATATTTTGTATTTTGTCAGCTGTGGACGGATAAAGGATGATAATGATGATGGTGTATTGTTCTTGTTGTATTCGAGTGGCAAGAGATCGGTAGATCGGTCGTCTTGGCGTTCATTAGGAGAGGTCTAAGTTCAGCAGTGGACGGATAAAGGCTGATGATGATGATGGTATATTGTTCTTGTTGTATTCGAGTGGCAAGAGATCGGTAGATCGGTCGTCTTGGCAATCATTAGAAGGGGCCTATGTTCAGCAGTGGACGGATAAAGGATGATGATGATTCGTTTTGTTGATCTTAAAAAGAAAACATGATATTATTTCGTTTATGTTACGTTTACTATGCAAGCCATGACCGATATGGTCGATCGACGTAGCAGACAAACCACGCTTGCACCTGGCGCATTCAAATATGTATTCTATGCGCATATAAATAGAATGCCACAATATGTTTTTGGATTTAGAATGTTATGTTTGTGCAATTACTCAAATTACACAATATCGTATATTTCAACAAAAAAACATTATAGCCTTATTATCCATCCTATACTTTCCCAAATATTCCAATATTTTTTTACAATTTACGCATAAATCACAAAGTTTTATGTCACAAGACGAGCGTCTGTAACAGAACCTTCCAGCTCGGGGGTCGCCCGAGATCTGAACATGACCGCGTAATCTAATGCTACATTTACCACACATTGAATAAGGTTAAAAATTGCAAAGCAGAAGTGTAACCCTGTTGCAAATAAACATTTAATTTGCGGGTTTTTCTTTAATAACTCAGAATATACGCATGAAATTCAATATCTGTTGGGCCAAATAATTAATAAAACCATATTCTAATTATATTCTTATAAAAAAATATGTTGTTACCGCTGAAAATACAGAGAACTCCAACGTCTAAGTCTATTTTTGAGAAGGAAATTACGATTTTTTTATTGGATATATTAAACAAATATTTAATATTATATGACCGTAAACATTTTCTTTAGACCCTTTTCTATGGTCTGTATTTTTTGCATTAGTTATATTCATTGGGTTTCCTCGTACCGGAGCGTCAAAAAAACCCAGTTTTGTGAGTTTTGAGCTAAGACCGCGCCTTAATAATATACACATCCCACGCGTGTTGTATAATATTGTCTTTCACCTAATGAACCCGCGCGACCAATACAAACATACTAATGCTAATTCCAACTAATGACGTAGACACTTTTACATCTGAAACGTGTGCAGGTATATTATAATAGGACCCAAATGATAAGCATCAAGCTACTCCAGGGGGACTGTCTCTCCCCACCATGGCTCAGGCCTTGTCGTGGCGGTGGGGCTTAGTAGGCTAGGGTGAGCCCAACACCTTGGGCGAAGCGAATTGAGCCGAGGGGGCTCTTTGTATCCCTCTTATAAGAAGAGGGGACAAAAGAGCAGGGGGCAAGGGGTGAGGATGGGAACCTCCTTGTTGTTCTGTGAGGCGGAACTACCGCTCTGTGGAGGTGGCGTCGGTCCCCTGAGGGACTGACTAGCCGTTGAGGTGCCCTGTTGCTTGTAGATCCAGGGCACCTCACCAAAGGCGGCAGTGGTGGCACTCGCCGGGTTTTAGTGGGTAGAGCTGCGTCCACTTACTATCTTTCGGACGCAGCGAGTCCCACATACCTACCTGGGGAGACCCACTCCCCTGCGGGATGCGTCAGTGCATTTCCCGGCGTAAAAGAAAAAAAAAGGGGGACTGTCTCGTTATTAAAAATAGTAATTGATAAAAAATCATGAAATTAAAAAATCAGTAAAGTTAAAAATAACACAAAAAAGTCAGGTGCGATATTAGTCGTCATGCGTTGAATGTGTCACGGCATCCAACACGGCTTTGCTGCCGAGCGGGCGGGCGGCGTGAATATTCGTGTGGTCGGGGAGGGCTCATCATCATCAGTCTCCGGTGACGTCACACGTCGCGTCGGACTCGCACGAGGGCACTCGCGTTGGCTGACGATCATCGCCGCTACAATATAAATATTGACTCGCACTTTTCACTCGGTAATACCTACTCGCCATGCTATGGACCGTGGATTTGCTCGGATGATTCCTGTATCGTGTGATTTGATTGTAATTCCACTGTATTCGGGGTGTTTATTTCTCACTTTGATTTAGCCTTTTATTTGTTTTCACTTTTGATTCTATTTTATTTAGTAGGAATTTGGCCTTTAGAACGGACATCGCCGTACAGTTCCCGAGAATAAAAAAGTGTAGAGGGATCGCTATTGTTATAATATGCTTCTCATATGGAGACAGTCACAGCATTTCAAAAGGCACTTTCCGGCTAACACTATAGTAAACTGTCCAAAATGTATGCCTGTTTTAAAAACCTACTCTTCATAATTTTATAATAAATCATTAGTTCAGAATAACGCGCGGGGAACGGTGCCGTCTGTTGGTTTTGATAAAAGGTATTATATGCATTATTAGTAGCGAGGTCCGTGATAGCTCGGCGTAGTGTTTGTCTGTTTGTTCAGACTCGCGTAACACGTTTGAAGGCTGATAGCGTATCTGATATCTATCAACAAATAATTATACTATCACTGATAATACAATTGCTGGTTGTCGTAAACAAATATCACGGCACACCGAACCCGTCATCCTCCGGACTACCCGGCACAGCACTCGCGGGGTGAGATAGCGACTACTAGAGCAGTTAGTGGCAGCTCTTGTATTGTATTAGAGGAAGGGGAACAGACACTAGACAGTGCACACTTTAATCTGTCTGTCACTGGACCAGACCCGTCCGTACTACTCCAGGAATCACGTCGATGGCAGTCGCCGGTGTAGAGTAACTGGCTGGTAATGCAGACATATTACCACTGACTAGTTGTTTGTCTGCGGGCTTCCCGCATTTTACACTTGAACAATACCTGCCAGTCCAGACGTCTACCTCGACCAATATCATACGCGTGTGTCGAGAGTCGAACCCGCGATGCAGCGTGAGCGCTGTTGTTGATAAAATAATTTTCCAAGCAAATATAATTTCTATGTAAAGATAAAAAATGGTAATTAAATATTATACTTATTGTTTGTTATAAGATTGCAGGTATTTACGAGAGTATTATATAACCATATTAAAATGCATCGCGAGGATCTGATTTCCGTAGCAGAAAACAAAATTATAACAGTGAGTTGTACGTCATAAAGCCCTAATTATTATTAGAAGGACGGTATCATGACAGATAGAACCGTCCCGCCCTAAATCTGACAGGTGTATGTCGCGGTCGTGCTGCAGCCTGCAGGTGCTGCGCTGGAGAGGCGACGGTGACCGCTCCACACACGCGGCGACCTTCGCGTCACAAATCTCGAGCGGCGTGCACCGCGATCACCGCTGATAAGGATATCGCGCGAGATAGCGCCGCGGTACACTAGCCGCCCGCCCGACCTCGCTCGCACTATGGCCAGTTTGAGGTACCATGACGTATACGAGTACGGCGAATTTAAAATATACAATATATATGCGCTATAGCTCATAGGATAAGAAATGAAGCCGCGAAAAATTGGAATTTTCTGGAGTTTATGTAATTTTACAGTGGAGGAGCCGAAGAGGGGATTTGGGGATCTTGCCTTACTGCACCCTGTTGCGTACCTTTACCGCACGTGAGCTCTTAATATACATACAGCAGGCCGCCCGGCTACGATCAACAATCACAATACTGACTATTGGACTATTGTGATTGTTGATTAAAGAAGTCATTCATGGATATGAGAAATCATTCAAAGATATTAATGGGAAATTGGAACCCTTGGAGATCTGGTTTGTTGGTGATCAATTGCCTCAAGCCTTAAGCTATGAGGGTGTTGTCGTACCACCTGACGCTGTACAGGACCCTCAACAATTAGGGCCTCATCGCCAATCCGTAGCTACATATGAACTAAGTTTACGCGCTCGAGTATTTCAACGAGCGTGATAAGATGGAATCGATGCACACGACAGATCTAAGCGGAGACATTCGCCCGACAACTCCGTGTGTTTTATTGAGATAACCTTTCCGCTAATTTGATAAACTGTTTATAATAACAACGCTGTCGGCATTACTAACATCTTCAAAAGCATAAGGCCGCTCGCCGTAGTAACTAGCATGTGATGTATGTCGCCAGCGGTCGCCATGATGTTGTCATAGCGGTGGTGACAGCGGATGGCCACTGTAGTCTCGGATGCATATTGCTTCTTCCTTCCTTGATCCTCTACGTTATGTTGAAAAGGGCACCGTGAAGGACCTGTCATCTTCATCTCCGTGTGCAGCGCACCCATAAGTTGCTCACCCCCGTCACGGGACGTGTGCCCGCGGGGCTCTCGTGTTCACGCGCCTGGACCACTCGCCCTCGAGAGAGGAGCTTGTCTATCTTGATACAATCAACACAAGGACAATACTGTCGAGTCACGGCGACGCAGCTCGCTCTGTCCACGACCTGTCCGGAGTGCGGCGCGACACGTGGTCTTGCACCTACAATGTAGCCTTCGGCTGCGACCCCTGGCCCTCGACCCTCGCCCGCTATCGCTCTCTCGCAATCTCTACGTGCAGACCTCGCGGGTGAACGCTATCAATAACACAAAAAACAATGACCCCAGAAACGAGACCCAAAACTATTCCACATTTGCAAAATATACGAGATAACAGATTTGTATGTACCTAACTCGAGTTACGAGCTAACCCAGTGCTGACATATATATATTATCTGTAGGTATACATATAGCTAACACTTCTGTGGCCAATTGTCACTAAACTTCTTTGTATGGCAGATCGTTTGTAAAAGGATGTATATATAACGAGATAAATGGAGAGGGTACTGCAGTATCTTATTCCAGTTATACTTTTTGTAGAAAAGGGGGCAAACGGACAGTCGGGTCCAGCTGGTGAGCGATCACATTAGACACCCGCCACACCGCAGCGCTATAGGTAGTAGGTACAGTATACATTATAAACGCATGAACAGACATCCTACAGATGGACTTCTAGCTACTTCGTAATAACAATTATATTTAAGAAATCTCAAGAATCGTTCAATAATGACTATTTACTATTTGGGCAATTCGTTTCCGCACGCAAACTAATATGGTATGTACTGTTGTTTATGGAAGTACATAATCGATACATTATTGACTGGCTTTTTGGCCTAGTGGTTAGCGACCCTGGCTGCTAAACGAGAAGGTCGTGGGTTGGATTCCCACCCATGAGGAATGTTTGTGTGATGAACAGGATCATTAATTGTTGTGTCTAGGCATAATTTATCTATATTATGTACCTATGCGTTTGGAAATACATATATAAAGTATGTATCCGTTGTCTGGTCACCATAATACAGACTCTGCCTGGTTCGGGATCAGATGGCCGGGTGAAAAAAAAATTGATACAATATATTGTAAATTATTTAGTGCCCAGATAGGTAAAAGTCAATGAAGGAATACTATTCCGCCGTCCGTCGGGTACCACCATTTCGCTCCCTCATGCCGTCCAAAAGCGCAAGGAGTACATCCGCAGAGTTAACCCCCGGGACCAGCCCGGCTAGGTCTGACACCATCGCCAGGTCGGCCGAGAGCAGATAAGATACGCGCCTGTGCTCGAGTGGAGCCGCCGCCGCCGCCGCCCCTCACGTACACTGATAAGAGACGTGTAGTGATAACGGACGCCGCACCTCGGCGACAACCGACCGAGTGCAGTGCTCGATACTATGCGCTCAACGTCGCCCATGAGCACGAGGGTATTTACTCCTCCATACTATGAGGTTTGGAAGACTCGTCCTTTCGTTTACTAATAATATAATTGCTTGCTCAAATTGGCATCCAAGGTGTATTTAACTTTACGTTATATTAATGTTACTACATTATAAATAGTACATAATATTTTGGTAGTTGCCAGTCCAACGCGTCGCGGTGTCGCTGGAGTATTTGCACTGGTCGGTAGATGTTGATTTTTTATTTAAATAATCAAGTCAGACGGCTGATTGGGGATTGAGTGGTGGCATCATCTAACCGTCCCGGACTCACGACTACTGCACGTCCAGCCAATCATTGCGTATCACCGACGCCACCTCAACCACAACTTGAGATGTGTTTGAATTTCGCATTTTATAGCCCAGAATATTGAGAAGCACTATACATATTATATTATAATTAAATATTATAATGAAACGATAAAAGTTTATTAGCACGTTTTTAGTTTCTCCTGCATCGCTCTATCTATCTGTGCAACGGAATCTTTTTATACCTATTAAAAGACGTCCGATTCAATTGAAACTGCCCAGGGACCGATGACAATACAATAATTGAATTAGTTGGTTCCATTTGCAATCCTGTTTAGCTTGACCATCTTGATCAGGATGGTCAGCAAGGAGGCAACATTTTTTGGGATGTAGCTTTACTTGTGCTATACCTTGCTTTTAACCATAATTGACCATAATTATTCCAGGTCAACCGGAAGTACCCTATAGGTTTAGTGTCGAAAACGGTAGTTCTCGTTGATCTACAATCACGAAATCTCGAAAGCAGTCTTACAGACCATATAAAGAAGAAAATTACGAAAAAATAATTTCAAATTTTAGTTCGTTAAATACGAGGGAGATCAAAAAGTGGTGAGAACGACATACAAGGAGGTATGGAAAAAAATAATTAATAATAATAATAATAATAATAATAATAATCATTTATTTGCATCAAACATGGTAGTAAGTTGTTATAGTATACATTGTGATTCACATGTTTCGCTAAACATTTTAATAGCATGCAAAAACTTAATTATAATAATCGGAAAAAACTAACAACTACATACTGCGACTCTTATACTTATTATGAATCATTTTGTCATGTTTTTTATGTCTTTTAAACTATAAAAATTATTCTTTTTGACCCACTCATACAATTTAATTTTAAACATTCTTACATTTAGCTTCTTTATATCAGTTGGTAATTTATTATATAGTTGTACACACATATTTAAACAGCTTTTATTATATTTACTTAGCCTAGGTTGAGTATCTATGACTAGCTTATAGGGATCTCGTCGACTACGAGTATTTATTTCCCCTGCCGACGTAAACAGGTCTTTATGCCTGCATACAAACATACAAATCTCAAAAAAATAAAGAGACGGTAGCGGTAATAATCCAATCTTTTTGAAAAAGGGTTGACAGGATTCATCCGGTTTGAGTCCACATATAGCTCGGATACATTTCTTCTGTGCGATAAATGCTCTGTTAAAATCTGTACTATTACCCCATAGCACAAGCCCATAACGCAAGATGGATTCCACGTAAGCATGATATGACAAAATAGTTGTTTTTGTGTTCGTCGTGCTTTTAATACGTCTAAGGGCATATACAAATTTGTTTATCTTAGAAGATATCTCGTGTATATGAGACTTCCAGTTCAAGTGCTCGTCTATAATTATACCTAGAAATTTTGTGTTTGTGACTCTTGCTATATTTGATATATTAAGTTCCAGTTTGTTTTTATTACTGTTATTGAATTGTATATATTTCGATTTATTTAAATTAATTTCCAAATTATTTAAGTCAAGCCATTTAATTAAATTGTCAATTGTTTTATTTATGTCATTCTCATGGTCATTAATTGTATTATATTTTTTATTAGATGTCACAATTATTGTTATGTCGTCAGCATATAATATACATTTATGTTTGGTAATATTAATTATGTCATTTATGTACAATAGAAACAGCATAGGTCCCAGGACACTCCCCTGTGGCACTCCGTACCTGTTATATTCGTATTTTGAAGAGTATGACGTGACTTCATTATTTTTGTTTATTTCCGTTATAGTGACACACTGTTGTCGGTCAATCAGGTAAGTAGATAGCCACTGTAGAGTCGGACCTCTAATTCCAAGCTTTTCTAGTTTATGCAGCAAAAGGTCATGGGAAACAAGATCAAATGCTTTAGATAAATCGAAGAACAATCCTGTAGTAATATTATTATTATTTATATTATTTAAAACTGTTTTTAAAAGGGAAAATACTGCTAGCGTAGTTGATTTTCCTTTTTGAAACCCATACTGTTCGTTTGCTATTATTTTATATTTATTGCAAAACTCCAGAAGTCTTTTAAGCATGCACTTTTCGAATATCTTTGACAATATAGGTATTAAAGTTATTGGACGATAGTTGCCCATGTCACATTTTTCACCTTTCTTATATAACGGCTTAATTTGTGATATTTTTAACGCGTCTGGAAACAATCCACAAGAAAAAGACAAATTAATTAGATGTGTTAATATCGCTGTTAATTCATCTGTGCATGTTTTTATAATTTTAGTGTTAATTTCATCATATCCTTCAGACTTAGAGTTCTTAAGTAACATTATTTCGGTTTTGACTTCGCTTCCGGACATAGGTTTAAGGAACATCGTATTGTTTTTTAACAAACTGTTATATGTAGTTTTAGCACTTAGATTTGTAATATTTGTGTTTCTTTGTGTCGAATTTGTATAATAATTATTAAAAGCAGTCGCTATGTCTATGGGATTCGTTATTACTCTATTTTCTGATTTGATACTTTGAATACTGTTCTTTATATATGTATTACGTATTTCGTTTTTGATTACTGTCCAAGTGGCTTTACATTTATTATTATTTCTTTGTATATAGAGTGAGTTTGCGTTTTTTTTGGAGTTTATTATACACTTTTTCAAAATGTTAGAATATTTTATATATTTTAATTTGTTAACCGTGTTTTTGTTTTTGTAATAATAATATCTCAAATTACGTTTTGTATTGCAGCTTATTTTCAGGCCTCTACTTATCCAGTTTTGATTTTTTTTGTTAATAGTTATTTTTATTCGTACTTTAGGAAAACACAGACCATAAAAAAGACAAAACAACTCATGAAAATTGTTGAACGCCACGTTTGCATCTGTCTCTATGTATATATTAGACCAGGATAGCTCAGATAAGCACTCCTTGAACTTGCGAATATTATTTTTATTAAAGTCTCTTTTAAATATATAATATGACGTTTGCTTAAATAAATTATATTTTAAAGGGAAGCTCAGTAGTTGTGCTGTATCGTGATCAGAGAGATGCAATGGCAGCACTGCTGCTGTGGCATCTGGGATGTTGCTCAAAATGTGGTCAATACAAGATAACTTACGCGTAGGGATATTTATATGAATTTTTAGATGGTAATTAAAAGACAGATCTTGCAGTATATCAGTAATGTTACCCTTTTGTAGTGTGTTTATGTTGAAGTCCCCCGCTATGATTAATTTATGCGTCTTGTATTTATATTTTGATATAAGGTCATGTAAAATGTAGTTTAATTTATCCAAGAATATTTTTGGGTCCGATTGAGGTGTTCGATATACGCAGATGACAATTAGTTTGATGTCTAAAATTTCCACACCACAGGCCTCAAAAGTATTCAATGTGGCGTTTCTTTTTATACACGGGACCTCATTGAATGTTATGCCTCTTTTTATTAAGATACAGGTTCCGCCTCTCTGTTTATCTCTACAATAATGAGCTGCTAGGTCATAACCTTCTATTTTAACAAAGTTCTCAAGGCCTTTTCTAATAAATGTTTCCGAAAAACATAAAATGTCTGGGTTATGTTGTTTTTCACGTAGTTCGTGGAGAGTCAACTCAATTAGCTCTTGCTTTGACAAGATGCTAGCGATATTTTGATGGAGAATGGTAAAGTTATGTGGAATATAGTTAGTGCAGTTCAGGTCGAAAAAACGTTGTCTTGTTCTTATTTATTATAGGAAAGTAATATGGTATAGTACCCTTTTTGAGATTAGGAACACATATTGTGTTTCCCGGGTCTCCATTACTTTTTTTTATATTTTGAAAATAGAAAGGGATTGTGCCTTTCTTTAATTTTAATGAAGTGTTATTATTATTATAAGTATGATTATTTCTCGCTACTATTTTCTTTATTTCTTTGGGACATAGATATTTATCAGAATAGTCACTACAGTCAATGGCATAGTTAATTAATTTACAAATTTCATAGTCAGTTAAATATTTACAATCTAAAAATTCGCAGTTGTTATATTTACTACATAAAGTTTTTATTTGGCTATTTAATTTATTAACATTTGTATATTCATTTTTATTTACCCTTAGAACATAGATCTTATTTTTATCAAAATTATATATTATGTTTTTAAGTTGTGTTAAGACTGCCTTAATGTCATAATCGTTTTCACCTAGACATAGTATTAATTTATCATGTGAATTTAGCCGCATCCTCTTACAGTTTTTTATCAACTCGTAGGCTGGCGCATGTGGCTTACATTCACCACTGATTCTGTATTTAACATAATTTGTTTTAAGTCTAGAATGAGTGAGCGCTGCAGCTAGACCAACACTTTGCTGTGTACCAAAGATATATATGTATTTACTATTATCGCAGTAGGGCTGTTTAATAGTTGTACAAGAATTTGGTGGCGCTGAATTTGGTGGCGCTAATTTTGAGGTATCGCTCGGATTCGTTGTTTTTGATACCTGAGTTTTGGGTTTGGTTTTTAAGTCATTTTTTTTATGTTGCATGCTTACTTCTTTTATGTTCACGCTGGCCTTGGTGTGTGATTGAGTTATCGATGTAGTTAAAAGTGGTGACCCGCTGCTGAACAGGAGCGAGCGACGTTTTTTTGTTTTGTTGTCATTTCGTGGACTGTTTAGTACAGATGAGGGAGAGTGACATAAGGATTTTAATGCTTTATTCTCTGCAGTAAGCTTACTGATTTGCTTGCGAAGATCATTATTTTCTAGTATCAAGTTTTCTAGTTCGTTTTGAGTACTCTCTAATGTACATGTTAACTGGACAATCGTCTCCTGCATTTCTATGACCTTTGTCATGTCAGCCGATATTGTGCCATCTAGACTCCGGGATAAAATATTCGGTGTAGAAAACGAGTCATCCGATAAACTATGAAGATCAGTAAGTGTAGGCGAGTTTCGTGAGTATGAGGTGTTGGGGTCCGGCGTGTGTAGGGATTCAAAACTTTGGTTTTTCTTGTTTAATTTCCTTTCTTCTGATGGCCTATGTTCACTAGTATTTTGTGGCTTTTTTCGTATTGTTATGTTAGATACACCATTATTGGTGTCTGTATTTTTTTCGATGCATGTTTTACAACGCCATTTTTTTTTCTCTCCACTATTCATAAGGCGATAGGTTTTTGCTGGGAAACCATCGCAGTCGAGTTCATATCTGTTTTTACATATTGAGCATGAAACCGTATTTCTTACATCCACTAGTTTCTTGCATTTAAAACAAGTTACATCTTGCGACATCTTGTGTCCACTATTCGCTGTTTTTGTAAAATTTTTCGATGCCATATTTAGTCGATATCAAGTAAAACAGATGCTCAAGAAATTCTACTAGTGTATAATAGATGGCGCTGTTATTTTATTTCTATTGATGTCTTTGTCTATTTTAAATTTAACGTTTTTTTAACACAATTTTCGAATAAAACTTTGTTTTGTAAATTATCACCTTTAAATTGTAACCGTAATGTTTGTATTATATTCAAAACCACTCATAAATAGGAAAAATGTTTATTTCACTTACTGTTTTTAGAGATTTAAGCTAATTTATCACCTCACTTTAAATCCTTCACTAATGTTAGAAATCGTGCAGTTTTCCTACAGATAACACTACACAGCTTGTATTAGCACTAATGATACACAATTATACTATTTAAACATTCAGTAACACAATTTTGATATTTATTTATAGCTTTTTATACGAGCTCGATGTTTAGCGTGTCGCCATCTAGCGAAAACTCTCATGATTACTGACAGGCATAGCTCAGATACATGTTTGTAATATTAATAAATAAAAAAAATTTGATTCCCTTTTGTTTTTTTCTGAATGTAGTCATTTGTTTGCTTCGTGTCGGAACGTTTCTCGAAAATGGAGAAAAACGAAGTGCGAGCCGTTACTAAATATCTCTGTTTAAAAAAGTTAACGACGCAAGAGATTAATTGCGATTTGGAGGCAACATTAGGAGAGTCTGCTACCCCGTAACCCACTGTCGCAAGGTGGGCTTCTCAATTTCGAGTAGGGAAAATGAGCACGGAAGACGAACATCGTTGCGGCCGTCCATCGACGTCAGTCACTCAACAAAATGTTGGGAAAGTCGAGAAAATTGTATTGAGCGATACCGATATAGAGTTACCATACGATACTTGATTTAAGAAACGGGCATTTCATATGGAAGTATTTAATCCATATTGAAACAATCTTTGAATATGAGAAAAGTCTCCGCAAGATGGGTGCCGAGAATGTTAACCGACAGTCAGAAACAAAATCCACTGGTCATTTCAAAGATATTGTTGGAAAAGTTTCAAGAAGATTCTGAAAACTTTTTATCTCGTTTCGTAACAACGGACGAAACATGGGTCCATCGTTTTCATCCTGAGACATAACAGCAATTTTTACAATGGAAACGACCACCATCACTGACCCCGAAGAAGTTTCGTGCCGTGGCATCAGCTGGTAAGGTTATGGCCTCAATATTTTGAGACTCAGAAGGGATATTGTTGACTGATTACTTGGAGCTTAAAAACACTATTACAGGCCAATATTATGCAGCTTTAATTTCCAAGTTGAGGAATGCCATCAAAGAGAAAAGGAGAGGGAAAGTGTCGTGCTGTTTCATCACGACAACGCACCCGCGCACAGGTCGGCAGTTGCGATGGCTACCATTCAGCAAGCTGGCATTGAATTAGCTGACCACCCCCCTTATTCACCAGATCTGGCGCCTAGCAATTTATATCTGTTCCCCAAATTGAAAAAATACCTAAAGGCAAACAGGTACGAAGACGATAAGGAGGTGATGGTTGCCGTGGAGAGCTTTTTGCAGGACCAAGACAAAACTTTTTTTTTTACAGGGATTGAAGCCTTGGAAAAGCGTTGGACTCGGTGTCTATGACTCAGAGACTATGTAGAAAAATAAATTATAAATTTATCAATACTCATTATATTCTATCTCATTCTTACTACTTTTTGATCCTCCCTCGTATAGCAAAATATTTAAAGCGTATTTTTTTTTATTATAATAAATTTCATTTAAACGTCTTCTCATACTAACAGTAAAATTGACCACAACGCCGTGACGGTAGAGAGCATAACTTTTAAATACCAAACCGCCATCGATAATAATTAATAATCGACGAATGATGTCATTAATTATTACGAATTCTAGTGAATTCACATCTGTCGTGTACCAGATAAATTACTTTATGAAATTTCAGAGCGGGTAAATGCTAGTTGTGTGTGTGTGTGTGTGTGTGTGTGTGTGTGTGTGTGCGTGTGTGTGTGTGTGTGCGTGCGTGTGCGTGAGTGCGTGTGTGGCGATCATCACCTGAGCAGGCCCTCGCGCTGCACCATGTACCGGAAGGTCTCGGCGATGGAGCCGTTGTGCGCCGACCGCAGCGACTGCATCCGCGTCTGCAAATAACACTCGCTGTACTTCTCTGGTGTCGCACACTGAGACTGACTGCGATCGTCAATCAAACAATATTATATATTATGCCTGCACCCAAAAAAGTTTGTCATTTCACCTTTCGGCCACTTCAAGTTGAGAATGTATAGACGGAATTAATACGCGTTGCGTCAAATGTGCGAAACACGAAGCATAAAAGAGTTAGCATAAACTATGAACCCTCGTACCAAGGTAACGCACACCGTACATGATATGAATTATGTATTTATGTTTAAAACGCTCGTTTGTCGATTAGCGTACCTTTATTTCGTTCATAAGTATTAAAACTTCTAACACTTGAAGTACGTCAAATAATACAGTTCAGTAAGAAAAGTTACAAATAAGTAAAAATTATAAGAAAGGCCTGGAACGCCCATAACGGAGCGAGATCTTAAAGCTGCCACACGTCACGTCTTTTCTGACGGACGAAATACGATTGAGTAATATTAGTATGTCTATAATCTATATGATATAGTCGAAACTCTAAAACCTAATATGTGAAAATCAGCCATAAGAATTTACGTAAAGTAGCTAATTATTTTGGGAGCTTAGAACAGCGACAAGTCGTTGTGGGTAGTTATAAATATTATGTGTAGGGTGCCGTGCACTTCTTTTATAAATCAGTTGTTTGTCAGACACGTGTGTTTCAATACAAAACATACTAGTACGGTTTTATTATTTTATGGAAAGTGATATGGAACACGCGCGACCACCACCGGAATTATGTCTGGACGGCAGCCTCATCAGTGGAACTGACGCATGGAAGCGCCGGAAAACAGTTTTGCTCAGTCTGGGAGTATTGACGACTTATTTTTAACGATATAGTCAAAATCATACGTGACAGTCAGCCATAAGAATTTGCGTGAAGTAGCTAATTATTTTGGGAGCTTATAACAGCCGACGCGACAAGTCGTTGTGGGTAGTTATAAATATTATATGTGTAGGGTGAAAATACGTGACGTCTGGCAGCACTAGGATCTTGGTCTATAAGAAAAACGAAAAATTTGACTTAAGTCTGTTGCTCTTTTGTTAAAATTATTTACATTTCTTCAGTTTTATTAAGTCATAGTCACTTTTTTAATTCAAAATTGTACAATCCAAGTATGTTTTCGAACGTCAATTGACTCTAAAACCGGTTTCGCAACCCTAATATCTGAGGCGAGGAAAAATTGCGACTCCTCCCAGCGCGGGCGCGCGGCGACAACCTGTCATTTGGAATCTGGGGACAACTAGCTGTTGCGGACGTGTCATTTTTTCCGATGAGTCGACAATAGAAGCGAAAATAACAGGCCTCGTTACAAATCCAAACAAACACACATCACAAACAAGATTTTTTAATCATGGTACTGCGTCGCCGGAGGTATAATTTGGGCTACCGGCTTATTTGTCAAACGTGACGGGGTGACATTGAGCTCGGCGTATAAGGGCCGGGCCGCGCTTCACCGCTCATTGGTCGTCTGGTGATGGAGACTCTCGGAGCGTGGTGCGCGCTGCTTGCGCTGGGCGGCCTTCTGGCGAGCGCGAGCGCCATGGACGACGAGATGGCCGAGCTGGCCAAGATGCTGCGGGAGAACTGCGGTGCCGAGACCGGCGTCGACATCGGCCTGGTGGAGAAGGTGAACGCCGGCGCCGACCTCTCGCCCGACCCGCAGCTCAAGTGCTACATCAAGTGCGTCATGGAGACGGCCGGCATGATGAGCGAGGGCGAGATGGATGTGGAGGCGGTGGTGGCGCTGCTGCCCGAGGACATGCGCGTGCGCAACGAGCACAACATCCGCGGCTGCGGTACGAAGAAGGGCGCGGACGACTGCGACACCGCTTACCTCACGCAGGTGTGCTGGCAGCAAGCCAACAAAGCAGATTACTTTCTCGTGTGACCGACCTGACGAGTATGTTGCACATCTATATTAATATTCTGTTCCACTAAATATATATATTGTATACATCTATCCATGTTTAAAATACAATAAAGGAAGCAGTATTAATAGTGGTACGCTGTTTTATATACAGAGAACTCGCACAATATCAGGTCAAGAGGTCAAAAACATGTTCTTGACTACAAAAAATACTTTATGAAATAATATCAGTTTTCTGGGTAACAAACATAAAACATCACTGTAAACTGGCAACTCATCATTACTTCCTGGTAATTTATCTTGTAAAACTGTAAAGCATTCCTTTTAAATGTAAAATAATTATCTAACTATAACAAATGTCCTGCTGCATCGATTCCCTAAGCTGTAAATAACAAAGCAAAATACTATCAGTTGTTCTATAAACAATTGTTATCATGTTATTATTATTATTATTATATTATGTTAGTATGTTACTTTTCATCTCATGTTTGGTACCATTCTATGGTACTCATTCTTAATGGTCATAATATATAAATACATTATGTTAATGATGTGTAATGATATTATCATGTTGTTTCATTTTATCTCTATTCGGTAACAAAAAAGTAATAAAGTTAAAGTTAATATGAATTAGCTTCAACGTTTATCACAAAAAGTAATCTTAAAGCTAAATAGGTATTTATACATTTATTACTTTAAGTATATATTTTCATATAAATATTAGTGCTGTAATATTTTACTTTAAAATAATTTGAAAAATATTTAGCACTTGAAGTATTTTAGTGAATATCAAGTATTTGTTTGCTAAATAAAAATATGTAAAAACAAAACATTAGCATTCTAAAGACACAAGTTTGATAAAGTGTGCAGACATTATCATTAGCTTATCCAAATTGAAAATTTATTATAACCTTTGTATTGGATCTGCAGTTATTGTGTATCATTGGTTTTGGTTAAACTTAGAATTTGGTTCTAGTTAAAAAAATACTCAGAAAAAGTAAAAGCCTATCTGCAGCTTCCTTGGTTACAATGAATTAATAATTGAAAAAATAAAACCCACATGGCAGAATCGGTAGATTGATTGCTGGTTGCTCAAGTAGTCAGGCTACTGGCCAGGTGGAGCGTGTGAATCCACCAAATGCAGAGTCAAAGTCAAAGTATACAACATTCATGTCATAATAAGAAGGCGACCAAGCAGTCGCAGTGATATTGTGATTACTGACGCCTATGGCATCTGCACAACTAAAGGTAATGCATATGTCTTCTCCCTATACAAAAGACCGTGCATATGGATGCTTGATACTCTTTTTCGATTTTAATAAAACTCAAACATCAGAATAACACATAGTTTATAATTTGTCCTCATAATCCCAAGGGAATAATTTTATAATAAATCTATATATGTAATATGTACATTGTTAAGAAACTTAGAAATTAAATAACAAATTGACAATGGTAGCACCCTTACATATTAAAACATAATATGGTTGTGTTGAATATGGATAATATGTACCAGGTATTTGTAAGTCATTTAAATTTAACCCCAATGTGAATTGAATAAGGAAAATCTGACTAACATACAATATAATTTTACTAAAAAATACTACCTATTGCCCACAGCTTTACCTGCATTTACTAATATTTGCAACTACAATTTAGCAGAAAAGCCTACATCCTTCTTCAATGAATGGGCTATCTAAACCGCTATAATCTTTCAAATCTGACAAATATTTTCTGAGATATTTTGATCAAGCAAACAAACTAAAAATCATATTTTATCCTCACTAAAGTAACTAAGAAAACCTTCTCTATCCAACAGCCCAAACGTTTTGTTTTGTAAATGTATTAAAATGTTATTACGGTATCTCATTTTAAGTGAATTGAAAAATTCTTATGAGAAATAAAAGTTCTTTAAACCTGAACTCTTCAGATTTATATATTAGTATAAGATTAAGACTTATCAAATTGCATAAACTGTTTGGTTCTGTTGGTCTTTAACATAGTCATAGTAATACATTATAATACACAAGCGTACCTATTTCCTTTTATTTAAGAAGGCACTTATAATTACAAAAAAGATATTATTTCAAATACTTATTTCTATTTGTTATAAAATAGTGGCAAATAAGCAATAATATAGGTTCACCCGGTGCTATGTTATGAGTGACACCTGCTAAACCACAAGATTAACAGGTGCATTGTAGCCCTTTAATAAACTAGCCTTATTTTCTTGTATGACACTTTTATGATTTAAAATTTTAAGTGAACCTATTTAGCTGATTTGGTCATTTTTTGTTTTTTGAGTCAAAACTTCAACTTATTTTATTGTATGTATGATACCTGAATTCAAGCCAGGATGATATCAATATACTGTAGATGTTTTGATATTTTATATCTCATACACCCCAAATATATTCTTCCACACACCTATTTTGATCTTGATGAGGACTAGTTTAGAAATTGACTGCTTCACTTTAAAATATTGTAAAATACACAAATAAGTCAGTTTGTGGAAATCCTTGGGGGAGTTCTGTGTCAAGAAGTCAACTCCTTTTGGCTAATAAGTATAAAACTACATTGTACAATAATAAATAATAAAACTACATTGTTTCTAAACATAATACTAACTTATCCTTAGTTTGATGTTTCTAATGGTGTAGGAAAACATTAAGAAATTTATAAGTTATCTTCTTAGAACATGATACAGCATGGTACCAATAACATTAGTTGTGCACATTTCCGGTAAAAAATCAGCACAGGTGTTGTGTGAGGATTATCAGACACAGTACAGGAGACTATATAATATATATTACTTCTATTATTCATTAAAATGGTACAGACTAAAACATTGAAAGCTATATGAGTATCCTTTCCTACAACATTCATAATGTGATTGAACTTATACTGATTAACTTACAAAATAACACAAATATCTGTCACATTTCAAAACTCAATTCAAAAAATTTACTACTACAGCTTCTTCAATAATTTACAAAAAAAGGAAATTTAAATTTGTTAACATGGTCCCAAGGCATAACAGCATATTGAATAGTAGTAGGTCAAGGTCGCTTGGACACCATGTGAGGTATACATAGAGGAACAGGCAGGCTCTCGTGTGACCAGGGATCTTTGACAATATATTTATAGACTCAACTGCTTAACATAGGTAACAAATGTTACCCAACTGATAGAATACTACATGGTAAATTCTAATCTGAGTAGGCATTGGACTACAATATCATTAATAACTTAATGGTATTTTGGAAAAAAAATATTTAGTCATAAATATGACCTACATATTATATTTCAAAGATTTATTGGGACGACTATACCATTTTCTAAATCGCATCAGAAATAGTTGTCTGTTATTATTTTTAAATTTAAAATATTTTATGTAACTTTAAAAAGCATAGCGGTGGCGTAACAAGGCAGCCGTCAGAATATCATTAACATGACTAGGTTAGGTTGTCAAAGTAGCAGAAATAAGTTAACGATAAGAGCGGCATGCTTCACATCTGCTGCGAAGTGCACTTACCTTTACGGAATCCAGAGGATACATTACACAGTGCTCCATCACCCCTGCAATTGCTCCTGCAGTCATATGGGTGATGGAGTTCTGTGTCGGAAGGGTTTCATAGTCTTCAAAGTTCATAATAATCACTATTTTAGCACTTTACTATTTTAAACGACAACAGTCGTGTGTTTTAATGATCGAATTGTTTTGCCAAATTGATTAATGTCATTTTCACTACACTTAATTTACATCACAGTCATCGAAAATTTACATTAATATCGGAATATCTATTCGGTAACTGAGCGAAGAGCGAGCTACACGCGCGGTAGTCACATAAGACGTCAAGATATCAAATAGGTATTTTTAATTAGTATCACAGATAACTGTTAGTAGAAGTCCATGGATGTAGTATAATAACAGGATGGCTTACTCGGAAAAAATGTATTTACGAAAGTGAACACTAACTCAACGCATTAAGTATTATATTCTAATGGGCATTACACAGATGCTGATCCGAGCCGAGCGGGATAGCAATATGTAAGAAGTGTGTCTCGTTCTTTTATCTTGCCAGCTTAAAAATGTATTTTATTAAAAATTTGGGCTGATCAAAAATTTCATCGAAAAAAAATGTCTTTTTAATATTATTTTGACAATTGTATGTCTAGAAATTGTAATTGAATTTATTTATTTAAATATATTTCCAATTCAAAAAGAAAACATAAATTATTATTTTGCTTATTTCTTTTATTTCTTATGGTAGCCCAGTTAAGTGTCATCTTGACATTTTGTATTGTAATGGTTGCTATGGTTACTTAAATAACATAATTAGTCAATCAAACTACTATGGTGACCATGATTTTTTGAAACGAAGTTCCTTACGGCAGGCTTGGAGGGGAATAATAGCAATGCGAAAAGCAATGGTCAGAACGTGAGACAGAGTGACTCCGTACTAAACTTCCCACGTTCCTAATTATTTTAATCAGTTTGAATCCATGGCATCTTTAATTGTTTTGTAATCTTAATTCAAGAATGCGTTATAATGAGAGTAAACCTAAGATTTGCAGTTAATATTTTGGGATGATAATGATAACTCGACCACCTGATGACGGATTCCTGTCAAGTCTGTAGTATGGAAGTATTTGTATTATGTATTTCGTAATCCATCTACTATTCTTCAGATTTTAACCATTGCTAATGTTGGTATTTTCGTTTATAAGTAAGTATAATACTTGTGTCAGATTTTTCAAGCACCCTAAATGCATTCAAGCTAACTTGCGATATCTGCCGGGGCTAAACGCGCCTTTTGAAGAACTTAAAAACTCGAGATTTATAATATTATGGCAGACGTGGTAAACTCATGCAGCGCTTAAAACTGCATACATCAAGTATGTACTAGTAGGATATAAACCTTACAAAAAAAAACCAATAAAAAAAATTAAAATTAAATAAAAATTTTCAATACCCATTTCCTGACAGTTTGAATTTTTGAAAGACATTTGTCCCACCTGTCAAAATCTTATTGTCACCCTATAAGAAAGGGACACAATCCCTAACACTGGCTATCTCTGTCGGCTCGTTTTTCTGTTACGAGTTAGCGGTCCTGTTATATATTATTACGTCCATTGTAGAAGTCAAAAAGAACCAATTGCCAAACTTGACACATGACAATTATGTCTTATTATTTCTGTTAAAACAGACTAAGACCAGAAGCTATACTATAAGTCTGTCCTAAACTGTATGCCCATAATAGGTATGATGACAGTACCTAATAAGAATCACTGAAATTATAATTTAAAATAAATATATAAGACAAAGAAACTCTAAATAAATCACATACTTTTAATTTACATGTGTGATTCTTTTTATTTTAATAAAAATAAAACTATAATAAAGTCATCAAATGGCTAACTTATAATAATGGTCAATGGACGTAATAATATATAACAGGACCGCGCACTCGTAACAGAAAAACGAGCGGACAGAGATAGCCAGTGTTTAGGAGTTTGTCCCTTTCTTATAAGGTGACAATAAGATTTTGACATGTGGGACAAATTCAAATTTGTCTTACAAAAATTGAAAATTTTAATTGCAGTAAGGTTGATATTCTACCAGTACATACTTGATGTATGCAATTTTAAGCGCTGCATGAGTTTACCACGACTGCCATAATATTATAAATCTCGAGTTTTTAAGTTCTTCAAAAGACGCGTTTAGCCCCGGCAGATATCGCAAGCTAGCTTAGATGCATTTAGGGTGCTTGAAAAATCTGACACAAGTATTATATGTACTTACAAACGAAAATACCAACATTAGCAATGGTTAAAATCTGAAGAATAGTAGATGGACTAGAAATAATACAAATACAATATATACTTGACGGGAATCCGTCATCAGGTGGTCGAGATATCATTATCATCCCAAAATATTAACTGCAAATCTTAGGTTTACTCTCATAATAACGCATTCTTGAATTCTTGAATAAGATTACAAAACAACTAAAGATGCCATGGATTCAAACTGATTAAAATATAGGAACGTGGGAAGTTTAGTACGGAGTCACTCTGTCTCACGTTCTGACCATTGCTTTTCGCATTGCTATCATTCCCCTCCAAGCCTGCCGTAAGGAACTTCGTTCCAAAAATGCGTGAGAGCCATTTGTGGCGCCTGGTATATGGATAGCTGCAAGCCATTGTTTAAAAAGTTCAACATTTTGCCGCTAACATGTATGTATATAAAGGACATTTGTACTACAACTTAAGTCAGACGTAGGACGAAGGAATGAAAGATATAAATTTAAGTTATATCTTCCCCTATGTAATTTAGATATTTATAAAAACATTGCATACATACAAGCCATAAAAATATATAATTCGTTACCTGATAAATTTAAAGAATTGCCATTTCCTAAATTAAAAAAAAATGTAACAGTGTGGCTTGCAGAAAAATGTTTTTATGATCTAAACAGATTTATAAATACATACAGATGGAGCATGCTCAACACGCGAGTGTCCGGACTAAACATAATTTAATACAAATTCTAAGGAGGATACAATTTTGAAATTTGACGCAGTGCTTGACATAGCGTCGTACTCTAAACATCTAGAGTAATTTATTGTTTTGTAACAAAAAAATCTCGCTTTGTGTTGTTAAATATTGTAAAAATTGTTCTCAAAGACAAAAAAAAAAGAGGGTGGAATATCATTCCACAAGTAAATATAAGTTATTTAATTGATTTTAATACTTTATTTATTTAATAATTTTACGGTTGTCAAGATAAACAAAGCCTTGGAGATGACGCGACTGTGCTGCCAGTTTCCGATGAAATGTTTTCCCTTCAATTGGGGAAACCACTTATAGGTCTAGGCCCGAGTGTTAAATTGTGACATCATGCATCAGTTAGTGGAAGGTATATTTTACGAATACAACTTTTTGTAATTGGTGCGGCATTTTATTATTTTTGCAGATTCCCAACTGATGTAATTTTACGCGAGGAATGGGTATCTGTAAGAGCCAGTCCACACGGCGCGTTGCGTCAGCGTTGCGTCGACGCAGCGCTACCACTGCGTTGTTTTACATACAAATAACCAAGGTGTTCACACGGCGCGCTGCGTCGTCGCAACGCACACATGGCGGACAGCAGCCCCCGAGACGAAGCGGGAGGGGGTGTACTCGTGCGACGTCGGAGCGTCAGCGCTCAGTTGCTTGTGCGTTGACAGGGATACACGGAAGCTCATTTCGTTTTACGTTTACGTTTTTGTATTTAGTTTTATTTGCAGGGTAATTAGTTTTATTTGCAGGGTAAAATGAATACCATTGAAGAAATTGACATAGATTACTTGATTACATTGATACAGGAAAGGGAAATTATATGGGACAAGTCAAACGTAGATTTTAAAAATAAAAATTTAAAAACAAAAGCCTGGGAAGACATATCAAAAGTTTTATTTCCTGATTACGAGAATTTCACAGCTGAACGAAAAAATAAAGTTGGTGAGTTCACAGTACAGATATTTATGTTTTTTTTATTTAAGAGGGCTTTCAAGATTTTCTTGCACCGCCAATTCCGCGATCAGTACAAAATTAATATCTCGACACTCTAAAATTTTAAAACTTAGGGAATTTAGATTAGCGTGAGTACTATTTTATTACTTAGCTCAAAACTAACCTAGACTACGCTGAGTAGGTATAAAATATTATTTTTTTACTGATCGCGGAATTGGCGGTGCAAGAAAATCTTGAAAACCCTCATAATACAATTATACCTTATTTAGCTGCCAAGGCAGAGTTCCTCTAGTCATAAAATAGGTCGCATATTGCTGTCTTATGACATTCGGTGCTGTCTGTTCTTCATGTACGGGTTGTATTGGGAGAAATTCATCAACACTTATAGCAAATTTATCTCTTTGTCTAAAACCATCTCGATCAGCGACAAAATTGTGTAATACACAACATGCTTTTATAATGTCAGTAGCGAAGTCATAGGACACGTCTATCGGTCTGTGAAAAATGCGCCATTTGTTAGCCATAATCCCAAAAGCGCATTCGACATATCTTCTGGCTCTGCTTAGACGGTAATTGAAAACCTTTTGTTGTAAGTCGAGATTTTGACCGCCATATGGACGCATAATATGTTTGCTCAGTCCAAAAGCTTCGTCACCCACAAATACATACGGGGTTGGTATATTGCTACCAGAGAGTGGCTGGGGTTGAGGTAGTGGTAAGTTGTTGTTAATCATTAGCTCGTACAGTTTAGAATTTTGTAATATGGTTGAATCGCATTCTTTTCCGTATGCACCGATGTCGACAAATACGAATTTGTAATTTGAATCCACAATAGCTAGCAACACAATCGAAAAAAAGGCTTTATAATTAAAAAAAAGTGAGCCACTATTTGCAGGATTACACACGCGGATATGTTTGCCGTCGATGGCACCAACACATTGAGGAAAATTTGCCTTTACATCAAAACCCCTCGCTATTGTTTGGAAACTTTCAGTTGTCAGTTCAGGGATGTTGTCTCGAAGAAGATTGGTCCATATAGCACGACAAACTCTTTGTATTATATATGCAATAGTAGATTTTCCCCGTTTGAATTTGAAATGTAAATCAGTTATTGAATTTCCACTTCCTAGGTATCTGAAAAGAAAATAATTATTATAATATGCATTTATGAGATAGATAGATACCCGAAAAAAAATACTGACATATTCAGACATCGATAGCAAATAACTTTCTCTATGTAACCAATTAATTCTGGAATCGCGAAAAAAATAGCAGCTGTTGCATACATTTTGATTCAGTAGGTATTGCTTTTTGTATGTAACAGCTGTTATATTTTCACGATTCCAGAGTCGGTCACATAGTGTTTGTTAACGATATCTGAATATGTCATTAAATTTTATCGAGAAATTCACTATGTATAAATTATTAAATCATGTTTACTATTGGTTTTGCAGGTAATGATTTAATAAAAAAATGGAGAAGTGTAAAAGATAATTACTTCAGATATTCAAAAAAATTAAAAGAAGCATCAAAATCGGGCTCGGGCGCTACGAAACTGAAGAAGTATCATTTATACAATCAACTCCTTTTTTTGAGAAAAGTGGAACAAAATGCCACCGAATCTAGCTTAGACTCGCCTAGAGAAATCAACAATGAATCTACGTCTACAAATGATGACATTACCACAGACAACACTCCGCGCTATGTTCCAGTCGCGCGCAAAAGGGCAATGCAAATGGATGAGTTTGAAAGAGAAGGACTAAAACTTCTCAAGGAGCCGGAAAATCGCCATATGTCCTTTTTCAGAGCTATATTGCCATCTATTCAAGAATTTTCCGACCGAGAAACTCTCCGTTTCCAAAGTAAAGTTATACAAATTATAGATGAAATGCGGTATGGACAAACATCATCATATGTGAGTGGCCCATCAACGTCTCACCAACCACCATATGGGTATCAAACAGCAAATTTTCAAAGTACATACATTTCTGATTTTAATAATTCAATTACATCTCCAGAAACATCTCAAGCAAGTGAAGAAACTGAATACGATTTTTCTAATTTGTAATTACTGGATGATATCTCTCTTAAATAATGTCTAAATTTAAAATTATGACAATTGCTGATTATTTGTGAGTTGATTACTCTCTTAAATAATGTCTAAATTTAAAATTATGACAATTGCTGATTATTTGTGAGTTGATTACTAATTAAACAAACCAAAAAAACTGTTATATTTTTATTACTTAAATATATTTATATAGTTACCTTAAAGTGATTCCCAGCATTTCTACTGGTTCCACTGGATTCCTCATATTAGTATAGTTTTTTCGTATGTGTGGTTCTAAGGACTTCAATAAACATTCGAAGCTGGATACACTCATTCTAAAAAAATTATAAAACTTCTTTTCGTCTAATAGCAACTCCCGATATTCTAAAAAAAAAACTGTCCATCACGATTTCTTAATGAAATGAAAGGACTGATCCAGTACCGTCTTGTGATCTTGCGTCGATTTCGGCGGTGACGTAGTAATAGGAGCAATGCTAGACGTCTTTTCCGATCCATGATTTGCTATAGACTGACTGCGAATTTTTTTCAAAATACTTGCCGCAACTGTGCGTCGCCGCTGCGCCGACGGAACGTTGACTGCGTCATAGTAACGCTGCAGCGCCCGTGTGGCCGGCTATGCGTCAAAATATTTGCGTTGCGTCGACGCAACGCTGACGCAACGCGCCGTGTGGACTGGCTCTTATTCGTCAAAGCAGGCAAGATAATTGGAAGCCTTCAAAATTTTGTAAAATATAAAAGTGGCTAATTTTTTACCCATATAATTAATTGTGATTTTAATAAATATTTTTGAATTTGGTTTTTTAATTCGTCCTAAATATTAGTATGTTACTACTGAAAAAACTAAGTAATATTATCAAATATTAAAAAAAAAACTCTTATAATTCATCAATGATCCTTTCAATTGCGCTCTATGCAATTTACATTATGCATAGTATTTAATAAGCAAGCTAATTAAATAGTAGACAAAGTTTCATCCTTACGAACTTAACAAACCAAAATTAGTATTATTTAGTTACAAATTCATCAATCCAAATATTTTATCCAAATATTTAATCCAAATATAACTTTACAACCTTTCATCGTAAAGACATTTAAAAATACAGGGAGTTTTTTATATTACTGGTATCATTACACGCACACAAATGCACGTGTATCTACTAGTTGTCACTCACACTTACAAAAGTGCCGTCAGACAGTTCGTTGAGAAAACTCCATCATGACTCCATCTGTGTGTATTTATAAATCTGTGTTGTGTATGTTAAAATGTGACTTCTTCCAATTATTATAATTAATTATTTCGATATTGAATAACTAATATTTTAACATTTATGGACAATTATTGTAAAAGCATAATTATTATTTCTAAACTGTATAATATCTAATATTTTAATATTTATGAACAATGATTGTAATGACATATTATTATTAATTATAAACAGTATAATATCTAATATTTTAATATTTTTGGACATAATTGTTTTATCAACTTTATTCAATTTTCATATTATTATGTAAAGCTAAAAAAAATGCTATGTAATGAATTCTGATTAGATTAAGCCTTATATTCACACACCATGGCATGGTAGAATGTATGAAACTTTTTTTTTAAATTTTAATATCACCTATGTACTACATTCATGTGAATAAATTATTGAATTGAATTGAATATATAAAATGACAATCCGCCATATTAGGTCAAACACCAACCAGAAAATCGTGACGTCACGCTTTTGTAATACCGCATCCACACGTTTGTTATGTTATGTTATGTTATGTCCACGCGTAAACATTTGACAGTTCGCATGCTAAATGTAAAGCCGGAACCGCACGTTTGTGACTTGCCGCAAGCCCCAAGCCTTCACAAGTCACAAGCATGCGAACGCCTCGCAAGCGCTTGCGGCAAATTCTCTTTGGTTCCCTTTCCCTTGCAAACCTACGGAAGCCAAGACAAACTCTCTATCCACACGTTTGAATTTGTGAAGGCTTGCCAAGCCTCGGCAAACGTGCGGTTCCGGCTTTAAAACTTAAGCTGCTCACGACAAAGATAAATAAAAAGCATAGATAGCGTGTATCTTGAAGGATCTGTAGCTAATGCTGTCCTTTATTTTCTTAAGAAGTACATCATAAGATTAAGAGAGACAGATATGGCTACTCTACTTGGTCTCAAATGGTTCAATGGAGCCATTTCTTTGAACTATATTTTTGACAGATGTCACCAGGATTAGTGTTGTGCAACCTTCATCGTAAGCTTTTGTGGATAAAATATCCTACTAATATTATTAACGCGAAAGTTTGTAAGTATCGATGTTTGTTACTCTTTCATGGAAAAACTACTGAATGAATTTTAATGAAACTTTACAATACTATAGCTTATACATCAGAATAACACATAGGCTATAATTTATCAATTATAGTTTATTATATAGTTAATTTGATATTTATGATAGCTTAGCTACATCTATAATAGGGTTAAAGCGAGTAAATTAAAACACGTATGAAGATACCCATATTTTTTTATTTATTAAATGAACACTTGCACATATTATAATCCTTTAAACATTACGAGTTTGTTATATTGGTATAACTTTGTATAAATTGGAAGCTCTCTCCGATTTCTTCCGCACATAGAATCTGCAAATGAAAATAAAAAATAAAAACAAAATCAGCCTTGTACTTTTAAAATACCTACATAATCATGGCCTAAGATCTGTTGAAGAGGAGGAATAAATTTAATCCTAGTAATAGAAATAGTCATAGTAATAGAAAGTAAGAAAATCCCAGTAGTTACCACTGGTAACACATGGATTTTTTTTCTCTGCATTATACTGTTCTAGCTAAAAACAATATATTTATTAAAATAAATAAAAATTTCCAATAAAATAAATAATTCGTTGAAATTATTTTTAGTTTAATTCAATTATTTTATAATTTCATTTATTGAAATAATATATATAAAATAATCCATTGAACCTAAAAATAAATTTCATTTTTTTATTTTATAAAATAACTAGTAGCGACTTTGTCTGCATAGAATAAGTAATTTAAAAACTATCCTTTAACCTCTTTGGGGTTTCACTGTCTCTATACAAAATTTTGGTATCGGAGAACGCTAGACCGAATTCTGCAGCAGTCAGGATTTCATAATAGTTGAGAAGAAGAGATAAAAAATAAAATAAAAACATAAAAAAAATTGTTGTTGGTAACAACTGTAATAATTTGACAAAAATAAAATGAATTCAATAAATGGTTCACCTGTTGTTCATAATTAGTAGCACTTGAAGTTGTTGGCGTTAAATCATTATCATACTTAGCAATAAGTTTCCTTTTTTTTCTCAATTTCTGCAAAACAAGAAAACCGTTCTGAATATACGTACTAAACACAGAAATGAAAATGAAGGAATTCTTTTAAATTTATGGGTTTGATACCTTTTCTTTTGTCAGCTATCATGTTAAAACTTATTTAAAACAATAAAAAGGGATCTCCAAGAGTTCCTTGTTTTGTTTTTCAGAAAAGCAGTATATTTATCTTCAAAATATAGATTCATCAAAGCTGACATGAACTCAATAAACAATATAATACGTCAATGTTGCATATTATCTGTTTAATTAAATCACACTAGCTTAGCCAAATAAGTATTAGAAGTACTATCACTTTTGTGCATTAGACTTGTATAATCTGAACATGTACACTTACGGGTTGATATGATAGGGGATGATTAACAAATATTGTTGGTACTGCATGCAAATGGAGAGTTTTTGGGTGTATCCCTGACGAAAGCAAGATTCTTCAAAATGTGCAGAGCATATCCTTGATTGATGACAGAGTATTGTGTGGGACTCCATTCCTCGCCTCTGTTTATATTTTTGATCCATTCTTCTCTTATAGAAATAGGAGTCAGTCGAAAACCTATTTATAATAAAAAATATCAGTAAAAGCCAGTGAATTTGGCACCAGCAAGTAATTAACTAGCCAGCATAGAGCTACACGATCCATAAAAATTACAAGGACAAACTCGCAGCAGGCAGATTCACTTATAAGCTTATCCTACCATATCCTTTCTAAATTAAATATCGAACGTTATCGATATTTCATGTTACTAGTCGTACAACACTATCTGGTATGTAAAGTGTCAAAATATCAGATTGTGTTATTTATAATTAGAATTATTATGTAATGATGATGCATATACGCAAAAATAAATGCATAAAATAATACATGCTTTTACAATGATCAAAATTCAATAAGATCTACAGGTATTTCATACCTTAATAAACATTAAATTAACAATATTTATCTTTAAGCTTACCGGTGGAATGATACATTTGAATTATTTTCACTTAGTACACCCATTTGGTGAGAATACCCTGGTACCACACACGCCACATTTCTTGTTAATTACGTAAATATAACTAAAAGTTCACTTTTAATACAAAAAACCACAAATTATTAGCAAAACACAACAGCTGGTTTGGTATCCAGCTGGCTACCAACTAATATGGCCGCCGAGGCAATATGGGGCGCATCGCCTGAAGATAGAGCTGAAGACATAATGCTATCTCGTTTCAACACAGGTAGTTTGACGTAAGAGTAAAGAGCGTATTAGTTATGGAATTTGTTCAACTTATTATCCTCTATCTATGCTTTTTTTTTATCTTTGGCAAATTGGCTTTCAATATTAATCATCAATCATCATTCATCATTCATCGCTCATCAGTCATCAGTTCAGTGAGTTAAATTATCAGTTCGCGCTGGCTGCCATGTAGTGCAGACGTGTTCGAAATACTTGCTTAATTACGCAGTCTAGATACTTTATTGTCCTTTAGAATAGGAGTTAGTGACTAGTGTTAGTGCGTATTAGTGAAGCCTGAGTGTCTCATTAGTCATTAGCTAGTTCGTGTCTTCTTTAACCGTCGTAACGAGCGGTTGTTCGCGCGTATTAGGTTCGCGTTTGTTTTTCAGCGGAGCCCCGGCGCGGCGCCGCACAGTCACGATCCTTGTGAAAACCGCGTTTGATAGGCGCGGAGTGTCGTCAATGTGTCCTGTTTTAAATACGTGAGTAATTTAATAATTACATACACATAATATACCTCTAGTAGTCCTCCCGTAACCACACACCCTCCCGCTTGCACCGGCAGTTAGTTGAAAATCAACATCAAATATTAAGCATGGCGGCTAATATTAAGAGACTTATCCTGTCCCGATATCCTCGACGAACTAGTCCTCCGAAAGGCCAAAGAATTCAGACGCACATAGAAGGACAGTTCTTATGAGCGCTTTGAGGACAAACTTTGCGATGTAAACGTCCGCTTGGCGGCGTGACGAGAGGGACACCGCGATGTCCCGGGTCCCCTATGCATATGCCCATATATAGCATATGGTCTACGAGAGCGAGCGAGCGCGAACTGGGGACAAGTTCCCAATAAAGTCGGCACAAAAAATCCTTAAGAAATGTCGTTCTATGTACGTCTGAATTCTTTGGCAAGGCTAAAGCCCTACTAAGAGAGGCCTCTTCCACCGACCGGATCCTAAATCCGTGATCTCTTCCTGTAAATGTATGTCGCCAAAACTAAAGAACTATAACTGTTAAAACTTGGTAGTTTATGTATTCCTAGATCCGCATTAAGAATTTCACTTCCATTTTTTCTATCACTTCCAAAGTGGTAAAATGTTGCACATATTATATATTATAATACACATCCCTGATCCAGGAACATAGAAACTTTTTTTGTTCCCTGGTGGGATTCGAACCCGCTACCTCCGGCTTGAGCGGCAACGCGCTAACCATTGAACCAAAGAGGTCGTTAAAAAAAAATTAGTTCCTATTAATCACAATAGATGGAGATAAGGCGACTGCATTGAACTCTGATTATTTTATTTGAATTACTAGCGGACTCGACAGACTTCGTTCTGTCAAAACAATTAATTTGCAATAAATAAAATTGCAATCTCGAATTTGAGAAATAAACTATCCTATCTTTTAAGTTGGAGAAAAGCACACATTTTAGAAGAAAAAACATTAAAATCGGTTAAGTGGTTTAGGAATCCATTGAGGACAAACATTGTGACACGAGATTTATATATTATTTGAATTATTGAGTAATTAACTCCAAAAGTCATAACTTTCTCATATTACTTTGTGATACTAGGAAGTAGGTGGAAGGAACCAGTAACCACCATTTCGCTTGTTTCTCCTGTCAAACAGGTTTGTTGTGTTTAGAAGAGAAGGGCAAGACAGGTAGTGTTATTACGATCATTTTATGTGTCAGGATAGTAAACACGTAAATGAGTTGTCGAGGCTAGTTAAAGGTAAAACTTAGTTTACGTCGACCACTTACCATCAGCTTGCCTATCCAACTAAAGTCGCGGCACGATAAGAAGGCCGTTTTAACGTTTGTCCGCTCATGAAGTTTCGTTATTATAATAATCAAATTTAAAGGAGAAAATTGCTGTTCTTTATTGTCAAGTGACGTGCAGTTAATCATAAAATTTTTTTAAACGGATAGTTTTAAGAAACAAAAATTATTTATTTAATTTATTTATAAACTTTTTTCGAAAGGACCTATGCCGTTGGCCTTAAGGCCTTGAAGCTAAATGTATATTAGGGTCCCGCGAACATTTTTTTTATAAGATTATAATAATTATTGGGGTAAGTACTTGTTGTCCACAAAACTCAGCTATTCTTTTTGAAAATCAATATTTTTAAAAATGATATCTAATGCGATCATCACAGAAGAATGAATAGGATCGCAGGCCAACACAACTATGTATATTATATAACTATACCTTCGGCGAACTTGCGTCAATGTTCAATGCAAAACAATGTTTCGACCTGACGTTGCATCGAAAAGTACAAAGTGTGAGTGTTATAAACCAGATACCACTTGCAATAAAAACTTACAGATTTGATTTGGGTTTTTTCGAGAATAATTTGACATTTACATCACTATGAAAATTAATAATAAATGAAAACTAATCTAAAATTTCAATAACCTACATCTTAATATATATATTTCTTGTGTGCGTGTGTATGTGACTGAACTCCTCCTAAACGACTGGACCAATTTTGATGAAATTTTTTGTGTGTGTTCGTGGAGATTCGAGAATGGTTTAGATTCACAAATCAGACCGGCAGATGGCGCTGCAGTCGGTATCTAGGTTATTGATCTGTACTGCCACTATCGATTCGTATCTAAAGGACAACGTCTGTGGGGTCCGCTAGTTATTGTATATTCTATAAAACCGAATAGTATTTATTATAACTATTATTATAAATTGTAATATATTCCATATCATAAAATGTTCTTTGATTTCTATCCAACGCGATATGGGAAGCACTAGAATAACTATTTAACACAACTTAAAAGAGTTGGCTTATTACTGTTTTTAGCGCCATCTGTAATGCACTAGAAGAACTAATAAATTTAAAAGTTATCGTGTTATATTATTTATAGCACCATCTGTAATTCACTACAAAAACTAATGTCACACAATTTAAAAGATATCGTTCATTATTATTTTAAGCGCCATCTGAGATGCACTAGATGAAATTAAGTAGCACAATTTAAAAGATATCGTTTAATATTATTTTGAGCGCGATCTGAGCTGCACTAGAAGAACTAATAAATTAATTTAAAAGATATCGTTTAATATTATTTTTAATATAAAAACTAATGTGACATAATTTAAAAGATATCGTTTAATATTATTTTTAGCGCCATCTGTGATGCACTAGAAAAACTAATGTAACACAATTTAAAATAAATCGTTTAATATTATTTTTAGCGCCATCTGTGATGCACTAGATGAAATTCAGTAACACAATTTAAAAGATATCGTTCATTATTATTTTAAGCGCCATCTGAGATGCACTAGATGAAATTAAGTAGCACAATTTAAAAGATATCGTTTAATATTATTTTGAGCGCGATCTGAGCTGCACTAGAAGAACTAATAAATTAATTTAAAAGATATCGTTTAATATTATTTTTAATATAAAAACTAATGTAACATAATTTAAAATATATTATAATGTTTTTATATAAGTTTATTTGAACCAAATTAGACACAACTTATAATACTTTCTTACTACTAAGATAGAAGTTATAATATGAGTTCGCGGAACACTTGAATAATAATTATAATACGCGACAATACCATAAAGCGAACGCGAGCGAACTGCCCCTGCGCACACCCCCGCGTCTACGGGAAGCGCGATGCGCAAAGGACAGTTTTCAACACTCTGCGCAGCTTGGGCCCAACTGATTGACCAATCGTAGGTCGTATACAAAGTATGCGCGTTACACCCTCCCCCTTTTGACCTGGCGGGGAACACAGTCGGGTCAAACAAAATAAACGCGGAAACTAACTCGATTTACGTGGGCGACCCCTACGACGCTTGACAACGACCGGCTCGGGACATTCACCCTCCCTTGCGTGGTAAGGTCGCAAATCGGAGACATGGTATTTGCCGAATACTTCGCCAGAGGTCTCGTACGCTAGGAGATAAGAAGTAGGACTCACCTTTTTAGAGATCACGTACGGCCCATCCCTCTTAGGGCTGAACTTAGAGGTTATACCCTTACCAGCGTTGCTCAGCACATGCGACTTCATCAGGACAAGATCTCCTTCTTCGAAAAGGGGAGCATCAGTGCGTTTGACGTCAGCGCGCTTCTTCTGGATGTCCTGGTGATGTTCAATGTGCTCCTTGGTATCCGATATGGTTTCAGCAAGCTTTAGTAAATAAGGGGTTATCTGAGGGACAAAATTTTCAGACTCTACTACTAAACGGAGATCAGTCTGAACTGATAATGGTGATCGAAGCTCTCGGCCGAAGGTCAGGTATGCAGGTGTATGCGCAGTCGAACTACAAACGGAACTGTTAAAGGCAAATCGAATAAAAGACAATACCTCGGGCCATTGCTGGTGACGTCCTTCTACCAAAATAGCTAGGTGAGCCTTGAGATCCCGATTCTTCCTCTCCACTGGATTGGACTCAGGGTGGTATAGAGGGATGAGATTCTGCTTCACCCCTAAGACGAACATTGCCTTTTGCATAACATCAGCCACGAATTGGACTCCGTTATCGGAAATCATTCGGCGAGGCAATCCATATCTCATAAAAACTTCATCAACGAGGGTCTTGGCACAGATCTCGGCAGTAGCCTCGGTGAGAGCGAATAATTCAACCCACTTACTTGCGGTGTCTTCGACGATTAATATCCACCTCTCACCCTGGGGTCCTTTAGGTAAAGGTCCAAAGAGATCGACTGCGATGACTTCAAACCGCTGAGCTGGAACTGGAGTCTGAAGCAGTCCAGCTGGTTTTAGATTAGATGCTTTGTACCGTTGACACTCGATACACGTTTTCAAATATTCCGTTACATACCGTCTCAAACCAGGAAAGTAGAATCGTTGAGAAATACGATGAATGGTCTTTTGAATTCCTCCGTGGGCAGCTGTGGGCGAGTCGTGACACTCGAACATTACCTTGCTACGCAAGCTTGCGGGAATAACGAGCTGTGGTTCTTCTAATTCAGAATCTTCAAGGTATCTATATAAGACGCCTTGAGCAAGAAAATACCCTCGTTCGGTCCACCTAGAAATAGCTAATTCATCGGTACCTTCTAAGTCGGTGATGATTTTGGAAACCTCTGGGTCTGAGATCTGAGCCTCCCGTGTGCTGGTAGCATCCCAGTGCGGTACGTCGACACTTACGGGACAGACTCCGCAGTCAGACGATGGACCGGTTTCAATTACAGGGCGGCTAAGTGTGTCGGCTATAACATTGGCCTTCCCTGGAGTATACTCGATTTGTAGATCATAGGCTTGTAGTTTCATAGCCCATCGCACAAGCCTGCCACTTGGAGACTTAACTGAAAACAACCACTTCAGGGGCTGGTGGTCACTGCGGACATGTACCTGATGCCCATCGATGTAGCCTCGGAACCGCTCAACAGCCCAGACGACTGCTAACGCCTCTCGCTCCGTCGTCGAGTACTTACGCTCTGCCGCGGTCAGGAGACGACTGGCATACTAAATCGGGCGTTCATCAGATGGAGACTCCCCCTGGAGTAAACATGCACCTAGTGCAAAATTACTGGCGTCAGTTCTAAGGATAAAAGGTTTAGAATACTCTGGCTGTATCAAAATAGGAGCTGTTGTCAGGAGCTCTTTGAGAGACTTAAACGCACCTGCTTGCTCTGAGCCCCATATCCAGGTTTGACTCTTCCTTGTCAAACGAGTGAGTGGTTCGCTTACCTTTGCGAAATCTCGGATAAACTTACGGAACCACGAACATGTTTGAAGAAATGTACGGAGCTGCTGAAGATTATTTGGTTCCTTCATCTCCACTACAGCACGCACCTTATCATCATCTGGAGATATACCTTTCTATGAGATCACGTGACCGAGGTATTTGACTTGCTCCCGAGCAAAAGCACACTTGCCTCTGTTTGCTCGTAGCTTGAAAACACGAAGACGGTCGAATACTGCACGGAGATCTAAAAGATGCTTATCAAAACTATCCGAAATTACCAGTAGATCGTCAAGATATGCCAGAATAGTTACATCCTGGAGAGAAGATCCGGCTCGGAATCGGTCTATTAGCCGTTGGAACGTCGCTGGCGCGTTCTTCAAGCCAAAGGGCATGCGTTTGAAGCGATACGTACCAAAAGGCGTCACGAAAGCCGTTTTATCTCTGTCCAAGGTCATCACTTGCCAGTAGCCATTTCGAAGGTCAAGTGAAGTCATTACACAACCTTTGTTAGTGAACTGAAGAAGTTCGTCGATACGCGGCATGGGATAGGAGTCAGTCTTCGTGACAGCATTCAGCTTCCTATAGTCAACGCAAAACCTATACGTACCATTAGACTTGGGTACCAAGACAGCTGGCGCTGACCATGCAGACTCACACTCCTCTATGACATCCGCCGCTAGCATCTGGT
Organism: Lycaena phlaeas; assembly: GCA_905333005.2. NCBI lineage: Eukaryota > Metazoa > Arthropoda > Insecta > Lepidoptera > Lycaenidae > Lycaena > Lycaena phlaeas. Next base: position 10,429,494 of record HG995185.1, read on the forward strand.
CGAGCTCGGCGCGCATGATCTCTTTCTTCGCCGGCGTCAGACGATACGGGGGTACAGCGATAGGAAGGTGGTCACCGGTGTCAATGTGATGCTCCGCAAAAGGAGTCGGTTCCCCGACCTCCTCAAAAATATCAGCATACTCACCTAGCACCTCCGCCAGACGCATCCTCTCCGAATCTGATAAGTTTCTGCCTTCATCATCGCGCAACAAATTTGATGACAAAGATGCGCAGCCTACCGGGTCGCGTGAATTTTCACACGTCAGAGGATGAATGTCCTGAGGCGATTTCGCTGTGAACCAAGTCATATTAGAAAAGTTTATAACTAACTGTGCTTTAGTAATGAAATCGATACCTAACAATGTTTCATTATACAAAGCATCGGGAAAGATAATAAATTCAATCGGTACTATTAACGAACATAATTGAACATCAACGGTTGTTGATAGTACCTCCATATTCCGAACGGTACCATCCGCCAGTTTAATGGACATATTTTCGGCGCGAAATTCAATACCTAACCGTTTGAGAAGCGCATAGAGGGTGTAACCCGCGATACTACGTTTGGCGGCGGTATCAAGCAAGGCGGTACCATTCCGACCTTGAATACTTATATCTAACATAGGTCGACTTAGCGACTGTTTATCATTACCATACAAGTGTGAAAACCTATTCTCATAATTACAATTAATCGAATAAAATCCTCTAGGCTGAGTATTTACATTATACCTATTTCGGTGTAGCATGGTGCGGGTGACAGTTCCAGTATCGTTTCATTTCACCCCTGAATGGTGCAACAATTTATAAATAATGACTTACTAATTTAACTATTTCACACTCGTTATGTATTAAATAATTAATTACTGTAATAAATTAAATTAAACCCAATCAGAATGTTCTAGTCTATAAATTAAATGTAACGGAAAGAAAAATTAAGCAATGTGTTATGCTTAAAACGTAACGCCATAGACGTATCTAGTGATGTGATGTATCGCTACGATAGATAGTCGATATTTTTAATAATAAAACACATATATTGGGCGTAGTTTAATTACTTATTGTTGTAAAAACTCTATAAATATGATAAATTTAACAACATAATACATATAAAAAATAATTTTATTCGTTAAAACTAATATCAGAGTCTGAAACATCTGAATAGTCACTACATTCATCGTCTGTGTCTGTGACAGATATTATAAACGATGAGTCCATAATGTTATCAATATGTATGTCACGTTCCCAATCAGATATAATGTCTCTTTTTATTTTGTTAATTTTTTTTATTCAAAATAGTACAATCAATGTATCTTTTTGAAAGTCAATTGAGTCTACCACCGGTTCCAAAGCAAGCCCACTGAGAAGAACCGGCGAAACAAACCCAGTGGACCTAATCTTTTCAGATATTCTGTTACAAAAAATGAAATACATACTTCTATATTAGTTTAGTAAGAAACTCTGTTGAGTTGCTCTTTTTAAAATATAGTTAAGAATTTTTATAAACATTCTACTACTACTTACTGCACACTAGCCTAAGATTAATAAGTAGGTAAATTTAGACCCCGCAGCATCCAAAACAAACCAGAGGATGTTAATAAAAGAAAAGAAAATAAGCTAGGTAGAAATCGCATAACACGACCAGCCACCACAGCAGCACCTCCACACAGGCCAGGACGCGTGAGCCAGCATCAACCTCTTCCACATATTAGAGGGAAGTGGAAGACCCATCCCACAACGCCACCACTGCAATGGCATAAGCGAGCATGTCATACGTTTCACCTTTACACAAGTTTAGTTCTAAATACTGCAGGCTCAAAATTTATCCACATTCTAGATAGACAATTGATAAAAGAGCAATACAATCCCAAGAGTTTGTGTCGTCTAAATAATAATAATTAATCTTATAATACGCGTGTGTGGTATCTTCAATGAAGTCTTTTATTTTGTAATATCTTTTACCACACAAACGCTCTTTGATTACACTCACTATTAATAAGAACTAAATTTATGCTGCAAGTATCGATAGAAATAAAAATTAATAACATAATTTTACATCCCTAACCATGTGATACTGACAGAGGTCAACGTCATATTGGCATGTGTCAGCCGCACCAAGCTACACCGCACGGAGTATAATCTTACATTTAGGACAATTACTTTTAACAAAACCTTTTTCACCACAACCATAGCACGATATAGTTTTATTACCATTTCTCTTTACACACGTATCGCGGACATGTCCTCGCGATTTGCAATAAACACAGAATAACTTTTTATCACTATCATCACTTTCACTTTTATTCACAACCTGCTGGGACGATGGCGGTGATATCGGCGGATACGCCGTCGATACTGGAGCGCGGGAACTACGGACGGCGACGCGCGACATGTTTGTACTAGTCGACGCGTGGTCCCCGGCGTGACGATGATCATCGGAAACAGTAGGTGACGCCTTGTACGACGCAATCGATATCTTTTTAGTAGCTACGACTGATGTGCTCTCTATGAGCGACTCCTCCACGCTACGTGATTTCTCAAGGAGAGATTCTATGGTCATCACCGTATCTCGAGAAATTCTTTTCCGTATACGTTTATGTAACAGACCATAAATCATATCTAGTCTGGTTTCCTCCGGTAATTCGTAAGGTAGCCTGGACAACATGGCACGTACCTTAATGATAAAGCTGTCTGCGAGCTCATCTCCTTGCTCAGAAGAAAACACCTCCCGGAACACTTTGTATGTAGGGCGTGGCACGCCATACATAGCACGTAGTCGCTTGAGAGCGTCGGGCCACGAGGAAACTTCTGTCCGGACCCCTCTCCACCATATAGCAGCTTCTCCTTGCATAAGCATCGGCAAACCACGTAATGCGATGTCATCCGGGACTGATGAACATTCTTTATATATTTCGACAGAGTCGATAAAAGCCTCCACGGCTTCTGGGTCACGTGAGGCACCGTCGAAGCGAGCCATGCACTTCGAGAGGTTGCTAGTTGACATTGATACCGTCGGTGATGGTGATGCGGCGGCAGTCGCGAACGTCGATCCACTCCCCAAACCATGCGATGTTAAGAGGGACTCCACAAGATGTCGGTTCGCCTCGGCCTGCGATCTCGACAAAGCGGCCATAAGCGTACAACTGATCCTCAGACATGAGCACTGGTGATGGTGAGGGCATTGAGTCCTGTACCTCGTCACCGGAACGACTCGTATCACTATCTTGGCGGTTACGTACTTTACGCGGCGGCATTTTACGAAAATACTTTAATGCACTTTTACATAAACCTCACGGCCACTAGTTGGGGCGCCATTTATAATGTTTTTATATAAGTTTATTTGAACCAAATTAGACACAACTTATAATACTTTCTTACTACTAAGATACAAGTTATAATATGAGTTCGCGGAACACTTGAATAATAATTATAATACGCGACAATACCATAAAGCGAACGCGAGCGAACTGCCCCTGCGCACACCCCCGCGTCTACGGGAAGCGCGATGCGCAAAGGACAGTTTTCAACACTCTGCGCAGCTTGGGCCCAACTGATTGACCAATCGTAGGTCGTATACAAAGTATGCGCGTTACAATATCGTTTAATATTATTTTTAGCGCCATCTGTGATGCACTAGAAAAACTAATGTAACACAATTTAAAATATATCGTTTAATATTATTTTTAGCGCCATCTGTGATGCACTAGATGAAATTCAGTAACACAATTTAAAAGATATCGTTTAATATTATTTTTAATATAAAAACTAATGTAACATAACTTAAAAGATATCGTTTAATATTATTTTTAATATAAAAACTAATGTAACATAATTTAAAATATATCGTTTAATATTATTTTTAGCGCCATCTGTGATGCACTAGATGAAATTGAGTAACACAATTTAAAATATCGTTTAATATTATTTTGAGCGGGATCTGAGCTGCACTAGAAGAACTAATAAATTAATTTAAAAGATATCGTTTAATATTATTTTTAATATAAAAACTAATGTAACATAATTTAAAAGATATCGTTTAATATTATTTTTAATATAAAAACTAATGTAACATAATTTAAAATATATCAATTAATATTATTTTTAGCGCCATCTGTGATGCACTAGAAAAACTAATGTAACACAATTTAAAATATATCGTTTAATATTATTTTTAGCGCCATCTGTGATGCACTAGATGAAATTCAGTAACACAATTTAAAAGATATCGTTTAATATTATTTTTAATATAAAAACTAATGTAACATAATTTAAAAGATATCGTTTAATATTATTTTTAATATAAAAACTAATGTAACATAATTTAAAATATATCGTTTAATATTATTTTTAGCGCCATCTGTGATGCACTATATGAAATTGAGTAACACAATTTAAAATATCGTTTAATATTATTTTGAGCGGGATCTGAGCTGCACTAGAAGAACTAATAAATTAATTTAAAAGATATCGTTTAATATTATATTTAATATAAAAACTAATGTAACATAATTTAAAAGATATCGTTTAATATTATTTTTAATATAAAAACTAATGTAACATAATTTAAAATATATCAATTAATATTATTTTTAGCGCCATCTGTGATGCACTAGAAAAACTAATGTAACACAATTTAAAATATATCGTTTAATATTATTTTTAGCGCCATCTGTGATGCACTAGATGAAATTCAGTAACACAATTTAAAAGATATCGTTTAATATTATTTTTAATATAAAAACTAATGTAACATAATTTAAAAGATATCGTTTAATATTATTTTTAATATAAAAACTAATGTAACATAATTTAAAATATATCGTTTAATATTATTTTTAGCGCCATCTGTGATGCACTATATGAAATTGAGTAACACAATTTAAAATATCGTTTAATATTATTTTGAGCGGGATCTGAGCTGCACTAGAAGAACTAATAAATTAATTTAAAAGATATCGTTTAATATTATATTTAATATAAAAACTAATGTAACATAATTTAAAAGATATCGTTTAATATTATTTTTAATATAAAAACTAATGTAACATAATTTAAAATATATATCTATTAATATTATTTTTAGCGCCATCTGTGATGCACTAGAAAAACTAATGTAACACAATTTAAAATATATCGTTTAATATTATTTTTAGCGCCATCTGTGATGCACTAGATGAAATTCAGTAACACAATTTAAAAGATATCGTTTAATATTATTTTTAATATAAAAACTAATGTAACATAATTTAAAATATATCGTTTAATATTATTTTTAGCGCCATCTGTGATGCACTATATGAAATTGAGTAACACAATTTAAAATATCGTTTAATATTATTTTGAGCGGGATCTGAGCTGCACTAGAAGAACTAATAAATTAATTTAAAAGATATCGTTTAATATTATATTTAATATAAAAACTAATGTAACATAATTTAAAAGATATCGTTTAATATTATTTTTAATATAAAAACTAATGTAACATAATTTAAAATATATCAATTAATATTATTTTTAGCGCCATCTGTGATGCACTAGAAAAACTAATGTAACACAATTTAAAATATATCGTTTAATATTATTTTTAGCGCCATCTGTGATGCACTAGATGAAATTCAGTAACACAATTTAAAAGATATCGTTTAATATTATTTTTAATATAAAAACTAATGTAACATTGTCGCGGGTATACCCTGGTCTACTAGGGAGGAAATGAGACAACAGGGTACCGTGCTTTTAAAATAATTTATTAAAGTAAATTCGAGTCGTTAAATAGAACTAATGAAAGGGGGGGGGTCGAGCAATTAATCCACACAAGTTCCCTTTCCATGTTGACGGTCCAAGTAGGTACTCTCCTGCGTCACGCCGAGGGTTGATGATCCCGGGGAAGTCGCGTTCGCTGGTGACCGGTGACGGCAGGAACAGGTATCCAAAGCTGGCAGAGAGTACCCTCGTCTTGATAGTGTAAGGGAATACTATTCAAATTAGTAATCCGAACGTTGAACCCTGGAACGCGCCATACAAACACTATTACAAGCGGTCCAGTTCAGCTTGCAACATCCACGGCACTGCGTTATATAGGAAAGTACCTAAACTATAGTAGTAGTAGTGCCGTGGAATCATCACAATCAGAAACGGAGATTCCCATTTAATAGAAATAAGCATTTTATTATGAAATTTACTATTATTTTACAAAATATTGAAAACTGAGGGTGAAATCGAAAGATGATGAAATCTTTTAACATGATTAGGCAAAATGAATTTAAAGGTTTAATCAACATTACTACTAACAATTTTACTAATGAGCACAAACATTGGTTTTTATACTGATTACTTTCACTAATAACTACTTTAATTGACTGCGACATAAAAAATAGAATTACCACTTACCCAGTTTTGGGGCGATCAACACTCACTATCTATTTATTATTCTAGTTTAACGAGGAACGCTCAAGCGACGACCACGAAATATTATAATGATAATAAAATTACGGTTACGGCTTTTATTTGATTTTATTAAAATATTCTTTTCCGTATAAGAGACCGTTATTATTAGTGTGACGTGCGTTCACTTAAACTATGACAAGTAAAAAAGTGGCGCTGCGATCGGTACTGCAGTTTTAACTTCGCGAAAACAAAGGATCTACTTGGAGCGCTAAAATGTTGCATCGCTCATGTTAAAGCTATAATAAAATTGTGTTTTAAACTTTTAGATTTTAATGTGATGTAATGATTTAATTTAATAGTGATTTTTATTAGTTTTAGGTAATGTATATATTAGATTTAAGTGTATTTTAATGAAGTAAAATAAATTATGTACGTATAACGTTACATATACCCCTCCTCGTCTGGAAAAGGGTTTTATTCTTAAATAAAACCCGCCTTAAGCTGCTCCTAGCAATTACTCATTCATTCTTCAACTTTCATTCTATCATTCAAAAAAAAAATACATAAAAAGCATCAACAGCATCATTTACGCTATTGGCGCGTCCTATCAAACTTAAAGTCAGTAGTTATCAGAAAGCTAGTGACTCATGCTAAAAGAACAAGATGTTATAGAGGATTCTACTTATTTATTATTATTACCGCAGAGTTTTAGGTCCTTGATATGCCAAACACCTATGTTTTTTCCGGACATATCTTCTAGTACATATACGAGTGGTGATCGTTTTTCGCTTACTCGACATTTTAAGTATTTAGGAGCCAACTTTTTACTAAAATATTTGTCTTTATCGCTCAATATGTATGTACGCTTAAAGACTATGTCACCTACGTTGTACTCCGCTGGTTTTCTGCGCAGATTATAGTGTGCAGTATTTTTCACATGTGCATTCCATAACGAGGCTTGCACATCATTAAATACTGAAGAGAGACAACCTAAGTTTTCGGCGTATACGTCACGTGGCAAAAACAAAACTTCGTCACCTAAGTCAGAGTCCGTATAGTGCGAACCGCATAAAACCAACTCTCTACCGTACACTAAGAACGAGGGAGTGTACCTAGTAGCTTCGTTGACGGAATTATTAATTGCGAACTGTAACTGGGGAATGAAAGTGTCCCAAGACCTATGGTCATTTTCAACGAAGGTTGATAAGCTGGTGACTATAGTTTTGTTATAACGTTCGACTAAGTTTATTTGCGGCGTGTATCTAGGTGTGTAATATACATTAGGGACTTTATATTTCTCAAACAATGCTTTAGTAGTTGAACTAATGAAATGGCTGCCATTATCTAAAAAGATAGTTTGTGGTATACCATAAACTAAAAATATGGAATCTTCTAAAACTTTCACGACGGCATCCGCAGTAGCGCGACGTAGCGGAAAAATATTACAATATTTAGTAAAGCAGCAGGTTACTACAAGCATGTAACTATTCTGCTTACGAGTGACAGGTAGAGGACCCACAAAGTCAACTGAAATCATTTGATGGGGGCGTGAGCACTGCTTCGGACGCCCCATTTCTCCTAATGTAGTGTGATTTTGCGACTTGTAAGCTAAACAAACCGAACAAGAACCTACGTACTTTACAACACTTTCATGCATACCAGGCCAATAATAGGATAATGCTAAACGATTGTAAGTTTTAAAAATACCGAGATGACCAGCTGTTGGTACAGAATGGTTCTCAGTTATAATTTGTTCACGATATTCAATAGGAACAACTTCCTTCCATGCGAATTCCGATGTGAGATTTGATTTATTTTTAGAAAGCCGAAATAAAGAGTTATTTTTAAAAGTAAAATTTGGATAGTGGTTAGGATTATTAAGACATCCGTTATATATCTTTTTGTACCAATCATCAGAAGTAGTAGAAATAGCATTTGAAAGAGATATGGCTGAAATAGAAACAGCACGTGAGAGAGCATCGGGTATCACATTATCAACGCCCTTTCGGTGCCTTAATTCAAAGTTGAATGAAGATAACCTAACTCCCCATCGCGCTAGTCTTCCAGTAGGATTATCTAATGACAGGAACCATTTCAACGCAGAATGGTCAGTGTACACCACGAATTTCAGGCCATTTTCGAGGTAGCATCTCCAGTGCTCGAGAGCAACTAACACAGCAAGTGTCTCTCTTTCTGTGATACTGTAGTTTTTCTCGGCACCGGAAAGAGATCTACTCATGTAGGCAATAGGATGCTCTTTACCACCGATGTTCTGCGTTAACATGGCTCCAATGCCATAATTACTAGCGTCCGTATGTACCTGGAAGGGCTCAGTGTACACCGGGCAAGAGAGGACTGGTGCGGAGACAAGACACTCCTTCAGAGCATTAAAAGCTGCATCAGCCTCTGGCGTCCACTGAAAAGGAGGTGACTTTTTCCCATTAGCCGTTAGCTTATTAAGTGGGCCAGCTATTGTGCTAAAATTAGGAACGAAACGTCGGTACCAAGTAGCGGTTCCGAGAAAGCGCTTCAGTTCCTTTTTGCTTGTGGGAACCGGAAAATTTAAAATTGCTTGCACCTTTTCTGGGTCCGTGTGTAAACCACGAGCATTTACTACGTATCCTAGGTATTTAAGTTCGCTTCTGAAGAAATTACACTTTTCGAAATTTACTGTCAGATTAGCCTGTTTTAATTTCTCTAGGACACGCAACAGACGAGACACGTGATCTTCGAAAGTAGAGCTTATTATAATAATATCGTCCAAATACGCAAAAGTGTTCCCCTCCATATCACCGAAAAGTAAGTCTACTAAGCGCTGCTGAGTGGCTGGTGCATTTGTCAGACCAAAAGCAGTGGTTTTAAACCGTAGGCTGCCACGACCTGGTACATAAAAAGCAGTCTTATCGCGATCCTTTGGTTCTATCGGAATCTGCCAGAAAGATTTCGAAAGGTCCACGCTCGAAAGATACTTTGCGTCGCGTAAGTTGTCCAGAATCTCTGAGACGTAAGGCAAATTATAGGCATCTTTCTTCGTTACAGCATTAAGCTTCCGACTATCAAGGCAGAATCTTGGCTGTCCATTCTTCTTATTCACGATAAGCACTGGAGAAGACCACGCGCTCTCACAAGGCTCAATAACATCAAGCGCTAACATTTCATCAACCTGCTCTAACAAAATACGTTGCTTCTCTGGAGACATTCTATAATAACGCTGCCTTATGGGCTGAGCATCTCCAGTGTCAATTCTATGGGTGATCAAATTTGTTCTACCTAGACCTTTCTCTTCTATAGATATAGATTTAAATTGAGCTATTATATTATCGGCTATTGACTTTTGCGATGCTAGTAATTGATCATATGAATTAATAAAAGTTTGCGAGTTATTTAATTTTACTTCAGCTAATGAACTTTCAGACATTGTGATACTGCCTAAATATTTGGGACAAATTTGGAAGATACGCCAAAAATCAATGCCTAATACAATAGGTGTTTCCACTTCAGGCACCACATAAGCCTTAATTAAGTGTAATTGGCCTTCAAAAGTGACAGGTAAATTCATGTAACCGATGCTCTTCAGTGTTTGTCCGCCAGCGGCCACCATTGATATATTGTCATCCTGTTGCAAAGTGCAATCAACAAAATGTAAATGTGAATTGTTACCTAAAATTGTTACTGCAGCACCAGAATCAAGTAGACCACAAGCGTCCACATTGTTAATTTTAATATTTACATAAGGTCTAAAGTCATTTGTGGGTTTCGTATGCAGAATTGTAGATATTTTATAAGTAGAAGTAAATGTTCTTATAAATGAAAGCCAAGTGTCCCAGTCTTCCTTAATGAAATTTCTACAATTCTGCTCATTTAGTTTTTTTGATTATCATTTTTATTGCATACTGGACACTCGGGTGTCTTGACATCCTTCAATCCGCATTTGAAACAAAATACGTCGCGACTTGCTTTACATTGTCGGATGTGATGTGAGTTACTGCGACACCTATAGCAGTATGGTTGTTGTTTATTTGTTTGAACTGAGTGTATATTATAATTTTGCTGTTGATTCTTATTAGAACTGTGTTGTTGATTTTTGTTATAGTTTTGTTGATTAAAGTTATGAGTTTTTGAAGAGTGTGCTTTATTATAATTATTCTTATATGAAAAATATTGTTTATTTGTATTTGTAACTGATTTGTTAGGGTCTTTATCCGCCTCTTTAAAATACGCAAACTCAGGTGCAACAGTTTCAGAATTTACCTTAGGAGGCTCCTGAAATTGTAAAAGTCGGGAATGAACAATCTCGTAATTACGACAAAGTGTGCGTAAGACATCTATGGTGTCAATCTGAGTCACTGATGCTGCTAATGTACTAGCATAACAAGGCCTTATATTATGAAGAAGGATTTCTAGCTGTTCCGCCTCGGTAAAAGGCTTAGAAAGACGGGAGAACATTCCACTCATAATCGAGAGATAAATGGTTATGTTCTCGCGTTCCCCTTGAGTGCGCGAACGAATTTCAGATTTTAGGCGGTAGTCGTAATCTGACTGATCAAAATCTTCCTTGAGCTTAGAAGAGAGCTCAGACCAAGAAGAAACTTTGTCTTTTACCGAACGGTACCAGTGAAGAGCGTCATCTTGAAATATTTCTGTAGCAAAAGCTAATATTTTTGAAGGGTTTATATTTCGTGCAACAATAAACTCATCAATACGCTGTATGAATGAGCGCACACACGTTTTACCGTTAAATTTTAATTTATTTAAATCAGCTGCAGTACGATCACATGTCACCGAAATTACATTTTGCACTTCTGGTACCAAGGTCGAAGAGAAACCAGAGCCAGAGTTAGATGGTCCAGGAGTTGATCTATTCACTTGAAGAGACGCGAGCCGTTTTGCTAAAAGTTTATGACCCTTAAAAATTTCGTCATACTCATCTTTCATGTCCTTACTAGGCGTTAACCTCGCTAAACGATTGTGAAGGTGATTTAACATATTTTGCGTTCTCATGAGTGAAGGTTCACTAGGGTCTGATACATCTAGGTTTGTTTGAATCTTAGTGAGAACTTCTAGACAACCTTTCAGGTCCTGTCGAATATCCAATGGAGACTCCAATATGTGGTCGGCCGGGTATTCTGACGATAATTTCACAATTTGTTTACGTAACTCATCAACCGAAGATGCCGCGGTAGCACCACGAATCCGAACCTCATATTCGAGTTCCGATTTTTGAAGTGACAGATATTTGACAGGTAGCATTGTGATAGTATAAGTCAAAACGGGTAAGTGGTAAGAAAAAACAATTAAAAGCACAAATCAACTAATCTAACCGTTCTCCGATCTGTTACAATATACACTATAATCAACGTTGGTTTTTTTTTAATGATTGATATTAGTAAAACAAAAAAAAAATCAGCAGCAAAATAAAATTATAAGGTGCTACTAATGTGTACTTTCCAATAATGTTTAAGCACTTCGATAAAATTAGTAACAATTAAAAATATTTTAATTTTTAGATAAGGAAGCGTCAGCTTAGGCTCCCATAACGACTTACACAATATTAAACTTTTAAAATAATGTAGGTAGGAATAAAACTGTGCAGCAAATAAATTATTAACCAGAAAGATGCGAACAAAAATTTAGGTTACTATAAAAAAAAAATTAGTACACTTCAGTAGCAATAAAAAACCAAAAAACAAATAAAACGTTTTACAAAAATAAGCCACAAACACATACTAACTACAAAAAGACCGACAACAAAAAAAAAGAGAAAAAAAACTTGTGTGAATTTAACCGAGTTGGGCGCCAATGTCGCGGGTATACCCTGGTCTACTAGGGAGGAAATGAGACAACAGGGTACCGTGCTTTTAAAATAATTTATTAAAGTAAATTCGAGTCGTTAAATAGAACTAATGAAAGGGGGGGGGTCGAGCAATTAATCCACACAAGTTCCCTTTCCATGTTGACGGTCCAAGTAGGTACTCTCCTGCGTCACGCCGAGGGTTGATGATCCCGGGGAAGTCGCGTTCGCTGGTGACCGGTGACGGCAGGAACAGGTATCCAAAGCTGGCAGAGAGTACCCTCGTCTTGATAGTGTAAGGGAATACTATTCAAATTAGTAATCCGAACGTTGAACCCTGGAACGCGCCATACAAACACTATTACAAGCGGTCCAGTTCAGCTTGCAACATCCACGGCACTGCGTTATATAGGAAAGTACCTAAACTATAGTAGTAGTAGTGCCGTGGAATCATCACAATCAGAAACGGAGATTCCCATTTAATAGAAATAAGCATTTTATTATGAAATTTACTATTATTTTACAAAATATTGAAAACTGAGGGTGAAATCGAAAGATGATGAAATCTTTTAACATGATTAGGCAAAATGAATTTAAAGGTTTAATCAACATTACTACTAACAATTTTACTAATGAGCACAAACATTGGTTTTTATACTGATTACTTTCACTAATAACTACTTTAATTGACTGCGACATAAAAAATAGAATTACCACTTACCCAGTTTTGGGGCGATCAACACTCACTATCTATTTATTATTCTAGTTTAACGAGGAATGCTCAAGCGACGACCACGAAATATTATAATGATAATAAAATTACGGTTACGGCTTTTATTTGATTTTATTAAAATATTCTTTTCCGTATAAGAGACCGTTATTATTAGTGTGACGTGCGTTCACTTAAACTATGACAAGTAAAAAAGTGGCGCTGCGATCGGTACTGCAGTTTTAACTTCGCGAAAACAAAGGATCTACTTGGAGCGCTAAAATGTTGCATCGCTCATGTTAAAGCTATAATAAAATTGTGTTTTAAACTTTTAGATTTTAATGTGATGTAATGATTTAATTTAATAGTGATTTTTATTAGTTTTAGGTAATGTATATATTAGATTTAAGTGTATTTTAATGAAGTAAAATAAATTATGTACGTATAACGTTACAACATAATTTAAAAGATATCGTTTAATATTATTTTTAATATAAAAACTAATGTAACATAATTTAAAATATATCGTTTAATATTATTTTTAGCGCCATCTGTGATGCACTATATGAAATTGAGTAACACAATTTAAAATATCGTTTAATATTATTTTGAGCGGGATCTGAGCTGCACTAGAAGAACTAATAAATTAATTTAAAAGATATCGTTTAATATTATATTTAATATAAAAACTAATGTAACATAATTTAAAAGATATCGTTTAATATTATTTTTAATATAAAAACTAATGTAACATAATTTAAAATATATATCTATTAATATTATTTTTAGCGCCATCTGTGATGCACTAGAAAAACTAATGTAACACAATTTAAAATATATCGTTTAATATTATTTTTAGCGCCATCTGTGATGCACTAGATGAAATTCAGTAACACAATTTAAAAGATATCGTTTAATATTATTTTTAATATAAAAACTAATGTAACATAATTTAAAATATATCGTTTAATATTATTTTTAGCGCCATCTGTGATGCACTATATGAAATTGAGTAACACAATTTAAAATATCGTTTAATATTATTTTGAGCGGGATCTGAGCTGCACTAGAAGAACTAATAAATTAATTTAAAAGATATCGTTTAATATTATATTTAATATAAAAACTAATGTAACATAATTTAAAAGATATCGTTTAATATTATTTTTAATATAAAAACTAATGTAACATAATTTAAAATATATCAATTAATATTATTTTTAGCGCCATCTGTGATGCACTAGAAAAACTAATGTAACACAATTTAAAATATATCGTTTAATATTATTTTTAGCGCCATCTGTGATGCACTAGATGAAATTCAGTAACACAATTTAAAAGATATCGTTTAATATTATTTTTAATATAAAAACTAATGTAACATAATTTAAAATATATCGTTTAATATTATTTTTAGCGCCATCTGTGATGCACTAGATGAAATTGAGTAACAGAATTTAAAATATCGTTTAATATTATTTTGAGCGGGATCTGAGCTGCACTAGAAGAACTAATAAATTAATTTAAAAGATATCGTTTAATATTATTTTTAATATAAAAACTAATGTAACATAATTTAAAAGATATCGTTTAATATTATTTTTAGCGCCATCTGTGATGCACTAGAAAAACTAATGTAACACAATTTAAAAGATATCGTTAGGTAGGTAGGTAGGTAGGTAGGTAGGTAGGTAGGTAGGTAGGTAGGTAGGTAGGTAGGTAGGTAGGTAGGTAGGTAGGTAGGTAGGTAGGTAGGTAGGTAGGTAGGTAGGTAGGTAGGTAGGTAGGTAGGTAGGTAGGTAGGTAGGTAGGTAGGTAGGTAGGTAGGTAGGTAGGTAGGTAGGTAGGTAGGTAGGTAGGTAGGTAGGTAGGTAGGTAGGTAGGTAGGTAGGTAGGTAGGTAGGTAGGTAGGTAGGTAGGTAGGTAGGTAGGTAGGTAGGTAGGTAGGTAGGTAGGTAGGTAGGTAGGTAGGTAGGTAGGTAGGTAGGTAGGTAGGTAGGTAGGTAGGTAGGTAGGTAGGTAGGTAGGTAGGTAGGTAGGTAGGTAGGTAGGTAGGTAGGTAGGTAGGTAGGTAGGTAGGTAGGTAGGTAGGTAGGTAGGTAGGTAGGTAGGTAGGTAGGTAGGTAGGTAGGTAGGTAGGTAGGTAGGTAGGTAGGTAGGTAGGTAGGTAGGTAGGTAGGTAGGTAGGTAGGTAGGTAGGTAGGTAGGTAGGTAGGTAGGTAGGTAGGTAGGTAGGTAGGTAGGTAGGTAGGTAGGTAGGTAGGTAGGTAGGTAGGTAGGTAGGTAGGTAGGTAGGTAGGTAGGTAGGTAGGTAGGTAGGTAGGTAGGTAGGTAGGTAGGTAGGTAGGTAGGTAGGTAGGTAGGTAGGTAGGTAGGTAGGTAGGTAGGTAGGTAGGTAGGTAGGTAGGTAGGTAGGTAGGTAGGTAGGTAGGTAGGCAGGTAGGTAGGTAGGTAGGTAGGTAGGTAGGTAGGTAGGTAGGTAGGTAGGTAGGTAGGTAGGTAGGTAGGTAGGTAGGTAGGTAGGTAGGTAGGTAGGTAGGTAGGTAGGTAGGTAGGTAGGTAGGTAGGTAGGTAGGTAGGTAGGTAGGTAGGTAGGTAGGTAGGTAGGTAGGTAGGTAGGTAGGTAGGTAGGTAGGTAGGTAGGTAGGTAGGTAGGTAGGTAGGTAGGTAGGTAGGTAGGTAGGTAGGTAGGTAGGTAGGTAGGTAGGTAGGTAGGTAGGTAGGTAGGTAGGTAGGTAGGTAGGTAGGTAGGTAGGTAGGTAGGTAGGTAGGTAGGTAGGTAGGTAGGTAGGTAGGTAGGTAGGTAGGTAGGTAGGTAGGTAGGTAGGTAGGTAGGTAGGTAGGTAGGTAGGTAGGTAGGTAGGTAGGTAGGTAGGTAGGTAGGTAGGTAGGTAGGTAGGTAGGTAGGTAGGTAGGTAGGTAGGTAGGTAGGTAGGTAGGTAGGTAGGTAGGTAGGTAGGTAGGTAGGTAGGTAGGTAGGTAGGTAGGTAGGTAGGTAGGTAGGTAGGTAGGTAGGTAGGTAGGTAGGTAGGTAGGTAGGTAGGTAGGTAGGTAGGTAGGTAGGTAGGTAGGTAGGTAGGTAGGTAGGTAGGTAGGTAGGTAGGTAGGTAGGTAGGTAGGTAGGTAGGTAGGTAGGTAGGTAGGTAGGTAGGTAGGTAGGTAGGTAGGTAGGTAGGTAGGTAGGTAGGTAGGTAGGTAGGTAGGTAGGTAGGTAGGTAGGTAGGTAGGTAGGTAGGTAGGTAGGTAGGTAGGTAGGTAGGTAGGTAGGTAGGTAGGTAGGTAGGTAGGTAGGTAGGTAGGTAGGTAGGTAGGTAGGTAGGTAGGTAGGTAGGTAGGTAGGTAGGTAGGTAGGTAGGTAGGTAGGTAGGTAGGTAGGTAGGTAGGTAGGTAGGTAGGTAGGTAGGTAGGTAGGTAGGTAGGTAGGTAGGTAGGTAGGTAGGTAGGTAGGTAGGTAGGTAGGTAGGTAGGTAGGTAGGTAGGTAGGTAGGTAGGTAGGTAGGTAGGTAGGTAGGTAGGTAGGTAGGGAGGTAGGTAGGTAGGTAGGTAGGTAGGTAGGTAGGTAGGTAGGTAGGTAGGTAGGTAGGTAGGTAGGTAGGTAGGTAGGTAGGTAGGTAGGTAGGTAGGTAGGTAGGTAGGTAGGTAGGTAGGTAGGTAGGTAGGTAGGTAGGTAGGTAGGTAGGTAGGTAGGTAGGTAGGTAGGTAGGTAGGTAGGTAGGTAGGTAGGTAGGTAGGTAGGTAGGTAGGTAGGTAGGTAGGTAGGTAGGTAGGTAGGTAGGTAGGTAGGTAGGTAGGTAGGTAGGTAGGTAGGTAGGTAGGTAGGTAGGTAGGTAGGTAGGTAGGTAGGTAGGTAGGTAGGTAGGTAGGTAGGTAGGTAGGTAGGTAGGTAGGTAGGTAGGTAGGTAGGTAGGTAGGTAGGTAGGTAGGTAGGTAGGTAGGTAGGTAGGTAGGTAGGTAGGTAGGTAGGTAGGTAGGTAGGTAGGTAGGTTAGGTTAGGTTAGGTTAGGTTAGGTTAGGTTAGGTTAGGTTAGGTTAGGTTAGGTTAGGTTAGGTTAGGTTAGGTTAGGTTTTTTTTTTTTTTTTTTTTTTATATGTGGAAGCGCTTTGCGCCCCCACTTCTGGCTTTTCCCCCCTTGCTCAAGTGGTAGAGGGTCCTTATAGTGCTTATACTTTTTCATTAGTGTGCAATTTTACAAATAGTTGGAGGATTTTCCTCAAGTCTTATAAAATAAATATAATATAAATAATACATTCAAATACATGTGTTCATTTTCCTTTCTTTTTACTTTCATTTCTAAAATTATTCTTGTTCGTCTCTTTTTTTTTTTTTTTTTTTTTTTTTTTTTTTTTTTTTTTTTTTTTTTTTTTTTTTTTTTTTTTTTTTTTTTTTTTTTTTTTTTTTCTCTTGCAATATGTTCTATGTACACGTATTCATACATTTTGTCCTAATTTTATACATTGTTTACACATATGTTTTTACAGTATTTTAACTTTGCACACATTATAATATACATTTTGCATTTTTTATGGGAGATGTAAAAGGGCCAAGTACAGTTTCTAGAGAGGTGTATAGTGCCTCTTTAGTCACGAAAATATCCTATGCTATTTTAAAATTTGTCCCGGTATTTGTATTTTCTAATTGGTAGTACTATAATTAATATTCGTCATACATACATACTATAATTAATATTCGTCATACATACATACTACAATACACATATACACTATAATAATTGCTTGTGCTGAGGGGTGTAAATGGTCCCTCAGTTAACTCTCTTCTTCTTCCTATCCTTATTCCCTTTCTTTCCAGGTGTGATTCCCACGGGTATCACCGGACCGGTCATGCATTCGGTGGCCTACGTCTCCTCAAGGATCCCCGTCACTCCGTCTCTGCTGGTCCACTGGGCTACAATGATATTTTGTGTTTACTGTGTGTGTACCTTGTTCGAGTTTGTGTTTATGTGTTGTTATGTCTCCTCCGTGTTTTATGTCCTCTTCCATTGTTTACTGTGTGCTGTGTATTGTGTGTTGCTTGTATAATGTATTGTCTGTTTAACAATACCGGGCTAGTTTCTGTCAAGAAGTTTGCCCGGTTTGCAGGTGTATTTTTTGTGCATGTTTGGTGTATCTTGTTCGTGCTTGTGATTGCGTGCTTGTCTGCTCTCAAACAAGGTATCAATGTAGTCAACCTGGCTTTGACTGATCGGTTCTCCTTTTGGTTCCGCAAGTCACTTTGGTGCGCCGTCGCTCCTACGTGGTCCACACACCCGGAACCCCCTTTCAGTATTGCGGGCCTCAGCAATACGATACCACTGAGCGAGCCAGGGCGTCCCATTTCTGCCGTACCTCGCATTCGCTGCTGAATGCGTTGTGCCCCGTGCTGTCTTTCCCCTCCCTGCTGCAATTGCAGCACGTTGGAGCCTCTTTTTTTGCCCACTGTTGGCAGTCGGTCCTCGTATGAGGACCTCCACAGTGGGCACATACCTGCTCTTTCTGTGCACATTGCCTCCTTGTGTGCCCGTATCCAAGACAGCCGGAGCACTGTACTAGGGGGGTCTGATCTTCGACCCTTACCCTCTGCAGATCTATATACAGTTTGCCGGCTTCCATACAGCTGTTCCATATGGTTGGGGACACCCTGGCCACTATGTGGCTCTGTAGGGGGTTTTTGGCTCGTTTCCTATATATTATTTTAAGATTCCCCCCCTCCTCCCCCTGACTGTTCTCAAAGATGGCCGCGTTTTGGTTTCGCAAGGCCTTTTCAATGTCTTCGTCTTTGTTGTAGTTAAAGACGTCCTTAAGAACAATCAGGGGGTCCCTATTCCTAATTTCCTCTACTCTTAGACCCTGCCTTCTTTTTAAGCGTTCCTTGACTTTTTCCCTATCTTCTGTACTCGGACATCCTATCACTACCCTTCTATCTTTTACTTTTCTGATCCTTTCTACTTTAACCCATCCTTGTTTAGCGTCTATTTCCTCTCTAATATCATTAATGATCTCATCTCCGGTTAGCTGGTCATCGGTCGATGAGACCATGATCGAGTGAAGCGCCCCGGGCCCTCTCTGCCTAGGTGCCACTTCACCCGTTACCGCCTTCGCGTATGTCCTATGTTCTCTTTCCTTGTCTTCCCCTATAATTTTATGTAGGTCGTCTAATTTTTTGCTGTTGTTTCTCAATATGGTTTCATTATTTTCTAAAATTTTTAGTATCTCCCCATATTGAGGTAGGGCTTGTGTCTCTCTCTCTTTGTTGTTTTCTTTCTTTCCTTCTGCCTTCTCTTCTTTATTCACATTACCCTTCTTGTCCTCTTTCTTTCCTTCTCTCTCTCCTTTATCCGATTTCACCTCCTCGGCGAGCTCCTTGGCTATGTGGTATAGGCGGTCCAGCTGGGCTATGACCTCGTTCTTTATATCGGTCTTTAAGTTGCGTGCACTGCCCAGCTGGAGTTTTGCCTTTACTAGGCAGCTCTTAGCCTCAGCAACCTTGGAGGTGAATTTAGTTTTTTCCAGTGGCGGCGGAGGGGGAGTGCCCATTCGAGCCTCTATTTCACCACTAATACGTCTCACCGTCGTGCTATTTTTTGCCTTGTCAGTCGTCGGTGATCTAAACATTGTCTTTAAGTGTAGTTTGAGTCAATAATATATAATTTGTAATATGATTTGTGTATTAGATAATATGTATATATAAAAACTAATGTATGTGGATTCAATAAAATTCAAATTAAAATAATTATTATCAATAAATTAAATTATATGATGTTAATGTCAAAATAAATTTATAAGGTCAATTATATGAAATATACAGTCAGTTAATCCTATATAACATCAATAATTCTAAAATAAATACAATACCAATGACATTCGACAACACAATAATAAACTAAACGACTAGCTACTCTGTACTTGGCTCTTATGCTACAGCACTCTTTAACACTAGGGTGTAAATGGCCCTTATGCTTCAATCCCTCCTGATAAGGACCCTATACCACTTAGGCAGCCTTATAATCAATATATTATTTAATGCGGCAACGTATGTTGTATAATTATGAGTATTTAAGTTTATTATTATAGGTGATTGTATGTTACGTGTATATATGTAGTGTTATTGTAGTTTAACTATGTCCTAAAACAGACAATAGCCTTGGATCGGTACCGCTCCGGGCGCTGATGATGATGCTAGTTTGTTATGAGCGTTTATAAAGCTGTGGAATGTTCGAGAATGGAATGTGAGGCGCGGCCTGCACCGATAACTCGAGAACAATAGAACAAAAGATGTTAAGCTCCGCCCCACAGGTGTGCGGCCGACCGAGTCTCTTATCTGTTTTTATTAAATTGTGGTTCCGTATAATATTTTTAATATTGATGTTGTATTTGTATGTTTCTGCTAGTTTATTATGTATTCTATGTGTTCTATTAATATATATTTAGTTGTTTATGTCTTTAATGTATATGTATGTGTATATAATGTAGATATTATGTCAATACGTTGCCGTTTGTTACCCCAATATGTTTTAATTTCTATATATAATTTACAATTAATATTCGTCTGATATCACAATATTTCTAAACTTTAAGTTAGAATGGTCTGTATGTATATTTCACTATTAATAATATATTATGTATACTAAGTAGTCAACCTCCACGGGTGATAGTGATGTTGAATCTGTAATATGTTCGCAAGGAACCCTAAGGTTACGCAACGGACCACCCGTCGCGCAGCTGTGAATACAATGGATAATAAGTCCCGCCTCCTGCAAGACTGTCTCCGCCTACTATTTTTATATTAATGCAAGAGTGGTTCTGCAGACAATTTATTTTGTTTTTATAAATATAATATGTATTTTACACTTAAGAATTTACGATATGAACTTACAATTGAAAAAATATACTTTAATTATTTATAATATTATATAATATATGAATATGGTTTTACAGATGCTTATTTATTATTTATTTATATTGAATATATATTTTTATGATTATATATAATTATTATTTTAACTACTTATAACACGTTTACATCAATTTTCTATAATATTTAAATTGTAGACAATAGTTTATTATTTGTTTTGATATTTATAATATATAATATACAGTATTTGCTTTTCACTATTTTATATTTATGTTATACTATGTATACTCGTATCAACTCAAATGTATCAGGCCAACTAATAGTTATTTATCGTTAATAATGCAATTAATAATCTGCCTTATAGTACACTTGAGCCGACACAAGCCGGCGGGTGATGATGATGTTGAATTTTTTATATTGTTCGTAAGGAACCCTAAGATTACGCAACGGACCGCCCGTCACGCAGCTGTGAATACAATAAGCAATAAGTCCCGCCTCCTGCGAGACTGGCTCCTCCTACTATTTCAGTTAATACAGATGTGGTTCTGCAGATAATTTATTAGTTTTTATTAATTTAGTATGTACTTTTTAGTTAACAATTTACAATATTTACTTAAAATTTATCAATATGCTTTATTATTTATATATTATATGTATGAATTAGGTTCACCAGACACCTATTTATTGCCCATTTATCTCAGATAATATGTTATTTATATATTTGTAACTATTGGATTTGACTACTTAATATTACTTTTACAATATTTTTATATCCTATATGATATAAGCTTATATAATACTGCAGATACTAGTTAATTGTCTCTTTGATATCTAATATTTAATATACGATTTGTCAGTTTGTTCATCTTTTCTCAAAAACTTTACTATAAATTCTTGTTATTTAATATATATAAGTTAATTTAATTATTTACTATGTTTTTCCTTATTTATATTGTTCTGCAGTTTGGTATTGATGATGATTAGGAATCTTCGTGTTCTTCGGATCTTCAGTATTCAATTTAATATTAATAAAATGGTTTTCTTATTTTGCATTTATGTCACGGATCCCTAAAAACTTGGCTCCGCCCCTAATAAATGGTTTTACGGTTTTTGCCGAATTTCGCGGGTTTCCCGTTGGAATTTGGCTGTCGTCTATGGGCCAGATGATGGGCCCTGGTCTACTCCTTATGGGTGCACTTTGTCCCTGGCTCCTGGTCACTCCCAGGCGCCGTCAAGTCACTATAAGCGTATATAAATAGTCGTAAAAACCTTATTTTCCCCGTAATTTCGGGGTTTTCTGTCCGATTGGGCTGGAACTCGTTGTGTCGGTGTAGCACCACGCTCCCCCGGTCCTGTCAATCCCTGGAGAGCCCCGCTATCCCGGTTCCTCCGCAATAGGCTTCGGAACACCAGGACGCCTTCGGGCTCCAATCCAAGGGGTCTGCTGCTTCCAGCAACTCGTCACAACACTGGTATACACTTTAGATACACCACTTCACTATTTATTCACTGTTTATTCACTTTATTTGTTAGAAATAATTTATCTCACGCGCAAATAAATTTTAAATTATTTCTGGTTTATTCTCGGGACGCGCGCGCTCGCGACCGGGGTTGGCGCGGCACTGGTTAGGTTAGGTTAGGTTAGGTTAGGTTAGGTTAGGTTAGGTTAGGTTGCTTGGAGGAGCCGAGTGTTGGCCTTAAGAGCCGTACCGTAACAGCCGTCGGTCCAATCTTGGAGAGCTGGGTTGATCGGCGGCACGGCGTGATAACCTACCACCTTGCACAGATCCTGACTGGTCATGGTTGTTTCGGGAGCTATCTGTGCAAGGTGGCAGGAGCGGAAAACTCGCCAGGGTGTCATCACTGCAACAGTGATGAAGACACTGCTGACCACACCCTGGCAGAGTGCCCTGCATGGGCAACAGAGAGGGCGGACCTCATCTCGGAGGTTGGCGCCGACCTGTCGCTCCCTGCGGTCATTCGCGAAATGACTGCCAGCGAGAGCGCATGGGAGGCGGTCCGCTCCTTCTGTGAGGCCGTCATGCCGCAGAAGGAGGAGGCGGAGCGGGAGCGAGAGCGCAGTGGCGCACCATCCCGCCAAAGGAGAGCGCGGCGGCGACAGGTGGTCGATGTGCCGTGAGGGACCTGTGCGCGGCCGATCGGGGGATCCGCCGCGCGCGCGTAAGGTCCGAGCTGTAAGGCACCCTTAGGTGTTCAGGGTGCCTTAAGCGGAGTAGGGCGGAGGGACATTTTACACCCCTCCCCCCAGAGGAGAGTGCCGGTTGGCACGACGTCCAAAGCCCCGCTGCGGAATGAAACGTTCCCGCGGTGGGTGGTCAGACGATCGGAGAACACCGCTGGGGTTTAGTGGGTAGAGCTGCGTCCAACTCACCATCTTCTAGGACGCAGCGAGCCCCACATAACCTCCCGGGTCCCCCCGCACCCGGTGGGTATGCGTAAGGGCATTCCCCAGCGAGAAAAAAAAAAAAAAAAAAAAAAAAAAAAAAAAAAAAAAAAAAAAAAAAAAAAAAAGGTTAGGTTAGGTTCCCCACCATCTGGATCCAAGCCTTGTCGCGGCGGTGGGGCTTAAGCTCGGAGCACAGTAAGCTCCGGGCGAACTAATTGGGTCCAAACAGGGCGGCAGTGGGCCAGTCTGGCTGCTGCCGGCCGAGCCGCTCCCCGGTACGCAGTGCCGGGGGTGGTGGTCGCCGTCCCACGTCGGGGCGGGGACCGCGAGGAAGACAACCTCACCAAAAATTACCCCAATCCCAAAATAAGCTTCGGTGCGCGGCGAGGGGATGAATGGCTGGAGGGGATCCAGTTCCTAGCGCACCACGTTTCAAGTTGATTACGGGTTCCGCTCGACCCAAATGAGCAGATTTTCACAATGAACAATAAAAAGCAAGTTGAAAATAGTCCCCGGGCGGGTCCCCGAAAGGGGGAATCCCGCACCACGCCGGAAGCGGCGGAGGTCTGCCCCACGTACTACGGGGGGGGCAAAACCTGCTTCGAGGGTTCGGTTACCCCGGACTCTCGCAACGACAAACTGGCACACCTAACGGATCAAGACGCATGCGAATCGGATTTCGACGAAGTGGAAGTGATGAGTGGAAGTGACTCGGCTGAGAGCATGAGGTCGGCGCACTCATCGACTCGGAGAAGTAAACGGACCCGGCGCACGTCATCAGAGGAGGAGACGGCGACCGAGGAGTCACCAAAGATAGGATCGGTGGCGTTCAAAAAGACCTTTCTGAAGGTCTCGCCGCCCACAAAACGAGGACGAGGAAGGCCACCTACAACCGGCCAATACGTTGGTTTGGCAAAGGCCAAGAGAGACCTGGCGGCAGCAGAGCGGGAAGCGATGCAGGCAGAGGCAGAGCGGAGCCTCGCTGCACTCGCGCGAGACCTGCGTCCGTCCCGCCTGTCAGAGTCGTCGGCCTCGGAGACGGCCCTCAACCGGCCCAGTATAGAAACGGCGAGTGCTCTGGGGGCGAATATCACAAAGGCCCTGGAGATCATCACTGGGGTCCGCAACAGGTCGAAGAACCTTAAGGGCCCTATGATGAAGGCTTTAAAAGACGCCACAGCCATGATCCAGGATTCAACCGTGGCCCTCCTGGACCGCACATCCTGTGCTGAGACGCGGGCGCTCGAAGCGGCCAACAAGAGACTTGTAGCAGATAATCAAAGTCTGTCGACAGAAAACAAAAGTCTGTCGGCAGGGATGGCCGAATTGCGACAGGAGGTGGCAACGCTCAGGAGTGAGCTCGCCTGCTGTCGCCAGCAGTTAACCGCTACCCAGGGAGCACAAGCGCCTCCTTCCCCTACAAACCTGGAGGAGATTGTGGAAAAGGCGATGAGGGAGGTCGTGACGATTACAAGCGCCCGCTTGGACGCCCGGCTCGAGGGACTGGAGGCAAGACTCCTACCTGAGCCGCGGCTTCGCCCGCCTCTCGCGGCGGACAGAAGGGCGGCGGCGAACACATCAGAGCTGATACCAGCGGCTACTCCGGGGCCGTCAGGTAAAGGGAAAGTAGCCAAGAAGAAGGCACCTGCGGCAGTTACGACGTTGATGCCGCCGGCGAACCCGGGGCCTTCGGTCACTACGGTGCAAAACAAAAAGAAGAACAGGAAGACAACGGTCAACCCTGCCCCGCGAACAAATTTGGCACAGGGGGACAACGGTGACGGGTGGACGACTGTCACCAAGAAAAGAAGGACAAAAGGGATGCCGCCGCAAAAGAAGAAGAGTCCGCCTAAACTGCGGACACCCAACAGCTGTGTTGTGGCGCTGCAGTTGCAGCCGGCGGCGGCCGAAAGGGGGCTCACGTATAACGAGGTTCTCAAGAAGGCCAGAGCAGAGATCCGCCTCCCCGACCTTGGCATCGAGCCACCTCGCTGCAAAAGGGCGGCCACGGGTGGCAGACTGTTCGTGTTGTCCGGCGGGGACAACGGGGATAAGGCCGACTCCCTGGCCAAGAAGATCCGGGAAGTGCTAGGGGACGACATTGTCAAGGTCACGAGACCAACGAGATGTGTGAGCGCCCGTATCTCTGGTCTCGATGACTCCGTGACCAAAGACGATGTCGTCGAAGCGGTCGCTGCAGCCGGCGGATGTCCCCTCGAACAAGTACGGTCGAGTGAGGTTACCTGCAGCCCCTTGGGGCTCGGGGCGGTGACCGTGCGCTGCCCCGTCGAGGCGGCAAAAAAGATCACCGAAAAGGGCAGGCTGCTGGTTGGTTGGGTATCGGCACATTTCCGACTGCTCGACGTCCGCCCAACGAGATGTTTCCGCTGCCTGGAACAGGGGCACATGGCGGCGGTCTGCACCAGTCCAGTGGACAGGAGCGGCTTGTGCTTCCGCTGCGGTGAGGCAGGGCACAAGGCCAGGGACTGCACCCTGACAGTCCCCAAGTGCGCAGTCTGTTCGGAGAAGGGGATCCCTGCCACACATAAAATGGGTGGTGGGGCGTGCGTCGCTCCGCGCCGTGGTCGGACAGAGCGCAAAAAGGCGGAAAAGGTTGGCGAGGGCTCTAGTCCCCCCTCGCAGCCCATCATCCCGACTGCAAACAGTTTCGCAGTCCTGGGAGAGGAGATTCCCATGGCCCTGGAGTGATGGCACACCACACCCAGGTCCTACAAGGGAATCTCAACCATTGCGCCAGAGCCCAAGACCTGCTCTTCCAGGCTCTGGCGGAATGGACAGTGCAGGTGGCCGTAGTTGCTGAGCCGTATCGTGTCCCCAACTCACCAAACTGGGTCGGGGACGAAGACGGCGTTGTGGCAGTCGCCAGCTTAAATGGTGCACCACCGTTAGGCGCAGTGGAAAGGGGGCATGGATATGTCGCGGCAGAGATAGGTCGTGTCTTGGTGGTCGGGGCATATTTCTCGCCCAATCGGAGCGTCGCCGATTTCGAGCACTTCCTCGCCCGAGTCGGCGCTCTGGTGGGGCGAGCTCGACTTAACCACGTCCTGGTTGCCGGGGACCTCAATGCCAAATCCGTGGCCTGGGGTTCCCCCACGACCGACGTTCGAGGTGGGGTCCTCGAGGACTGGCTGGTGGAGACCGGACTGGAGGTCCTTAACGTGGGGTCGCAAAACACCTGCGTGCGCCAGCAGGGCGGCAGCATCGTCGACGTGACTTTCGCCGATGCCGCTCTCGCTCGCCGCGTACAAGGCTGGGAGGTTCTGGAGACTGAGACGCTGTCGGACCACCGGTACATCCGGTTCCGTTATGGCGGCGTCTCACCCTCCCCAAGCCGCGGCTCACAGGCCCAGTGCGGCCCACGTTGGGCGACTAAGAGGTTAGATAGGGAGGCCCTCCTCGAGGCAGCCACAGTCCAGGGCTGGGGAATGGACCACCGTCTGGTTCCGAACGACGTCGACGAGGAGACCGACCGCATGGCTGCGGCGATATCGCAGGTGTGCGATGCGGCAATGCCGAGAGTCGGGCGGAAGCCACCGCGTAACAGGAGGGTGTACTGGTGGTCGGAAGAGCTCGCTGAGCTACGAAGAAGGTGTGTTGTAGCGAGACGCCAGTACGCCCGGAGTCGCAGACGAGTTCGCCGTGACGAGGTCGAAGAGGGGCGGCTCTACACAATCTACAGAGCCGCCGCCGGGGAACTCAGGTTGGCTATAGGTCGTGCCAAGGAGGCTGCCCATGAGGAGATGCTCGAGACTCTGGATCGAGACCCGTGGGGGAGGCCGTACAGGATGGTTCGCAACAAACTGCGCCCCTGTGCTCCCCCCCTGACGGAGAGTCTCGAGCCCGACCTTGTGGCCCGGATTGTCCCTGCCTTGTTCCCTGGTCGGGCAGAACAAACGCCCCCGCCCATGGCTCCACCGTCTGGGGACGAGCCGCTGATCGACGTGGCCCCAGAGGTCACGGAGGAGGAGTTTGACACGGCGTTGCAGAAAATGAGGGCCCGAAACACAGCGCCCGGACCTGACGGCGTGCCCGGCCGGGCCCTAGTTCTGGCCCTGGGCCCGCTCCGGTCACACGCTATGCATTTATATAGCGCTTGCCTGGAGCAAGGACGGTTTCCATCAAGGTGGAAGAGGGGAAAACTCGTCCTAATTAAGAAGGAGGGACGTCCGACGGAGTTGCCATCGGCATACAGGCCGATTGTGCTGCTTGATGATGCGGGGAAGTTGCTGGAGCGGATTGCAGCCTCCCGCATCATCAACCACTTGGAAGAAATAGGACCAAACTTGAGTGCCTACCAATTCGGCTTCCGCCGGGGAAGATCCACTCTGGATGCGCTATCCAGGGTGAGGGCCCTCGCTGATGAGGCTGTCGGGGGAGGAGGGGTGTTATTGGCGGTGTCCATTGACATCGCCAACGCCTTCAACACCCTTCCCTTCGACACGATCCTGGAGGCACTCAAGTTTCACAAGTTTCACGGCGTGCCGGCGTATCTGGGCAGGCTGGTAGCGGATTACCTGTCTGGCAGGTGCGTCGTGTACCCCACGGCCGTTGGTTGGAGAAGCAGAGACGTAGCGTGCGGTGTTCCACAGGGCTCGGTGCTCGGGCCGCTCCTGTGGAACATCGGCTACGATTGGGTGCTCCGCGGAGCGAATCTGACGGGTGTCAGCGTCACATGTTACGCCGATGACACCGTCGTCACCGCGCGCGGAGACACCTTCTCGGAGGCCCGCATTCGTGCAGTTGCAGGTGTTGCGCAGGTGATTGCAAGGATCCGGCGTCTCGGGCTCGAAGTGGCCCTGGAGAAGTGTGAAGCTATATGCTTTCACGGGCCTCGGCGGGCCCCTCCATCTGGATCCCACCTGATCGTGGGCGGGACTTCTATCGCTGTCGAGTCGAACTTGAGGTACTTGGGCCTCGTTATCGACAGTCGATGGAATTTCCAGGAGCATTTCCGGCGCCTGGCACCGAAGTTGCTCGGAGCTGCGCGGGCGCTAAGTCGCCTTCTCCCAAACATGGGAGGGCCGAGCGCTGGCTGTCGCCGCCTCTATGCGGGCGTCTTGCAGTCCATGGGGCTGTACGGCGCGCCGATATGGGCGAGCGCATTGAATGGACATAACGTCGCTCTCCTGCGACGTCCGCAGAGGGCGATGGCGATCA
Organism: Lycaena phlaeas; assembly: GCA_905333005.2. Lineage (NCBI taxonomy): Eukaryota > Metazoa > Arthropoda > Insecta > Lepidoptera > Lycaenidae > Lycaena > Lycaena phlaeas. Next base: position 10,457,811 of record HG995185.1, read on the forward strand.
GGGCCGTCCGTGCGTACTGCACCACCTCATACGAGGCTGCGTGCGTACTGGCGGGCTCTGCGCCATGGGACCTGGTGGCGGGTGCCCTGGCGCGTTCCTGGACGGAGAGGCGACGGGATGTAGAGGAGACATACCCCGATAGTGACGAAGGAGAGGGTGAGGAGAGTTGGCGAAGGCGACTCAAGAAAAGAGTCCTCCGGAAATGGAAGGAGCGGCTACAAGAGCCAAGAGCCGGCCGGCGCACGGTGTCGGCTGTCGGTCCAATCCTTGAGCAGTGGATTGACCGGCGGCACGGCGTTATTACCTTTCACCTTGCACAGATCCTGACGGGCCACGGGTGCTTTGGAAGCTATCTGTGCAAGGTGACAAGATCGGAGAGCTCGCCAGGGTGCCATCACTGCAGTTGTGAGGAAGACACTGCTGACCACACCCTGGCGGAGTGCCCTGCGTGGGCTACGGAGAGAGCTGACCTCGTCGCCGAAATCGGCGCCGATCTCTCGCTTCCTACGGTTGTATGCGCAATGGTCGGCAGTGAGAGCGCATGGGAGGCGGTCCTCTCCTTCTGTGAGGGCGTGATGTCACAGAAGGAGGAGGCAGAGCGGGAGAGGGAGCGTACCAATCCCTCTTACCGCAGGAGGACACGGCGTAGGCGACGGGAGGTCGCTCTGCTGTGAGAGGATCTGTGCACGGCCGATCGGGGGATCCGCCGTGCGCGCGTAAGATCCAAGCTGTAAGGCACCCTTAGGTGTTCAGGGTGTCTTAAGCGGAGAAGGAGGAGGGGATAGCACCCCCCTACCTCCAGTGGAGAGTGCTAAAGGGCACAGCGTCGGAGCCCACCGCGGACACGTGATACCGCACTGGGCCGCTAGGACGACACGGAGAACACCGCTGGGGTTTAGTGGGTAGAGCTGCGTCCACTTTACCATCTTATCGGACGCAGAGAGTCCCACATAACCTCCCGGGCCCCCCCAGGCCTGGTGGTATGCGTAAGAGCATTCCCCAGCGAAACCAAAAAAAAAAAAAAAAAAAAAAAAAAAAAAAAAAAAAAAAAAAAAAAAAAAAAAAAAAAAGGTTAGGTTAGGTTAGGTTAGGTTAGGTTAGGTTAGGTTAGGTTAGGTTAGGTTAGGTTAGGTTAGGTTAGGTTAGGTTAGGTTAGGTTAGGTTAGGTTAGGGTTAGGTTAGGTTAGGTTAGGTTAGGTTAGGTTAGGTTAGGTTAGGTTAGGTTAGGTTAGGTTAGGTTAGGTTAGGTTAGGTTAGGTTAGGTTAGGTTAGGTTAGGTTAGGTTAGGTTAGGTTAGGTTAGGTTAGGTTAGGTTAGGTTAGGTTAGGTTAGGTTAGGTTAGGTTAGGTTAGGTTAGGTTAGGTTAGGTTAGGTTAGGTTAGGTTAGGTTAGGTTAGGTTAGGTTAGGTTAGGTTAGGTTAGGTTAGGTTAGGTTAGGTTAGGTTAGGTTAGGTTAGGTTAGGTTTTTTTTTTTTTTTTTTTTTTTTTTTTTTTTTTTTTTTTTTTTTTTTTTTTTTTTAATACTCTGCAGACCATTGGTCCACACCATTAGTAAGTTTGTTTATTGATGATAATGATTAAGCTATTGATTGCTCCGCTAAATAATTTTTTAAAGTTTTAAAATTACATATTTTGTTAGTGTATGATTTGGATGATGATGAGTTTGTAGCCAAAAGGAGCCCCTAGAGTACGCTACGCAATATTGGGTGTTACCACCGGTTCGAACCCTAGCCTCATACTGAGAAGAACCGGCAAGAAACTCAGTGGGCTTTTCCTACTCATAGATGGTAAAGTTTTGCACGGTGCTAGATGGTCACACGTGCTTAGGCAGGTAGTTAGAGGCTCCTCTTTTTTGTCACCGTTAGTCTTTGTTGTCCCTGTCACGGGGTGTGGATCCTAGGATCGACTCCCCGTGCTCATAGTAACTCCTAACTCTTGTCGCAGGGTGTGGATCCTAGTGATTCACTCCCTGCGCTCATATTTGGGTAAGGGTAAAAATTTTACACGTCTTTGGGCTGCGCAGATGGTAATTGCATGCCCTATTTTTATTATTTTGTTGTCATTTGTTTTATGACGACTTCGTCTCTATTGTGGATAGCCATCTTTAGATTGTGGTCTTCGATATCTTTTGCCGTGATCATAGTGGTTTTTATGAGTCCGCCCAGTGCGTCATCGGTATCGTCAGTGTAATAAACGAGTTTCTTGCTGTGACGCGAGAGGGCCACCACTGCATGGGATGCGCTGTCGTGGAGTAGCAACTTCTTCTTGTCGTTTCTTACTACGTACACTGTTTCGTAGCTGAGTCCCTGTGCTTCGTGGATGGTCAAAACCAGGGACTCTTCACCTTTCCCGAACCCTTGGTCTATTAGGGCGTGCTTCCCCTCTTGGGTATACGTGAGGAAGAGTGTGCTCGGGCAGTTTTTGATGCTGTTTGCCTCCAGCAAGGGTTTTATGGTAAGAGACTTCCTTGTTTTGCTGGAGGAGTATATACCCTTATGGATGTTTTTGAGGGCATACGCTACGTCTTGCGGGCATCTGTGTGTACATAGTAGTTCTTCCGCGATAGATGTTATTACGTTTGGGCGGTGGTAGTGGATCGGGAAAAGATTTTCGCGCTCTATGTATGGCAGTTGGTTTATGTCGCCTAATAAAAGTATCTCCTCGGCTTTCAAAATCTTCTGTATCATCACTATGGATCCAAAGTGATTCATGAGTGCTTCGTCCACGACAAGTCGTTTGCACTCGACCCTCTCAAATCCCCTTGGTCCATTGGCGAGTACCGAGGCCAATGTGCGGACTCTGTTCCTTGCGTCCGCTCCTGCGCGGTTAGCGATCCTTTCCCTTAATTCCTTCCTCGCCTCTATCGTTGCTGTTACCACGACATCTCTTTTCTTATCGAAGTTGGCGATGATCCAGGTGGTCTTCCCGCATCCTGGCACCCCGTTTACCCATCTTGCTCTGGGCAATTCCCATGTCTCTGGAGGATCTGTTTCCATCAGGATCCTGGCTTGTTCCAGGATCTTGTCCTCTAGCCAGATCTCCGTGTTTTTGGTGGTAACGACAATGGGATCACTTCTCGGTGTCGTGAACACGGGTGCACCTTTCCTTTTTGTGGCCTCTTCATCTAGGGGGACCATGCCTGCTGTGGTGTTGTACGCAGCCATGTGTCTTCTCATTTGATTTCCTTTTATTATTTGGGTGGTCGTGTTGTTGTAAATTGTGGCCTCAGCCTCCTCCATCTAAAAACCTGAAGGGCTCCATGGTGGCTGAACTGAAGAAGGCCACCCAGGACATCCAGGGAGCCACGGTGAAACTATTAAGCGTAACACAAACATCGGAGACACGGGCCCTCGAGGCCGTTATCAAGAGGCAGGCTGCGGAGATGCAGGAAATGCGGCAAAAGATCGCCGCCCTCAGCAAGGAGGTGGCATCTCTTCGCCAAGTAACTCTGACCACGCCCGTAGCCCAGACTGCGCCGGACCTGGAGGATCTGCTGAAGAGGACTGTACGAGAGGCAGTCACACAGTCTTGCGCGCGTTTTAACGCCCGGCTGGAGGGGCTTGAGGATCGCCTCCTGCCGGAACCAAGACTGCGCCCGCCCCTTGCAGCGGATACGCGAGCGGCAAAAAGAGAGAGCACAACACCCGCTCCTAAGAAGACCACAAAAAACAAGAAGACGGTGGCAACTACACTAATGCCACCGGCGAACCCGGGGCCTTCGGTGGCTTCAACAGTAAAAAAGAAGAGCGCCAAGGCGCGCGAGGATGACGGTCCCTGGACGACCGTCACCCATAAAAAGAAGGCTGCTACTAAAACTCAGCCCAAGAAGAAGAAGGCACTGCGGAAAAAAGGCCCGCGCAAACTACAAGTGCCTGACAGCTCCGTCGTGGTGATGAAACTGCGACCGGAGGCAGAAGAAAGAGGGACGTCTTATTATGACGTGATGAAGAAGGCGCAAGCCGGGATAAAACTGCCGGACCTAGATATAGGGCCCGGCATAACTTTTAAAACGGCGGTCACCGGCGCCAGACTTCTAGTGGTTCCGGGTGCGGCCATGGGCGAGAAGGCAGATGCCCTGGCCGCCAAAATCAAAGAAGTGGTTGGCGAAGACGTCCAAGTTACCAGGCCCACGAAGAGCGTGAGCGCACGCGTGTCGGGCCTGGACGACTCAGTCACGGCGGACGACATCACAGCGGCTGTGGCGAATGCAGGGGGATGCCCGGCCGAGCAAGTACGGCCGGGCGAAATCGGTCGCAGCGCTTTTGGAGTCAGAGCAGCAATTGTCCGCCTCCCTATAGAGGCGGCTAAGAAAATTGTGCAGGAGGGAAGACTTCTGATTGGTTGGGTCTCTGTGAGATTCAAGCTTCTGGACGCCCGCCCTCTCAGATGCTATCGATGCCTGGAGACGGGCCATGTGGCGGCAACATGTAAATCGGCGACAGACAGGAGCGGATTATGCTTCCGCTGCGGGGAGGAGGGGCATAGAGCGAGAGAGTGCTCCGTGCCCACCCCGAGATGCGCAGTCTGCTCCAACACGGAGCAACCCGCCGCCCACAAAATGGGCGGCGCAGCGTGCGTACCTAATAAACGCACAAAGAAAGGTAAAGCAAAAAAGGCTGGGGAGGGCCTCGCGGCCGCGACCCAGCCTGCCTTTCCGACCGTAAGCAACACCTTTGCGGTCCTGCCGGTGGAGGAGATCCCCATGACTCTGGAGGAGTAGTGGGGAACCTCCGGCAGCTGAAACGCGGCGGCGACATCAAAAGCCGCCGCAAGAGGTCTGTGCGGGGTTTGTCGGGGGACTAGCCGCGCGCCTGTAGACCTAAGATGTAAGGTGCCCTCGTGTTCGGGGCACCACATCAGATGATTGACTCTACACAGATGAGCGCTAATGAGCGCAGCGTCGTGGCCGATGCGGAGACCTAGTCACGCGCCGGTCACAATAGACGAATACGAAGGAACACCATGGGTTTTTAGTTGGGTCAGAGTCCCACACACCTTTCTCGGGTCCCCCCGGACCTGAGATGCCAGTCATCAAGATTTTCCCATGCAAAAAAAAAAAAAAAAAAAAAAAAGGTTAGGTTAGGTTAGGTTAGGTTAGGTTAGGTTAGGTTAGGTTAGGTTAGGTTAGGTTAGGTTAGGTTAGGTTAGGTTAGGTTAGGTTAGGTTAGGTTAGGTTAGGTTAGGTTAGGTTAGGTTAGGTTAGGTTAGGTTAGGTTAGGTTAGGTTAGGTTAGGTTAGGTTAGGTTAGGTTAGGTTAGGTTAGGTTAGGTTAGGTTAGGTTAGGTTAGGTTAGGTTAGGTTAGGTTAGGTTAGGTTAGGTTAGGTTAGGTTAGGTTAGGTTAGGTTAGGTTAGGTTAGGTTAGGTTAGGTTAGGTTAGGTTAGGTTAGGTTAGGTTAGGTTAGGTTAGGTTAGGTTAAGTCGGTGGCGATCGTGGCGACGCCCGGAGCCGGCCCCCCCCTCGCAGTCAAGGCGAGGGGCCGCGGGTACGTGGCGGCGGTTCGGGGAGAGGTTGCTTACATAGGAGTATACTTCTCTCCGAACCGCGATTTGGCGGCCCTGGAACGGTTTCTCGACGTTCTGGGGCCGCTGGTGGGGCAGCTAGCTCCCCTTCAGGTGATCGTGGCCGGAGACCTCAATGCCAAGTCCACGGCTTGGGGCAATCCGGTCACGAACCCGAAAGGGAGAGAAGTGGAGGAGTGGTCGCTAGCTGCCGGGCTGTCCCTGCTCAACAGAGGGGCAGTCCAGACGTGCGTGCGTTGGTCGGGAGGTTCCGTGGTGGACGTCACGTTTGCCACGCCGGCCATCGCACGCAGAGTGGAGGGGTGGAGGGTAGTGACGGGAGTGGAGACTCTCTCGGACCATCGCTACATAAGGTTCGAGGTGTCTCCGACTCCCGTCAGTCCGGCGTCATCGCCATCGCCATCGTCGTCGTCGTCGTCGTCGTCGGGCGGGAGGCAAAGCCAGTTTCCCCGTTGGGCACTCACAAAGCTCAACCGGGAACTGGCCGAAGAGGCCGCAATAGTGGCCAGATGGAGCCTCCCGCCGCTCGCGGAGCTAGGGGTGGACGAAGCGGCGGACCGTCTCTGCGACGCATTCACAGCGGTCTGCAGAACGGCCATGCCGCGCTGGAGACGTCCGCCCCGCAAGAGGGCGCTGTATTGGTGGTCGGCTGACATAGCCGACCTACGGGCCGCCTGCAACGCGGCTCGTAGACAATACACGCGGAGCAGGCGTCGGCGCCCTCAGGACGTCGACAGAGACGACAGGCTGCGCAGGGTCTACGTAGAGAAAGTGAAGGCCCTGCAGCAGGCGATCTGCCGAGCCAAGGAGGAGGCCTGGCAGGAGCTCGTAGGGGGTCTCGATGCGGACCCCTGGGGCCGACCGTACAAGTGGGCGCGGAACAAGCTCCGCGCCCAGTCGGTCCCCATCAACGAGACGCTCCAGCCGGGCGAACTGAGGCGGATTGTCGGGGAACTGTTCCCCGACACACCTGGGGGATACACACCCCCCAGGATGGCTCGGCAGAGGCAGACGCCGGACGAGGAGGGCGTTCCGCCACCCGTCACGGAGGCTGAAATGGAGGCGGTTCTGGCCCGCCTCCAGAGTAAGAAGAGGGCGCCGGGTCCGGACGGGGTGCACGGGAAAGTGTTGGCGATCGCTCTCGTGCACCTCGGAGACAACCTTCGGGAGCTATTCGACCGCTGCCTGCGGTCCGGTCAGTTCCCGAAGGCGTGGAAGGATGGTCGGCTCTGCCTGATTCCGAAGGCGGGGCGACCACCGGACTCGGCTTCGTCGGTGCGACCGGTGGTACTGCTGAACGAGGCTGGGAAGGCCCTAGAAAGGGTGGTGGCTTCTCGGCTCGTTCGGCACATGGAGGAGGGCCCGGGACCCGGACTTTCAGAGTTCCAATACGGGTTTCGGGCACACCGGTCCACAATCGACGCCCTCAAGCGCCTGCGGGCGGTGACGGGTGAGGCGGAACGCAGTGGGGAGGTGGTGGTCGCGGTGTCCTTGGACATCGCGAATGCCTTCAACAGTCTCCCGCACGATGTGATACGGGAGGCACTGGCCTACTTCGGAGTGCCTCCCTATCTCAGGAGGCTGTTGGACGCGTACCTCTCCGACAGGAGGGTAGCATGCGAGAACCGGTGCGGGTCCGTAGAGTGGTGGCGTGTCGGCTGCGGTGTTCCGCAGGGATCGGTTCTGGGTCCGGTCCTGTGGGACATCGGGTACGACTGGGTCCTGCGAGGCCGTCTCCTCCCCGGGTCGGGTGTCATATGTTACGCGGATGACACCCTGATGTACGCCCGGGGAAAGACATTCAAGGAGGCGGCGCGGCTGGCCGAGGTTAACATCGAACTCGTGATCAGCCGCATAGAGAGGTTAGGGCTTCGGGTAACACCATCGAAAACCGAAGCCCTTCTCTTCCGCGGGACCGGGAGGAAAGGACCCCCACCGGGTGCTACCCTCCAGATCGGAGGGGTGAGAGTCCGGATGAGCCCGCACATCAAGTACTTGGGGCTCATCCTGGACGGAGGGTGGACCTTCGGCCCGCATTTCAAAACGCTGGGACCGAAGGTCGTGAAGGCGGCGAGTGCGCTGGGCAGACTCCTCCCGAACCTCGGAGGACCCAGCGCCGCCTGCAGGCAGCTGTACTCCGGAGTCTGCCGGAGTATGGCGACCTACGGTGCCCCTATTTGGGCGGGTCAGCTCACTGCGAGCTTGAAGACCGTGCTGCGCCAGGCGCAGAGGGTCGTCGCAGTGAGACAGATCCGGGGGTACCGTACGGTATCGTGGGCCGCAGCAACCGCTCTGGCCGGCGACCCCCCGTGGGAACTCGTGGCGGAGGTTCTGGCCGAGACACACTCCTACGTCTCGGATAGGAGGTCTCTCGGCTCGAGCCTACCGCACGACGGGGTCCTACGGGTCCGCCGGCTCGGGATGGAGGCGTTATTGCGGAGGTGGGGGGAGGACTTGGCGCGTCAGCCGTACGGCCAACGCACTACGGTTGCTCTGCGCCCGGTCCTAGAGCAGTGGATGCGCCGCAAGCGCAAGCCCCTCACCTTCCGTCTGACGCAGGTTCTCACCGGGCACGGGTGCTTTGGTGACTACTTGTGTCGGACGGCCCACAAGGAGCCGACGACGGAATGTCACGATTGTGGCGCGGTGGTGGACTCTGCCCAGCACACCCTCGAGGTGTGCCCGAGATGGGCGGCGCTGCGTCACGATCTGACGTCTGTTGTCGGAGGCGACTTGTCTCTGCCGAGCCTCATCACTGCGATGCTCGGCAGTGACGAGTCCTGGACGGCAACGGCCTCCTTTTGCGAGACAGTAATGTCCCAGAAGGAGGCCGACGAGCGGGTGAGAGAGGAGGCCGCCAACGAGGCCTCCCCCCGTGGACGACGAACAGGGGTGCGTCGGAGGCGCTACTTAATGCGCTTCTAGTAACACCCCTGTGCTCGTGTCGGGCTCGGGATGGGAACCCGGGCCCAGCTCAAGACACGACGTCGTGGGGACTGTCAAAGTCGTAGCCGGGCAGTCCCCGTATTGTGGAGAATCTGGTCTTTGCCGGGACCAGTCTGTCGCTGAGGGCATCCCGTCGCCTGCACAGATCCGGGACCCTCAATGTAGCGGCTGAAGGCTCACGCAGCGGTTTTAGTGGGGTAGGGCACCCAAATGCGAGTCCCCACACACGCCAGCGCGCCTACCCAGGCCCTGGTACGGTCGTAAATGATTTCCGCTGCGTCAACAAAAAAAAAAAAAAAAAAAAAAAAAAAAAAAAAAAAAAAAAAAAAGGTTAGGTTAGGTTAGGTTAGGTTAGGTTAGGTTAGGTTAGGTTAGGTTAGGTTAGGTTAGGTTAGGTTAGGTTAGGTTAGGTTAGGTTAGGTTAGGTTAGGTTAGGTTAGGTTAGGTTAGGTTAGGTTAGGTTAGGTTAGGTTAGGTTAGGTTAGGTTAGGTTAGGTTAGGTTAGGTTAGGTTAGGTTAGGTTAGGTTAGGTTAGGTTAGGTTAGGTTAGGTTAGGTTAGGTTAGGTTAGGTTAGGTTAGGTTAGGTTAGGTTAGGTTAGGTTAGGTTAGGTTAGGTTAGGTTAGGTTAGGTTAGGTTAGGTTAGGTTAGGTTAGGTTAGGTTAGGTTAGGTTAGGTTAGGTTAGGTTAGGTTAGGTTAGGTTAGGTTAGGTTAGGTTAGGTTAGGTTAGGTTAGGTTAGGTTAGGTTAGGTTAGGTTAGGTTAGGTTAGGTTAGGTTAGGTTAGGTTAGGTTAGGTTAGGTTAGGTTAGGTTAGGTTAGGTTAGGTTATGTTAGGTTAGGTTAGGTTAGGTCAGGTTAGGTTAGGTTAGGTTAGGTTAGGTTAGGTTAGGTTAGGTTAGGTTAGGTTAGGTTAGGTTAGGTTAGGTTAGGTTAGGTTAGGTTAGGTTAGGTTAGGTTAGGTTAGGTTAGGTTAGGTTAGGTTAGGTTAGGATAGGTTAGGTTAGGTTAGGTTAGGTTAGGTTAGGTTAGGTTAGGTTAGGTTAGGTTAGGTTAGGTTAGGTTAGGTTAGGTTAGGTTAGGTTAGGTTAGGTTAGGTTAGGTTAGGTTAGGTTAGGTTAGGTTAGGTTAGGTTAGGTTAGGTTAGGTTAGGTTAGGTTAGGTTAGGTTAGGTTAGGTTAGGTTAGGTTAGGTTAGGTTAGGTTAGGTTAGGTTAGGTGAGGTTAGGTTAGGTTAGGTTAGGTTAGGTTAGGTTAGGTTAGGTTAGGTTAGGTTAGGTTAGGTTAGGTTAGGTTAGGTTAGGTTAGGTTAGGTTAGGTTAGGTTAGGTTAGGTTAGGTTAGGTTAGGTTAGGTTAGGTTAGGTTAGGTTAGGTTAGGTTAGGTTAGGTTAGGTTAGGTTAGGTTAGGTTAGGTTAGGTTAGGTTAGGTTAGGTTAGGTTAGGTTAGGTTAGGTTAGGTTAGGTTAGGTTAGGTTAGGTTAGGTTAGGTTAGGTTAGGTTAGGTTAGGTTAGGTTAGGTTAGGTTAGGTTAGGTTAGGTTAGGTTAGGTTAGGTTAGGTTAGGTTAGGTTAGGTTAGGTTAGGTTAGGTTAGGTTAGGTTAGGTTAGGTTAGGTTAGGTTAGGTTAGGTTAGGTTAGGTTAGGTTAGGTTAGGTTAGGTTAGGTTAGGTTAGGTTAGGTTAGGTTAGGTTAGGTTAGGTTAGGTTAGGTTAGGTTAGGTTAGGTTAGGTTAGGTTAGGTTAGGTTAGGTTAGGTTAGGTTAGGTTAGGTTAGGTTAGGTTAGGTTAGGTTAGGTTAGGTTAGGTTAGGTTAGGTTAGGTTAGGTTAGGTTAGGTTAGGTTAGGTTAGGTTAGGTTAGGTTAGGTTAGGTTAGGTTAGATTAGGTTAGGTTAGGTTAGGTTAGGTTAGGTTAGGTTAGGTTAGGTTAGGTTAGGTTAGGTTAGGTTAGGTTAGGTTAGGTTAGGTTAGGTTAGGTTAGGTTAGGTTAGGTTAGGTTAGGTTAGGTTAGGTTAGGTTAGGTTAGGTTAGGTTAGGTTAGGTTAGGTTAGGTTAGGTTAGGTTAGGTTAGGTTAGGTTAGGTTAGGTTAGGTTAGGTTAGGTTAGGTTAGGTTAGGTTAGGTTAGGTTAGGTTAGGTTAGGTTAGGTTAGGTTAGGTTAGGTTAGGTTAGGTTAGGTTAGGTTAGGTTAGGTTAGGTTAGGTTAGGTTAGGTTAGGTTAGGTTAGGTTAGGTTAGGTTAGGTTAGGTTAGGTTAGGTTAGGTTAGGTTAGGTTAGGTTAGGTTAGGTTAGGTTAGGTTAGGTTAGGTTAGGTTAGGTTATGTTAGGTTAGGTTAGGTTAGGTTAGGTTAGGTTAGGTTAGGTTAGGTTAGGTTAGGTTAGGTTAGGTTAGGTTAGGTTAGGTTAGGTTAGGTTAGGTTAGGTTAGGTTAGGTTAGGTTAGGTTAGGTTAGGTTAGGTTAGGTTAGGTTAGGTTAGGTTAGGTTAGGTTAGGTTAGGTTAGGTTAGGTTAGGTTAGGTTAGGTTAGGTTAGGTTAGGTTAGGTTAGGTTAGGTTAGGTTAGGTTAGGTTAGGTTAGGTTAGGTTAGGTTAGGTTAGGTTAGGTTAGGTTAGGTTAGGTTAGGTTAGGTTAGGTTAGGTTAGGTTAGGTTAGGTTAGGTTAGGTTAGGTTAGGTTAGGTTAGGTTAGGTTAGGTTAGGTTAGGTTAGGTTAGGTTAGGTTAGGTTAGGTTAGGTTAGGTTAGGTTAGGTTAGGTTAGGTTAGGTTAGGTTAGGTTAGGTTAGGTTAGGTTAGGTTAGGTTAGGTTAGGTTAGGTTAGGTTAGGTTAGGTTAGGTTAGGTTAGGTTAGGTTAGGTTAGGTTAGGTTAGGTTAGGTTAGGTTAGGTTAGGTTAGGTTAGGTTAGGTTAGGTTAGGTTAGGTTAGGTTAGGTTAGGTTAGGTTAGGTTAGGTTAGGTTAGGTTAGGTTAGGTTAGGTTAGGTTAGGTTAGGTTAGGTTAGGTTAGGTTAGGTTAGGTTAGGTTAGGTTAGGTTAGGTTAGGTTAGGTTAGGTTAGGTTAGGTTAGGTTAGGTTAGGTTAGGTTAGGTTAGGTTAGGTTAGGTTAGGTTAGGTTAGGTTAGGTTAGGTTAGGTTAGGTTAGGTTAGGTTAGGTTAGGTTAGGTTAGGTTAGGTTAGGTTAGGTTAGGTTAGGTTAGGTTAGGTTAGGTTAGGTTAGGTTAGGTTAGGTTAGGTTAGGTTAGGTTAGGTTAGGTTAGGTTAGGTTAGGTTAGGTTAGGTTAGGTTAGGTTAGGTTAGGTTAGGTTAGGTTAGGTTAGGTTAGGTTAGGTTAGGTTAGGTTAGGTTAGGTTAGGTTAGGTTAGGTTAGGTTAGGTTAGGTTAGGTTAGGTTAGGTTAGGTTAGGTTAGGTTAGGTTAGGTTAGGTTAGGTTAGGTTAGGTTAGGTTAGGTTAGGTTAGGTTAGGTTAGGTTAGGTTAGGTTAGGTTAGGTTAGGTTAGGTTAGGTTAGGTTAGGTTAGGTTAGGTTAGGTTAGGTTAGGTTAGGTTAGGTTAGGTTAGGTTAGGTTAGGTTAGGTTAGGTTAGGTTAGGTTAGGTTAGGTTAGGTTAGGTTAGGTTAGGTTAGGTTAGGTTAGGTTAGGTTAGGTTAGGTTAGGTTAGGTTAGGTTAGGTTAGGTTAGGTTAGGTTAGGTTAGGTTAGGTTAGGTTAGGTTAGGTTAGGTTAGGTTAGGTTAGGTTAGGTTAGGTTAGGTTAGGTTAGGTTAGGTTAGGTTAGGTTAGGTTAGGTTAGGTTAGGTTAGGTTAGGTTAGGTTAGGTTAGGTTAGGTTAGGTTAGGTTAGGTTAGGTTAGGTTAGGTTAGGTTAGGTTAGGTTAGGTTAGGTTAGGTTAGGTTAGGTTAGGTTAGGTTAGGTTAGGTTAGGTTAGGTTAGGTTAGGTTAGGTTAGGTTAGGTTAGGTTAGGTTAGGTTAGGTTAGGTTAGGTTAGGTTAGGTTAGGTTAGGTTAGGTTAGGTTAGGTTAGGTTAGGTTAGGTTAGGTTAGGTTAGGTTAGGTTAGGTTAGGTTAGGTTAGGTTAGGTTAGGTTAGGTTAGGTTAGGTTAGGTTAGGTTAGGTTAGGTTAGGTTAGGTTAGGTTAGGTTAGGTTAGGTTAGGTTAGGTTAGGTTAGGTTAGGTTAGGTTAGGTTAGGTTAGGTTAGGTTAGGTTAGGTTAGGTTAGGTTAGGTTAGGTTAGGTTAGGTTAGGTTAGGTTAGGTTAGGTTAGGTTAGGTTAGGTTAGGTTAGGTTAGGTTAGGTTAGGTTAGGTTAGGTTAGGTTAGGTTAGGTTAGGTTAGGTTAGGTTAGGTTAGGTTAGGTTAGGTTAGGTTAGGTTAGGTTAGGTTAGGTTAGGTCAGGTTAGGTTAGGTTAGGTTAGGTTAGGTTAGGTTAGGTTAGGTTAGGTTAGGTTAGGTTAGGTTAGGTTAGGTTAGGTTAGGTTAGGTTAGGTTAGGTTAGGTTAGGTTAGGTTAGGTTAGGTTAGGTTAGGTTAGGTTAGGTTAGGTTAGGTTAGGTTAGGTTAGGTTAGGTTAGGTTAGGTTAGGTTAGGTTAGGTTAGGTTAGGTTAGGTTAGGTTAGGTTAGGTTAGGTTAGGTTAGGTTAGGTTAGGTTAGGTTAGGTTAGGTTAGGTTAGGTTAGGTTAGGTTAGGTTAGGTTAGGTTAGGTTAGGTTAGGTTAGGTTAGGTTAGGTTAGGTTAGGTTAGGTTAGGTTAGGTTAGGTTAGGTTAGGTTAGGTTAGGTTAGGTTAGGTTAGGTTAGGTTAGGTTAGGTTAGGTTAGGTTAGGTTAGGTTAGGTTAGGTTAGGTTAGGTTAGGTTAGGTTAGGTTAGGTTAGGTTAGGTTAGGTTAGGTTAGGTTAGGTTAGGTTAGGTTAGGTTAGGTTAGGTTAGGTTAGGTTAGGTTAGGTTAGGTTAGGTTAGGTTAGGTTAGGTTAGGTTAGGTTAGGTTAGGTTAGGTTAGGTTAGGTTAGGTTAGGTTAGGTTAGGTTAGGTTAGGTTAGGTTAGGTTAGGTTAGGTTAGGTTAGGTTAGGTTAGGTTAGGTTAGGTTAGGTTAGGTTAGGTTAGGTTAGGTTAGGTTAGGTTAGGTTAGGTTAGGTTAGGTTAGGTTAGGTTAGGTTAGGTTAGGTTAGGTTAGGTTAGGTTAGGTTAGGTTAGGTTAGGTTAGGTTAGGTTAGGTTAGGTTAGGTTAGGTTAGGTTAGGTTAGGTTAGGTTAGGTTAGGTTAGGTTAGGTTAGGTTAGGTTAGGTTAGGTTAGGTTAGGTTAGGTTAGGTTAGGTTAGGTTAGGTTAGGTTAGGTTAGGTTAGGTTAGGTTAGGTTAGGTTAGGTTAGGTTAGGTTAGGTTAGGTTAGGTTAGGTTAGGTTAGGTTAGGTTAGGTTAGGTTAGGTTAGGTTAGGTTAGGTTAGGTTAGGTTAGGTTAGGTTAGGTTAGGTTAGGTTAGGTTAGGTTAGGTTAGGTTAGGTTAGGTTAGGTTAGGTTAGGTTAGGTTAGGTTAGGTTAGGTTAGGTTAGGTTAGGTTAGGTTAGGTTAGGTTAGGTTAGGTTAGGTTAGGTTAGGTTAGGTTAGGTTAGGTTAGGTTAGGTTAGGTTAGGTTAGGTTAGGTTAGGTTAGGTTAGGTTAGGTTAGGTTAGGTTAGGTTAGGTTAGGTTAGGTTAGGTTAGGTTAGGTTAGGTTAGGTTAGGTTAGGTTAGGTTAGGTTAGGTTAGGTTAGGTTAGGTTAGGTTAGGTTAGGTTAGGTTAGGTTAGGTTAGGTTAGGTTAGGTTAGGTTAGGTTAGGTTAGGTTAGGTTAGGTTAGGTTAGGTTAGGTTAGGTTAGGTTAGGTTAGGTTAGGTTAGGTTAGGTTAGGTTAGGTTAGGTTAGGTTAGGTTAGGTTAGGTTAGGTTAGGTTAGGTTAGGTTAGGTTAGGTTAGGTTAGGTTAGGTTAGGTTAGGTTAGGTTAGGTTAGGTTAGGTTAGGTTAGGTTAGGTTAGGTTAGGTTAGGTTAGGTTAGGTTAGGTTAGGTTAGGTTAGGTTAGGTTAGGTTAGGTTAGGTTAGGTTAGGTTAGGTTAGGTTAGGTTAGGTTAGGTTAGGTTAGGTTAGGTTAGGTTAGGTTAGGTTAGGTTAGGTTAGGTTAGGTTAGGTTAGGTTAGGTTAGGTTAGGTTAGGTTAGGTTAGGTTAGGTTAGGTTAGGTTAGGTTAGGTTAGGTTAGGTTAGGTTAGGTTAGGTTAGGTTAGGTTAGGTTAGGTTAGGTTAGGTTAGGTTAGGTTAGGTTAGGTTAGGTTAGGTTAGGTTAGGTTAGGTTAGGTTAGGTTAGGTTAGGTTAGGTTAGGTTAGGTTAGGTTAGGTTAGGTTAGGTTAGGTTAGGTTAGGTTAGGTTAGGTTAGGTTAGGTTAGGTTAGGTTAGGTTAGGTTAGGTTAGGTTAGGTTAGGTTAGGTTAGGTTAGGTTAGGTTAGGTTAGGTTAGGTTAGGTTAGGTTAGGTTAGGTTAGGTTAGGTTAGGTTAGGTTAGGTTAGGTTAGGTTAGGTTAGGTTAGGTTAGGTTAGGTTAGGTTAGGTTAGGTTAGGTTAGGTTAGGTTAGGTTAGGTTAGGTTAGGTTAGGTTAGGTTAGGTTAGGTTAGGTTAGGTTAGGTTAGGTTAGGTTAGGTTAGGTTAGGTTAGGTTAGGTTAGGTTAGGTTAGGTTAGGTTAGGTTAGGTTAGGTTAGGTTAGGTTAGGTTAGGTTAGGTTAGGTTAGGTTAGGTTAGGTTAGGTTAGGTTAGGTTAGGTTAGGTTAGGTTAGGTTAGGTTAGGTTAGGTTAGGTTAGGTTAGGTTAGGTTAGGTTAGGTTAGGTTAGGTTAGGTTAGGTTAGGTTAGGTTAGGTTAGGTTAGGTTAGGTTAGGTTAGGTTAGGTTAGGTTAGGTTAGGTTAGGTTAGGTTAGGTTAGGTTAGGTTAGGTTAGGTTAGGTTAGGTTAGGTTAGGTTAGGTTAGGTTAGGTTAGGTTAGGTTAGGTTAGGTTAGGTTAGGTTAGGTTAGGTTAGGTTAGGTTAGGTTAGGTTAGGTTAGGTTAGGTTAGGTTAGGTTAGGTTAGGTTAGGTTAGGTTAGGTTAGGTTAGGTTAGGTTAGGTTAGGTTAGGTTAGGTTAGGTTAGGTTAGGTTAGGTTAGGTTAGGTTAGGTTAGGTTAGGTTAGGTTAGGTTAGGTTAGGTTAGGTTAGGTTAGGTTAGGTTAGGTTAGGTTAGGTTAGGTTAGGTTAGGTTAGGTTAGGTTAGGTTAGGTTAGGTTAGGTTAGGTTAGGTTAGGTTAGGTTAGGTTAGGTTAGGTTAGGTTAGGTTAGGTTAGGTTAGGTTAGGTTAGGTTAGGTTAGGTTAGGTTAGGTTAGGTTAGGTTAGGTTAGGTTAGGTTAGGTTAGGTTAGGTTAGGTTAGGTTAGGTTAGGTTAGGTTAGGTTAGGTTAGGTTAGGTTAGGTTAGGTTAGGTTAGGTTAGGTTAGGTTAGGTTAGGTTAGGTTAGGTTAGGTTAGGTTAGGTTAGGTTAGGTTAGGTTAGGTTAGGTTAGGTTAGGTTAGGTTAGGTTAGGTTAGGTTAGGTTAGGTTAGGTTAGGTTAGGTTAGGTTAGGTTAGGTTAGGTTAGGTTAGGTTAGGTTAGGTTAGGTTAGGTTAGGTTAGGTTAGGTTAGGTTAGGTTAGGTTAGGTTAGGTTAGGTTAGGTTAGGTTAGGTTAGGTTAGGTTAGGTTAGGTTAGGTTAGGTTAGGTTAGGTTAGGTTAGGTTAGGTTAGGTTAGGTTAGGTTAGGTTAGGTTAGGTTAGGTTAGGTTAGGTTAGGTTAGGTTAGGTTAGGTTAGGTTAGGTTAGGTTAGGTTAGGTTAGGTTAGGTTAGGTTAGGTTAGGTTAGGTTAGGTTAGGTTAGGTTAGGTTAGGTTAGGTTAGGTTAGGTTAGGTTAGGTTAGGTTAGGTTAGGTTAGGTTAGGTTAGGTTAGGTTAGGTTAGGTTAGGTTAGGTTAGGTTAGGTTAGGTTAGGTTAGGTTAGGTTAGGTTAGGTTAGGTTAGGTTAGGTTAGGTTAGGTTAGGTTAGGTTAGGTTAGGTTAGGTTAGGTTAGGTTAGGTTAGGTTAGGTTAGGTTAGGTTAGGTTAGGTTAGGTTAGGTTAGGTTAGGTTAGGTTAGGTTAGGTTAGGTTAGGTTAGGTTAGGTTAGGTTAGGTTAGGTTAGGTTAGGTTAGGTTAGGTTAGGTTAGGTTAGGTTAGGTTAGGTTAGGTTAGGTTAGGTTAGGTTAGGTTAGGTTAGGTTAGGTTAGGTTAGGTTAGGTTAGGTTAGGTTAGGTTAGGTTAGGTTAGGTTAGGTTAGGTTAGGTTAGGTTAGGTTAGGTTAGGTTAGGTTAGGTTAGGTTAGGTTAGGTTAGGTTAGGTTAGGTTAGGTTAGGTTAGGTTAGGTTAGGTTAGGTTAGGTTAGGTTAGGTTAGGTTAGGTTAGGTTAGGTTAGGTTAGGTTAGGTTAGGTTAGGTTAGGTTAGGTTAGGTTAGGTTAGGTTAGGTTAGGTTAGGTTAGGTTAGGTTAGGTTAGGTTAGGTTAGGTTAGGTTAGGTTAGGTTAGGTTAGGTTAGGTTAGGTTAGGTTAGGTTAGGTTAGGTTAGGTTAGGTTAGGTTAGGTTAGGTCAGGTTAGGTTAGGTTAGGTTAGGTTAGGTTAGGTTAGGTTAGGTTAGGTTAGGTTAGGTTAGGTTAGGTTAGGTTAGGTTAGGTTAGGTTAGGTTAGGTTAGGTTAGGTTAGGTTAGGTTAGGTTAGGTTAGGTTAGGTTAGGTTAGGTTAGGTTAGGTTAGGTTAGGTTAGGTTAGGTTAGGTTAGGTTAGGTTAGGTTAGGTTAGGTTAGGTTAGGTTAGGTTAGGTTAGGTTAGGTTAGGTTAGGTTAGGTTAGGTTAGGTTAGGTTAGGTTAGGTTAGGTTAGGTTAGGTTAGGTTAGGTTAGGTTAGGTTAGGTTAGGTTAGGTTAGGTTAGGTTAGGTTAGGTTAGGTTAGGTTAGGTTAGGTTAGGTTAGGTTAGGTTAGGTTAGGTTAGGTTAGGTTAGGTTAGGTTAGGTTAGGTTAGGTTAGGTTAGGTTAGGTTAGGTTAGGTTAGGTTAGGTTAGGTTAGGTTAGGTTAGGTTAGGTTAGGTTAGGTTAGGTTAGGTTAGGTTAGGTTAGGTTAGGTTAGGTTAGGTTAGGTTAGGTTAGGTTAGGTTAGGTTAGGTTAGGTTAGGTTAGGTTAGGTTAGGTTAGGTTAGGTTAGGTTAGGTTAGGTTAGGTTAGGTTAGGTTAGGTTAGGTTAGGTTAGGTTAGGTTAGGTTAGGTTAGGTTAGGTTAGGTTAGGTTAGGTTAGGTTAGGTTAGGTTAGGTTAGGTTAGGTTAGGTTAGGTTAGGTTAGGTTAGGTTAGGTTAGGTTAGGTTAGGTTAGGTTAGGTTAGGTTAGGTTAGGTTAGGTTAGGTTAGGTTAGGTTAGGTTAGGTTAGGTTAGGTTAGGTTAGGTTAGGTTAGGTTAGGTTAGGTTAGGTTAGGTTAGGTTAGGTTAGGTTAGGTTAGGTTAGGTTAGGTTAGGTTAGGTTAGGTTAGGTTAGGTTAGGTTAGGTTAGGTTAGGTTAGGTTAGGTTAGGTTAGGTTAGGTTAGGTTAGGTTAGGTTAGGTTAGGTTAGGTTAGGTTAGGTTAGGTTAGGTTAGGTTAGGTTAGGTTAGGTTAGGTTAGGTTAGGTTAGGTTAGGTTAGGTTAGGTTAGGTTAGGTTAGGTTAGGTTAGGTTAGGTTAGGTTAGGTTAGGTTAGGTTAGGTTAGGTTAGGTTAGGTTAGGTTAGGTTAGGTTAGGTTAGGTTAGGTTAGGTTAGGTTAGGTTAGGTTAGGTTAGGTTAGGTTAGGTTAGGTTAGGTTAGGTTAGGTTAGGTTAGGTTAGGTTAGGTTAGGTTAGGTTAGGTTAGGTTAGGTTAGGTTAGGTTAGGTTAGGTTAGGTTAGGTTAGGTTAGGTTAGGTTAGGTTAGGTTAGGTTAGGTTAGGTTAGGTTAGGTTAGGTTAGGTTAGGTTAGGTTAGGTTAGGTTAGGTTAGGTTAGGTTAGGTTAGGTTAGGTTAGGTTAGGTTAGGTTAGGTTAGGTTAGGTTAGGTTAGGTTAGGTTAGGTTAGGTTAGGTTAGGTTAGGTTAGGTTAGGTTAGGTTAGGTTAGGTTAGGTTAGGTTAGGTTAGGTTAGGTTAGGTTAGGTTAGGTTAGGTTAGGTTAGGTTAGGTTAGGTTAGGTTAGGTTAGGTTAGGTTAGGTTAGGTTAGGTTAGGTTAGGTTAGGTTAGGTTAGGTTAGGTTAGGTTAGGTTAGGTTAGGTTAGGTTAGGTTAGGTTAGGTTAGGTTAGGTTAGGTTAGGTTAGGTTAGGTTAGGTTAGGTTAGGTTAGGTTAGGTTAGGTTAGGTTAGGTTAGGTTAGGTTAGGTTAGGTTAGGTTAGGTTAGGTTAGGTTAGGTTAGGTTAGGTTAGGTTAGGTTAGGTTAGGTTAGGTTAGGTTAGGTTAGGTTAGGTTAGGTTAGGTTAGGTTAGGTTAGGTTAGGTTAGGTTAGGTTAGGTTAGGTTAGGTTAGGTTAGGTTAGGTTAGGTTAGGTTAGGTTAGGTTAGGTTAGGTTAGGTTAGGTTAGGTTAGGTTAGGTTAGGTTAGGTTAGGTTAGGTTAGGTTAGGTTAGGTTAGGTTAGGTTAGGTTAGGTTAGGTTAGGTTAGGTTAGGTTAGGTTAGGTTAGGTTAGGTTAGGTTAGGTTAGGTTAGGTTAGGTTAGGTTAGGTTAGGTTAGGTTAGGTTAGGTTAGGTTAGGTTAGGTTAGGTTAGGTTAGGTTAGGTTAGGTTAGGTTAGGTTAGGTTAGGTTAGGTTAGGTTAGGTTAGGTTAGGTTAGGTTAGGTTAGGTTAGGTTAGGTTAGGTTAGGTTAGGTTAGGTTAGGTTAGGTTAGGTTAGGTTAGGTTAGGTTAGGTTAGGTTAGGTTAGGTTAGGTTAGGTTAGGTTAGGTTAGGTTAGGTTAGGTTAGGTTAGGTTAGGTTAGGTTAGGTTAGGTTAGGTTAGGTTAGGTTAGGTTAGGTTAGGTTAGGTTAGGTTAGGTTAGGTTAGGTTAGGTTAGGTTAGGTTAGGTTAGGTTAGGTTAGGTTAGGTTAGGTTAGGTTAGGTTAGGTTAGGTTAGGTTAGGTTAGGTTAGGTTAGGTTAGGTTAGGTTAGGTTAGGTTAGGTTAGGTTAGGTTAGGTTAGGTTAGGTTAGGTTAGGTTAGGTTAGGTTAGGTTAGGTTAGGTTAGGTTAGGTTAGGTTAGGTTAGGTTAGGTTAGGTTAGGTTAGGTTAGGTTAGGTTAGGTTAGGTTAGGTTAGGTTAGGTTAGGTTAGGTTAGGTTAGGTTAGGTTAGGTTAGGTTAGGTTAGGTTAGGTTAGGTTAGGTTAGGTTAGGTTAGGTTAGGTTAGGTTAGGTTAGGTTAGGTTAGGTTAGGTTAGGTTAGGTTAGGTTAGGTTAGGTTAGGTTAGGTTAGGTTAGGTTAGGTTAGGTTAGGTTAGGTTAGGTTAGGTTAGGTTAGGTTAGGTTAGGTTAGGTTAGGTTAGGTTAGGTTAGGTTAGGTTAGGTTAGGTTAGGTTAGGTTAGGTTAGGTTAGGTTAGGTTAGGTTAGGTTAGGTTAGGTTAGGTTAGGTTAGGTTAGGTTAGGTTAGGTTAGGTTAGGTTAGGTTAGGTTAGGTTAGGTTAGGTTAGGTTAGGTTAGGTTAGGTTAGGTTAGGTTAGGTTAGGTTAGGTTAGGTTAGGTTAGGTTAGGTTAGGTTAGGTTAGGTTAGGTTAGGTTAGGTTAGGTTAGGTTAGGTTAGGTTAGGTTAGGTTAGGTTAGGTTAGGTTAGGTTAGGTTAGGTTAGGTTAGGTTAGGTTAGGTTAGGTTAGGTTAGGTTAGGTTAGGTTAGGTTAGGTTAGGTTAGGTTAGGTTAGGTTAGGTTAGGTTAGGTTAGGTTAGGTTAGGTTAGGTTAGGTTAGGTTAGGTTAGGTTAGGTTAGGTTAGGTTAGGTTAGGTTAGGTTAGGTTAGGTTAGGTTAGGTTAGGTTAGGTTAGGTTAGGTTAGGTTAGGTTAGGTTAGGTTAGGTTAGGTTAGGTTAGGTTAGGTTAGGTTAGGTTAGGTTAGGTTAGGTTAGGTTAGGTTAGGTTAGGTTAGGTTAGGTTAGGTTAGGTTAGGTTAGGTTAGGTTAGGTTAGGTTAGGTTAGGTTAGGTTAGGTTAGGTTAGGTTAGGTTAGGTTAGGTTAGGTTAGGTTAGGTTAGGTTAGGTTAGGTTAGGTTAGGTTAGGTTAGGTTAGGTTAGGTTAGGTTAGGTTAGGTTAGGTTAGGTTAGGTTAGGTTAGGTTAGGTTAGGTTAGGTTAGGTTAGGTTAGGTTAGGTTAGGTTAGGTTAGGTTAGGTTAGGTTAGGTTAGGTTAGGTTAGGTTAGGTTAGGTTAGGTTAGGTTAGGTTAGGTTAGGTTAGGTTAGGTTAGGTTAGGTTAGGTTAGGTTAGGTTAGGTTAGGTTAGGTTAGGTTAGGTTAGGTTAGGTTAGGTTAGATTAGGTTAGGTTAGGTTAGGTTAGGTTAGGTTAGGTTAGGTTAGGTTAGGTTAGGTTAGGTTAGGTTAGGTTAGGTTAGGTTAGGTTAGGTTAGGTTAGGTTAGGTTAGGTTAGGTTAGGTTAGGTTAGGTTAGGTTAGGTTAGGTTAGGTTAGGTTAGGTTAGGTTAGGTTAGGTTAGGTTAGGTTAGGTTAGGTTAGGTTAGGTTAGGTTAGGTTAGGTTAGGTTAGGTTAGGTTAGGTTAGGTTAGGTTAGGTTAGGTTAGGTTAGGTTAGGTTAGGTTAGGTTAGGTTAGGTTAGGTTAGGTTAGGTTAGGTTAGGTTAGGTTAGGTTAGGTTAGGTTAGGTTAGGTTAGGTTAGGTTAGGTTAGGTTAGGTTAGGTTAGGTTAGGTTAGGTTAGGTTAGGTTAGGTTAGGTTAGGTTAGGTTAGGTTAGGTTAGGTTAGGTTAGGTTAGGTTAGGTTAGGTTAGGTTAGGTTAGGTTAGGTTAGGTTAGGTTAGGTTAGGTTAGGTTAGGTTAGGTTAGGTTAGGTTAGGTTAGG